>CM028931.1:22334301-22524301 GCA_016801845.1 Polydactylus sextarius
AGAACCCGAAAGACTAGATCTTCAGAGATCCAGCTGGTACGTTGATGATCAGGATTTCCTGGTTTGGAGGAACAGATCATCTGAGGAAGAATACCCATCTCACCTGCCTTGGAGAACCCAAAAGATGTGATCACGTTCTCAAAGTCTTCCTCTAGTCTTTAGAGATCCAACTTTTATGGTCAGAAAAAGGTGGATTACTTAGTGTAGTGGAGGTGGCGCGGTCACAGGTTTTGACGTAGACGTAGGGGGAAGCAAACAAAAAACACGCTCAGAACTCAACAAACAGGAAATAACTCGAGAGCAGAAGTGCTGAGCAGCTGAGAGTAAATACTATTTGTAACGTGCAACGACCTGGAGTTGAATGGAAGTTGAAGCCCGCTACGTAAATATGGTAGGAAGTGATGAATGGACGGCAGGTGCGTTATCTACCTACGAATGCGCCTACTCATAGAAAACAAACACATGACAAAAGGGAGGAGATGCAGGGGGAAGTCCGGACGTGGGCTCTTACAGGGTTTTTTTTTTTTTACACGTTTTCCCCCGGCATCTACGTCAGACTTCTCCAGGTTTTCCGGCTTCCTCCTCCTCCGGTCGAGTCTAAACCCACGCAGGTGAGTTTAGCGATGACTCTGAGTCGGCGAACGCAGGTGTGAATGTGTGAACGCGAGCGTTTTAATGTAGGAAACAGCGTCGGAAAAATACAGGAAGTTGATCTTGAAATACCAGTTTGACTCGATCGTCGAAGCCGAATCACTGTGTAAAATGTGACTCCTGTTAAAATGATACCAACAATGAAAAACATATTAAAATTACAGAGTAAATAAAGGTTGAGCATGAACCCATTTGAGAAGGGAAAATAATATTAATAAATCTAGTTTAGTATATTATTTTTGTAGTTGTGGACGAGGGTGATTTTTAAAGAAAATAAAAAGATATGGTTGTATTTAGTTAGAAATATATTTGATGTTTATGAGTCATATTTTAGTATTTATTATCTAATGTTTAGATATTTTTTTCTTATTTGCAGTTTTATGTCGTTCTCTTTTATTTAGGAAATTTTCTTCATATATATATATATATATATATATATATATATAATGAATATAACATTTTATTTAAAGTTTTTTATGTAATTTTTTGAAAAAAAATCTATCATTTTCATATATATATATATATATATTCTAATCAATTGATAAAAGGTATGTAAATTTTTTATGGCATTTAATACTTAATACTGATGTCACTGACAACAACAATAACAGCAACATTAGCATTAGCACTACAGCTAACCAAATCCCTTAATGAACCGAGGGCAATTACCACCGGCCCAATTTTGAAACTATGGCAGAGCAAACTGGGCTACGACGGGTAAACGCGAGTCGTGATTATACCATCAACGGGCGATCGTCGGTCGCCGCGGTAGCCCCCTGTCCGGGGTCGAGCTAATTTGCCACGGTATTTGACGCTCACGCTCCTGTACTTTCGGCATGATTCAACAAAAAGGATTAAAACCACAATGCAAATTTTAATCAGTTTTGTCTTAATCCAAGAAAATCAAATTCAAAGCATAAGCACTTGGGTATAAAATGTCAGAAAATATAAGAAATAAGAAACAAATCAAAAACCAAAAAAATGCCAACTTCATGTAAAGGTCACAGTGATTTGGTCCATAGCTTATACTATACTGATGACACCATGTAGAAACATTGTCTTTTACAATCAATCTATCATTCAGTAATTAGACTTTAAGTTTTAAATAACAAACCAGAGTGGCATATAAGACAAAAATGTTATAAATGTCTGTATAAGAGCTCATATCTCATCATCAAGACATTCATAAGTTCACATAAGTTAAGTTGTAGTTTTAAAAGTTGCAGCATTTAAATGCGAGGATTTTTTTTTTTTGTTTGTTTGTTCGTTTCTTTTTGTTCGCAAAAACCACTTATGTGAGTGGGGCTCGGTGTCGCCACGGTTACAGGACGGACGCGTCTCCGGGGGCGGCGTCCAGTTGGGCGATGAGCTCCTTCACCCAGGTGACTGATGGGTTGGCACACAGCTGGTGACCTGACACCATCTTCAGCCTGGAAACAAACAATGTATAAAACCAAACGGTCAAGACACATATAAGCACAGTACTTATATATATATTTATATAATGATCTATTTGTCTTTCTACTTACAAGGCACCAGGGTTGGAGCAGCGCTGGCTCGTCATGGTGTAGCTCACCACTCTCTCTTTTGGCACCGGGGTGTTTTTGTAACGAAAGCAGCATTTCTTGGGACCAGCACCGCGCAGACCTACGAACAAACAAACATATGAAAGAGCAAGTGAGAAACCTGTACAGTTTCTACATGTTTCCCTATTTTTAGTTCCTACTGGCCTGCTTTCTAGTCTAGTCTAGTCCTGTTTCGAGGGGTTTCAGGGGTGCTCTGGGATGCTGGCCTTCCTCACCTCCAGGGTTATCCCATGAGCTGTGGTTTTGGACCATTCGGGGTGCCCCTATTTGGGCCTTGTGTTGCTACCTCAGAGGTGTTGGGGTGCGATATAGGATCTACCGTTGGGTGACCACTTCCACAATGTACCCGTGTGGCCTTACTTGGGTCGGGGGTGGGGTCGCTTAAGTGGCCATGATCCTGGGAGAATCTGGCCCATTGGGTTCATGGCAGACCTCGATGCTGTGGGATTATTTTAGGACTGGGGTACCCCTAGATTCTGCTTACGCCTCGGGGTCAAGTCTTACCCGTGCTCGGGGCCTAACCTATTGCTGGGGTCGGGATACCGGTAGCTGGACCTTATCTGCTCCCTTGGGGCGGACTGTCTTAGGGGGTACCCAAGAGTCTGCTTAAATCTTGGGGTCAAGCCTTACATATACTCTGGGCCTACCGCCTCCTGCATTTCCGTGGACCCCCTTGTTGGGGTGCTCCCTCTAGAGTCAGGGGGGTGTTTTGTTTTCTGACCAATCGCCCCATGGCCCTTTTTTTTAAAAGAATCTCTAAACCCTGTTCTTCAGACCCATTGGTTCAATTGAGAGAGTAAGTAAAACTTTTTAAGCATTTAGTAAAATTTCACATCAGATATTCTCTCAGCAGCAGAACAACAGACATATTTTCCTTAGCCGAGTCGTATATTAAAGCCGTACTAGATAAGAGCGCGTTTTTAAATGTAAATAAATAAATAATAATAAAAAAAAAAGACAGGAGAAGTGAACGCGTTTCACCTCGTAAAGTTCCTTCTTACCTTCACTCAGAGTGACGGCAGCCAGCATCAGCACAAACACGGACAGAGCAAGACGAAGAGCGGCCATCTCGAAAGATTTTTAAAAAGAAACGAGTGCGTTTTCCTTCGGTAGTAAGAGAGAACCAATGTGCAAAAAGTCTCGCTTGAGCTGTGTGCTCTTCACCTCGCGCTGCCCTCATATTTATTGCAGTTGTTTCGGTTACGCCTCCTGGGGAAGTACAATACTGTTCTCACTTCTTCATATGGTTTGAAAAAAATTTATTGATTCATTGACAATGACACCTTGTTCACTATGTGTATGTATTATAAATAGTAGAATTATAAATACTAAAATACATTTAAACATTTTTACAAAACAATAAAGTGCAAGTAAATGAATTGGGATGGACTAAAGGAAAACCCCAGGGTAAATTTCCATTCGCCGTTATTTATTCCCATTAGCGTTTGGCACCTCTTGTATTTCAATGGAATCTAAATAAATGGATTTTCCCCAAAGGGTTTTCCTCGCCATGACTTTTAAAGCGATTTCATGACTCGAGTGTTTTGTAGAAGAGTCATGCGCACAAACGAGTCATCGTCATCCACCTTTCACCACCATCCTACAAAAAACAACAACGACTCTCGTTACCTGTTGTTACATCGCTGCCATATTGGACGGTGGGTGTATAGAATAAATCCATGACGTTATGTTCCGTGACGTGAGGATATAGGAATAGACCCGTGATGGCTCGCGTTAGCGTTAGCCAGTTTCGGTTCTCTCTGACAACTCTCAATGTGAAGTCGGTCAACGCGGTTGGAAACATCCTATATTTTGTGTCAGTACTGTTTTTCAACTGAATGAATTCTTCTTCTACTGTTTATAGGAGGTAGTATCCTATTTGATAGATAGATACGAAGATTAGGTGGGTGGTTGGGTCGATTGGCGGACGGACGGACGGACGGACAGATAGATAGATAGATAGAGGCTCTGGTGTTGGTATATGTACCAAGTACATATACACACACACACACATATATGTGTGTGTGTGTGTGTGTGTATATGTATAGCAACAGTATGTATGTAATAATAGTAATAGTAGAATGACAGTATAATAGTAACAGTCTAAAGTATGTATATGATGCTATATAATGCTAATGGTAGCAGCTAAGGGGAGTGGCATCAACAGTAAATATTACTACTACTACTACTACTAATAGTATGTGTTAAGTCTGTGAATACAACATATGTATGTGTTCCAGTATTTGTCGTGTTGGATTCCCAGCGGAGAAGTTGTCCGGTAGATTTAGTCCAGGTGTGTGACTGTGGCTCTGACAGAAGTAGATGAGTAGTAGTAATAGTGTGACTGTCTTGACTGTTGTAAGAAATGTTTCACCTTCATCCAAGAGTCTCAGAAGAGCGGTGGACTCCAGAATTTAGGTGGAGGATAGATGGTGTCGCGGTCTTAAAGAATCTACTACAATCCTGGATGAATTAATGACTGAATGAACACCGGTTTAACTCAACGAACTCTTTCAAATTAAGAGAAAACCTCAAGATGTTTGACAGAAGATTTGTCACAAACCAACGTTCTGGAACAATAACGCTCAGTTGTTCGTGTGTATTTACAGGAAAATACTCGTAAATCATCTCTATCTCTACCATGTATCGAGGGGATTCCTGTTTTGCTGACTCATAGCTGCTATTTAAATGCCAAACAGTCATAGGAATCATCTCGTCATGCTTGGATCAGTCAAGTGTGAAGACACTTTGAAGCAGTTAGACGCGACCGGCCGGTGTAGACCGTCAATTAATTAGTATGTTTTCTTCTATTTTTTTTCTTTTGTAGACAAGAAGATGTTTTTCTTAGACTTTTCAAGATACTATAGTTAAACTTTGAATTATTTGGAGCTAAAAAAAAAAAAAAATCTGCGCTCTAATAATCTCACTTTAGTGTCAGTTTAAGGGTTTTTTTTTTCATTCTCAAAATTTTTCACACATTTTTTTCTGACTCCCCAGTTCAACAAAAGCAGAAGGACCCCTGTCTTTCACTTCCTCATGGTTTGTCCCTTGAGACGAACACTGGGACGTTAACCTTGTGACCTTTAGAATCCTGTGTTATTTTTACTTACCGCACATCGAGAGTAAAACTATGCAACTCATTTGGCCTTTCCACAGACCACACTCACTATTGATTGGTTGTTCTTGCCACACAAACCCCAAATGAGACTAGGATGTCTTCTTCCTCTTTGTGTGGGTGTAGGTCACAGGGGCAACAGCCTCAGACTGGGGGTAGGCCTAAACACTTCCACCAATTCCCTGCGGGGGTATCCCTGCGGTGTTTCCCAGCCAGCTGAGAGACAAAGTCTCCCCAGGGGGTTCTGGGTCTTGACTAGGGCTTCCCCCCATGTTGGGCATACCCAGAATACCTCCCTCAGGAGGCAATCGGGGGCATCCTCATCAGATGCTTTAGCCACCTCAGTTGGCCCCTTTTGATGTGGAGAAGCAATGGTCCTACTTCGATATCTCTAACGCTGAGCTCGGCCACCCTACGGAGGAAGCTAATTTGTGCCCGCAACCTCGTTCTTTCGGTCACTACCCACAGCTCATGATCACAGGTGAGGGTCAGAGCGTAGATGGTCCAGTAAATTCACCACGACAGACCAGAGCAGAGTCCGCATCCCCGCAGACGACGCCCCAATCGCATCACTCGTCCCATCCAATCCCAAGTCCCCCACCGACCCGCAATGGGCACTCGAGAACCATTCGTGGCCTTGGACTTGCAAGCCGCCCCGGCGCGTACCGGAGGTACCGAACACGACGACCTTTCGGAAATTGGGAACCGGTGAACATTCAGAGCTCAAATAATGACACAAAGACAGAAACTGAGAGGGAAAACTCTTTTGTTTTTGTTTTGTTTTTTTTTTTTTTTTTTTTTTTTTTTTTTGAAAAGCAGAAGAAAATAAGCAGTTTGTTGAAGAAGCTTCGAAAGAGAAAAGCTATTGATCCCACAGCCACGTTACAGAGACCAACCAGATGAACCCGACCCCGACCCACTTAAAGAACGAAATCTAAAAAAAAAAAAAACCAAAAATAGTAACAAAAACAAAAATGAACCGAGACAAATAGAAAATGAAAGGATAGCAAGATGTGGTATCACTCCTACTGAGAAAAGCGTGAAAGTGTCGTTATAGTACATGCAGCTACAAAATAAAACAAAATAAAATAAACTCAGACCTCATCTGGGACCTGGTGCGGAATAATTCTGTCCTTAACTTGATGGACACAATAAGGACGGGGACAATGTCATTGACCAGAAACGTTACAGAATTCTAAAAATACTCTGTTTGGCGGCAACAGAAAGTCCCAAATGTGTTTTGTATTTTTTTTTTTTTTTTCGACTTACTTCAGAGTCTCTTCTGATGATTTTGGTGTTCGTTTTAAAAGCGTCGAAATTATAATAACCTTGATCAATGAGATGATTTAATTTCGAGAGAGAAATGAAACTTGTGGTTTCGAGTATAATTCGAGAGCAGTTTACTTCTGCAATATTTTGATGTGATGGAAATTTTTTAGTTCATCTGTGGTTTCCGACGTATGTTCCACACCACTGACGTCCTCTAACGTTAATGCTTTAATCCTCGAATCTTTATCTTTAGCTTAATTCAACCGGTCATTTTTCAACCTCAACGTGACCGAACGGTTCGGAAAAAAACAGCTAAAAACGGTCGATTTATGTGGTAAAATATGATTCTATGTGTTTTTGAAGGGAGGTCAGTTTGCTTAGTAGCTACTAAAGTGGAAAAGAACCACAACACGTTTGAGTTAAGTTGGAACAAAAGTTGTTTTTTGATGTTTTTGACGCTTTCTGTGAGTACCACGTTGACGCTACCGCTTCAACTGAAGTAACCTTAATATGATCCTTACCTAAAAGTAACAAAACAGTTTTTATATATATATATATAGTTAGCGTAGCATTTTCACCACCTTAGAATTTAAGTATTTAGCTTACTGAATATCAATGGGTACCACGACTTGACCTCAATTTATTTGGACTTTTATTATCAGGGGTTAAAATATATATATATATATATATATATATATATATAAACACAAAAAACTAGCAAAGCATGTTTCATTAGCTTTGACATCGGGACGTATGAACTTTAATCGAATTATCAAAGAATTGGCAGTTTTGCTTTTGTTGTTATGTAAATAAATGTTTACATTTCACCCCCACCACCCCGTCACATACAGTTTTAACTTAAAGACAAGTATTCTCAGAGGAAGTGATGCTCGGTTCAGTGTTGACCTATAGTATATTTACATGTCGGACTGCGAAAATGACGGATCATTAAAAAAGAAGAACAGATACAAACCCGAATAATAATCATAATTATATTAATAATAATAAGAAGAGTAGATATATTAGTCATGAATAATGTGAGTCATCAGGTGGACTCCGGTGTATTCAAAAATGACAGTTGAACATACATAACAAAATCACTATATGTGTCCCGCATTCACTCAAGCATATACATACATTTGCATGTGCAACCATGTGGCGCATACTGCCCGGTTGACAGCGGTACCGTCACCACGGTGCCGAGTTCGTGTTCGGAGGGAACGCCACTTACTCGAGCTGTACGAGACGTCCGCGTACATATACATATACAGTATATTGAAAAAAAAACCAAAACAAAATAAAAAAAAAAAACCAAACAGAAACAAAATAATAATAAAAAAAAAAATCCCCAAGTCGAGAAACAAACAAACAAAAGGTCAAAAATGGTTGTAAACATTTCTCAGCGCTCAGACCGTGAAGATGAAACTGGATCTGAAACCGTGACAAACCGTGACAGACCGAGTCGTTGCTGCTGGTGATTTATATAAAGGTGCTATAGTATAAATGTATAAATGTCAGGTGTTTGTGTAGCTGAAAGGTTATGAAATGTTGACACACACACACACACACACACACATATGTATGTACGTACGTGTGTGTATGTATGTATACTATATATATATATATATATATATATATACTGTATGTGTCTATATATATATATATATATATATATACACACACACTCTCATACATATCACATGGTGATACACTCACCATGTGGGTGTATCACCACATACGTGTCCATGTACATACAAAGACATACATACAATATATATGTTTATGTGTACATACCAACTATATATATATATATATGTGTGTGTGTGTGTGTGTGTTTATGTACAACTGTGTCACTAACCAATGAAGCTAAACAGCTAACACTAACATTAGCGGCGTAGCAATAGCACCTTTAAAACACATCAACAACATCGACATCAGTCTGTACTGTAAAACTCATGTTAGCATACATAGCTAACATGCTAACTTCGGTTGAGGACAGCTTCCGTATTCATATTTTCTTAACGTTTTAAACGAAAAAAACAACTCGACACAAAAGTGTCTACGATTGTACCGAGAACACAAGGATCGTTTGGATACAAATTTTGTTCTTTATAAAGTTCCAGTTCCCGTTCGACACCACGGTCTGCGCGGTTCTGTTAAAAGATTTGGGGTTGAACTCAATTATGAATGTTTTTCTATAACAGCAGAAGCAGTATGACAATACTGACATGTGACAGGAGCAGAATAATTAAAAGTGTGTTTAGACCGGTTATTTATTCATTTATTTGGATCTCCATTAGCTTTCTGGAGGCTAGCAGTCGCTAATCTTCTAGACTGTACAACTACAGCTAGGTAGAAATATACACACCATTTACAACGTATATAAAAACAACTTAACCAGGCAGATTTTCAGTCTGAGCACACTTCAGATTCATATTCTGCTTGACTGGTTTTACACCACTTTGTAAAAAATTTGCACACTTGCTAGGTACGCTAGGTGTTTGTGTCCATTAGCTTTTGCATTATGCTAACTGAATCCTGTGCATTTCTAATCAGGCTTTGCTTGCGTTATACTTGATGTGTTGATTTTTATGCGGTTACCATGACAAAATGGCCGCCGTCGTCATGGTGACCAATTAGGGGGCGACGCACTGAAAATAAACAAAACAAAAAAAAAAAACCCTAAACAAACAAAACAGAAGGGTGCATGCTTATATGTCAGCTAGCGCGTATCAGACGTGCTTAAAACACAGTGATGGAGCGCTAACTTAGCTTCGTTAGCTAACGATATCTCCGACAAGCAGCTGTTTTGTTTGTTACATCACATTTAAACCCTCCAAACATGTGGGAAGCAATGTTTTTTTAAAATACATATATATATATTTATATATAACTTATAAGTTAAATTTCAGAAGGCGGGTGGAGTCTCACATGCAGAAAAACACCCGCTTGGGCTAACACTTCGTTAGCGTCTCGGGGCTAAAAAAAAAAAATGAAATGCTTTGCTTCTTCGCTGCTATAGTAACGTTGTAAACTTGTACCTTGTTTCCATCATGCATCCGCATATTACGCCCCCACCCACCCACCCAAAAACAAACAAATTAAAGAAAATTAAAAAAAAAAAATGTCCGTTAATCCCCAAAATTTTCACCAAATATGGCCGAAAAAACATGCTACTATCATCGCATCCGTCTTTCATCCCTTTATACCGTATCTCATTTTTTTTTTTACATTTTATTTATTCTTTTTTTTTTTATATATATAAACATACAATATAGTATTAAACAGGCATTAAACTTCCTATAAAAAGTAATGTGGCGACAATAAAAATCGTATTATTATTTTATTATCATTTTTCTCCTTTTAGAAAGAGTTTTTGTTTTTTGTTTTTATTTTTGTTTTGTTGGGTTTTTATTTTTTTTTATCATTATTTTTGTACGAAAAAAAAAAAAAAAAAAAAAAAAAGACACTTTTGTTGAGGTTCCCGGGAAGGATGTGGGAGGAGTTAAGGTGGACGCGATTGACCAATGGCGGTTGAGGAAGGTGCGGAACACAAGGACACTGACGGTTAGCGTAAAAAAGAAAATAAAAGGCCAAATTTTTTTTTTTTTGTTTGTTTTTACTTTTTTGTTGTTGTTGTTGTTGTTTTCTTTACACCGTCCCTGAAGGTAGAATAATAAAAAAAAAAAAAAACAAACAAAAAATGCTAACGCTGCTAACGGCTAACGGCTAAAACAGATCCGAGTGTGTAAATTGGCTACGTTGAAACAATTCACTGAAATAAAACAACTTTTTTTTTTTTTTTTTGTGTTGTCCAGGACAACAAATTAGTTTTAGTTTCACTTTCACTTCGTCCTTCTTGCGTTCAGAGCAAATCCTCCGTTGATCCGATTCGTTCGCGTCATTCGTCCGACCCTGTACGTTTAGTCTCTGAACGCACGTAAACTCAACTCGTCTTCTTCTTCTTCTTCTTCTTCTATCGTTTGCGTCCATGGCAGTTAAAATGTAAAATCTAAGGCTCGTCTTCTCCGGTAGAAACGGCCAACCTCATGGCCACGGAGAGGTGGTCGGTGAGGCCGGCCAACTGGGTCACGAAGCTGAATTCTTCAATGTCCTGTAAAAGGGAACAAACATGATTATGATCGTTATTATTATGAGTGTAATTCTAGATCAAAATCTAGGTGTTTTACGTTTTGAAAATCAGGGACTGACCCTGATGAAGCAAGAAAGAAGAAGTGTTTGCCCGGAGAGGCGATTGACTTGGCTAGAGCTAAAGGGGAAATTTTCCGAAACAAAAACAAAAGCAGCTGTGATCTCGTGTTACGACTCATCACTGCTGCTATTGTTCATTAGTGGCGCCGCGACATCACTTGATGTAAAGTAAATGTTGTCTTCTTTATTAAATTTATATACATACATACATAAACAGACCATATATATCGGTATTTTATATCATATTATATTACATATTTTTATTTTATATAAAACTTTGTACTATACATTTTTAATAGGAAATGTAATTGATATAAAAACAAAATACTTAAATATAGTTATTAAAATATATATCCTATTAAATTATTATTATTTTTTTATTAAATAAAGTATACTATTACATATATCATTTATATTAGAAAAAAAGGGCAAAAAATTTATATATTTGATCTATATATATATATATATATATATATATACATATATATACATATATATATATATATATATATACACACACACACACACACACACACACACATATATAAAAAATAGATAAATATATATGATATATGCATATTATATATATATATGTATATGTATATGTATATATGTGTGTGTGTGTGTGTATATATATATATATATATATATATATATATATATAAAGTAATGTAATAATGGTTGTTGAATTGAAACAAGTGGGAACTTAATCAGCGGTATAAAGAAAGTTTGAGGTTTTTTTCTATGAGGAAATAAAATGATAATAAACGTGATGCTCGGTTTCATTGTTGATTCTAGTAACAACATTGACTCTGTTCTGACACAAGGTGGCGTCAACGTTCACACTCGGTCACAGGATACGAGACACGAGACGTGTTCAGTGGAAATGATGTCATTTGGTTTTCAGTCAAACTTTTTGAACCTTCAGATACAGATACAATAAGACAACAATGACAATAACAACATAATAACAATAACACAACAGTTTAGATAAAAATGTACAAAGAAACCTTTAATTAAACCGTTGATTACACCTGTATTAAACCTTTAATTAAACCTAATTAAACCTGTATTAAACCTTTAATTAAACCTGTATTAAACCTGAATTAAACCTGTATTAAACCTTTAATCAAACCTTTAATTAAACCTGTATTAAACCTTTAATTAAACCTGTATTTAACCTTTAATCAACCCTTTAATTACACCTGTATCAAACTGTATTAAACCTGTCTGTGCTCGTACCAGCTTCCAGTCCTGCTGCAGACCCTCGTCGCTGTACAGGATGTAGTCGATGCGACGTCCGTTCCCCTTCAGCGGGATCTTTCTTCCATTCTGGCTACTGGCAGGACACTGGTTCTTACTGGGAGGAAACACCAGGTACTCCTTCCTGCCCTCCTCGTTCTCCATCACTCTGACCGAGACAGTGTAAAACACCATGAGTAGGTCAGAACAGACGAACCTCTCATTTATATACATTTATATACGTTTACAATTGATTGAAGTGACTTACTTTTGTAAACTTTCAGGTGAGCTGACCTCGTCGTCATAAAGGCCACTGGGATCCAGTAAAGTACCTGTTGAGACGCATCAAAAACATGGTGTCTTATTTCACGTCCGTATAAGAATCTTACTTTAACCACAGGTGCTTTATGTTCTTCATGGTTCCTGGTGCTGTTAATCGACTGGTGAATTATACAGTGTCGGAGCAGATATATACGAGCGCTCGGAGACTAGTTTGTCACTGTGAGGGTCTGACGTGGTCTGGATGGAGAGTCAGGGACTCTAGTGGTTCTGGTCGGGTCAGGACCGATTCATTGTTGGGAATTTTGTGAAAAGTAGGAAGTTGATGTGCAGCTGTTACAGGTAAAGTTAGATATGTATGTATGTATGTACATATATATATATATGTATAGATGTAAATCATTCTATATGTATTTAACACAATATACAGGTATATATGTGTGTATACATGCACATGTATACACATACATGTACATCTCTCTCTCTATATATATATATGTGTGTGTGAGTGTATATCAATATATGTATGTGTTTACATGTATATTTACATGTATATTCAAGGACATACATACAATATATATGTCTATGTGTACTAACATATATATATATATATATATAGTATACATATAGTATATATAGTATACATATGTGTTTGTGTGCACATATATATGGACAGAAATACCCACTATAAACGTGTTAAATAAACATATTTATGATTATATATATATATATATATATATATATATATATGTGTGTGTGTGTGTATATGTATGTGTACATACACATACATATACACATACATATATATACCAACAGAGGCAAGGCATCATCAACTTCACACCACTTATGCTCAAACAAACCAGAAACCATCATTACATATGTTCGGTTTTGGGTTTGCGGCCGACATATTTGCTCTCTGGACGTAGCCCAATTTAAATCTAAAGGGGCTTTTATTTTGAAAAGCCGGCGACTCTACTCGAACCGCGCTCGCGCCGTTCCGATCTTTTCTTTTCTCTTATCGATCCGTCGATCTGTTATTCTTCTACATACGACTATATGGGACGCGTTCCTTTGATTCGCTGCTCAAAATGCCCCCCCCCCACCCCCACCACCCTCACCCCCACCCCGGTTTCACTCCGTCCTACCCACACTGTCCCTAAAATAAAATACAGCTGGCCTAAATAACGCTTCACATCCAGACCAACAGCCCCTCCAGCCTCTACGTCACTGATGCTGGATTTTAACGTACACAACAGGGGTGACAGAGCAGATTATTATAGTACAGTGTATCTATATATATATACACATATAGGAACAAATATATATATATATGTTTACCCAGAGCCCATGGTTTGTCCTCCCCTGGCCCCAGGCGACACGGGTCCTTGTATTGAGTAAAAAGTGCGTGCTGCTGCTCCAACTTGTCCTCTGTGGAAAACACAACAGGACAAAGTTAAAGTGTAAATCAGTCAAATACGTACAAATACTTAGGTTATATATATACATATATTTAGAGGTTATATATACTAAAGAAAGATACTGGCTGATTAATTAGGAACTGTGACAAATTCTGAGACCAAAACAGAAAAAGAAACTAATTGTATTGTATTGTGGGAAAGTACAGTAGCCTGGGGAGTCCAAAATAAAAAAAAAAAAAACAAAAAATACTTTGAGAAAATAACAAACCGAAAATATCTACCTGAAAAAAAAAAGTGATGTTTATTCAGATTAATGGAGAATGGTAGCCCCTTGTGGACAAAATAAGTATTACAACAATGTTCTTTAAAAAATAAAAATAAAAAAAATACAGCCTAAAACTTTTGTTTCTTAGAATTTTTTTAAAAAATTTTTGATTTTTTTTTTTTTTTTTGAGACAAAACAAAAACAAAAAAAAATTAACTAACTGCAATTAACTATAGAATGTAAGTACAGAAGCCCAGAGAGGTCATTATCAAATTAAAAAACAAACAAAAAAAAAAACATAACTTCCATCAATTCTGTAGCCCCTTGTGGCCAAAATGAGCATTACAACAATTTTTTTTTTTTTTTTTTTTTTTTTTTTTTTTTGGCACCTCCGGGCCTCCGTAGCAGCCATAATTCTACTATAATATCTCATAGACTAGCCTTTTGAGTCATAAATATACATGACTTAGCTTTAGCTTAGCTTAGCACATACCTGAAGAGCAGTTGTCAAAGTTGAGGTCTCCCAGGATGACGTCGAAGGCCACCAGGTCTTCCAGAACCTTCTCTCCTTCAGGCGGTTGTGACGACGAGTGGCGGAACTCGGCGCCCCACTGGAGCAGCAGGTCGAGCTGCTCGCAGCGAACGGAGGCATCAGCTGGTAGACGAGCGAATAAAACACAAGAGAAGAAGAGAATGAACACAAATGGTTCGTCGTGGAGTCGCTCGGCCGTGTCTGAATGAAACGGACCCGAACCGTTAAACAAAAGAGGGGGATGGTCACAGGTGGAGGTGGAGATTCAGCACTGTTTGATTATCATGGGTGAAACTAGTAAAACAACGTGTTATAATAGGACACGACGTGACAAGGATGTGATACAGAGATTTGTTAAAATCCATGGCAGCGTTTTACAGCAGACTCACTGGTTATAGCTGCTGATATATGACATATCTGATACTGGAATTAATCTAATTTGATTATGATACGTAACGTCACGCTACGTCACACTATGCTATGTTATACTATGCTACATTACATTACCCTATGCTACGTTGCATTACATATATGCTACGTTATATTATACTATGCTACATTACCTTATACTATACTACGTCACATTACATGATGCTACGTAAAGTTACGTTACACTACGCTACATTATGCTATGCTACGTTACATTATGCTATGTTACATTATGCTATGTTATGTTACGTTACACGATGCTACGTTATGTTACGTTATGCTATGCTATGCTACATTATGCTATGCCACATTGCTACATTATGCTACGTTACGTTATGCTATGCCACATTACCTTATGCTATGCTACATTACGCTTTGCTATGTTATGTTATGCTACATTACATTATGCTATGCTATGTTATGCCACGTTATGTTACGTAATGCTATGCTACATTACGTTATGCTATGCTACATTACGTTATGCTATGCTACATGTTACATTGTTATGTTATGTTACATTATACTATGCTATGCTACGTTACATGATGCTATATTATGTTACATTACCCATATTACATTACGCTATGCTACATTATGCTATGCTATGTTATGCTATGCTACGTTAAGCTATACTACATTATGCTATGCTACATTATGCTATGCTACGTTATGCTACGCTATGTTACTCTACAGTACATGATGTTGCTTTACGTAACGTCATGTTATGAGACGTAACCATACACTAAGTTAACATTAAGTAAGTTATATAACAATATGTTGCGTCAGGTCAGGTCACGTCGAGTAAAGTGACGTCGTGTTACGTTACGATAAGTAACCACACGTTCAGTGATATTCTACGATACGATTACGATACATCAAGTTACGTTAAGTTATGTAACAATATGTTGCGTTACGATACACGATAAGTCACATTATGATACGTTGCAATATGGTACGTGATATGATACGGTATAATAGAGCTTTTGACTAAAGTTATTCTGCCCTTTTATTGTCGAGATACAAATATATCAAAGTCTTCACACGTTAGGAAAAGAAACGAAAAAAAAAAAAAAAACTCATCACATTTCTCACGTACTCAAGTTATCAACGCCAAGGGGGCCACCAAGTCGCCCGCCAACGTCTCCACACCTCTTTTGTTTCTCACACCCTCCACTGTTTGGCTGTAATTTCTCTTTTCACACACTCTCACCCTCCTTACCTCCCTCTAGACACTTCCTCCCTTTTTTTTCCTCTCGCTCTCTCTCTCCGATTCCAAATGATCTGATTTACTGGCAGGACTGGACGCGTTCGAACGCGAGCCAAGAAATAAACGGCACTAAAAGTGATTGGATCTCGTTTGGTAACGTGATAAATAAACCCGATAAACGGAAAGTGCTTGATCATTCATTAGGCGACTTGTTTTTTTTGTTTTGTTTCTTTTCGTGCTCTCAGTTCTCTGCTGAGTTTCGTCCCCCCCCCCCCGCTGTTCGGTGATGAGAAGGTTCAACGGGTTTATCACAGGTTTTTTTAAACCAAAAAACAGTCGTCCGACGCTGTTGGAAACTAAAAGATGAGAGCTGCTGCTGCGAAAAACAAATTACTGTTGTGAAAAGTAGCAGAGCTGCCGAGCTGAGGAGGTTTCTTGATGCTAACGCTAAGACTGTGCGATCGGAACTAACGTCTCTAAATGAATCGGTGTCGGTATCGTATCAGATCATATCGTATCAAATGGTATTGTAGCAACTGTATCGTACAAATTGCAACAAATCATGTCGTGAAAATCGCATCGTTGAAATTTCATCGTACAAATTGTATCGTATAAAATCGTATCAGAGAAACTGTATTGTACAAATTGTAAAAATCGCATTGTAGAAATTTCATCGTACAAAATCGCGTCGTAGAAATTGTATCATACAAATCATATGGTATAAAATCGTATTGTACAAATACTATCGTATCAAATGGTATTGTAGAAATTGTATCGTACAAATTGTATCGTATAAAATCGCATCGTAGAAATTATATTGTAGAAATGGTATCGTACACATTGTATCGTATAAAATCACGTCGTACAAATTGTATCATACAATTTGTATCGTACAATTTGTATCGTATAAAATCACATCTTACAATTTGTATCATACAAATCATATCGTAGAAAAACTGTATCGTACAAGTTGTAACAAATCATATCGTATACAATCGTATCGTAAAAATCGTACGATAGAAATTGTATCACGCAAATCATTTCGTAGAAATTATATCATACAAATTGTATCGTACAATTCACATTGTAGAAATCGCACCGTATCAAATTGTATAGCACAAATGTAAATGTATCATGTCGCACATATCAAAATATGTCATATCGTTCATATATAATCAAATTGTATCAAATTATGTTGTATTGTACAAATGTATATGTATCATATCGTACATATAAAACCACATTGTATCAAATTGAATCGTACAAATATTAAATCGTATAATATTAAACTGTATCATGGTTTTTCTTCTTGTACTGTGAGTTCTTTTGTTTTTTTTTTTCCTGGGTTTGTTTAGACTTCTATGTACTTCCCTGTTTGGTTTTGGTTCTTCTTTTTATTTAATTTTTTTTTTCTTTCCTATTTGACGAAAGCACTTTCAACTCGTCATGTTTTCACTTCTCCTTTCCGGACTCTTTGTTTCAAGACGTCACATCTAACGTCACCGGTTTGGTTTGGTTCTATTCGGACTATTACGAGTCTCATTTTCGAGGCTGTTTAAATTGTCATTGATAGTTTATAGGTTTAGGGTTGGTAAAAAAACAAATATAAATGAAATATATATAATAAAATCTATATTACTAAAAATAAAAAGAAGAATCACAACAAATGCGGAACCAAAACATTAGCGTAGAACTTCCGTGACCTAAAATGGTTTCACGATTACACTTCGGAAACTTCTCACTCCCCCCTCCCAGCAGCTCTGGTGGTGTAACAACTGTTTGCTCTGTTTAAAAAAAAAAAAAAAAAAAAACTAACAGCCAATCAGAGCGCGGCGTGAGCCACACGAAGGACGAGAACCTGCCACGGTCGGAGAAAACAGCCCCGTCGTTCTTGTCCAAACAAACCGAAAAGGCGACAAGTGTCGATGTGATAAATGTTAAGTGCGTCGCTCCTAGCAACCGCGGCTGCTGCTAATCGTCAAAAGTGGCGGCGGCGGCGGCGGCGGCGTCAGCGGGGACAGTAAAAATCAGCTCCTCTCTCAGGCAGAAACGATCAGGTGTGAGGATGAATTATGAAGTGTGGTTATCAGACACAACTTCATGGGGTCAAAAGATATAGATCATGTATAACTAATAGAAAATTACACTATAAAAAACTGAATTAACACGACTATAATGTTGAATTTTATACAAGAAAATATCAAAAAGTTTGTTCAGAGTGAGAGATAACTAGCTTGAATTAGCATGTTAGCATCTCACAAATCTAAGGGTCCCAGGGTAATTGGCCTTGCTAGCAGCTAACTACCTGAGCTTATGAATTATTCATTAAGATAACATTCTAATGTTAGCATTTTAGCTAACAAATATTCTTATCAATATTTGTGTTTTAGCAAAGATAGCACTCTAATGTTACTGAATGTACAGCAGTGCTTAGCCATGGCTTCACAAGATGCTAGCAAGGCTAACCAATTGCAAACGTTAGACCTCATCGGTGCTTGTGTGTTAGCATCATCATTGTTAGCATTGGCAAGATAGCATTCTAATGTTAGCATTAAGCTCGTAAAAATTCTTTTCAGTATTTGTGTTTTAGCATCGTCACAATTAGCAAGATACATTATAATGTTAGCATTTAGCTCAAATGCTTAAATACAGCCTCACAGAGATGGTAGCAAGGCTAACCCGCAAAAGCTAACTGTTAAAAGGCATTAAAGAGCATTATGCTAACATGACAAATTACGCTAGTAAACATCCTTATTTGGGTTTTAACATCATCATTATTAGCAAGATTGCCCTCTGATGTTAGCATTTAGCTCAAATGCTTAACTACAGCCTCACGGAGCACCTAGCAAGGTTAACCAGTAAAGCTTTTAATGCTGCAATCTTAGCACAAACATGTTTGTTACACATTTTTTTTGTGGCAGAAGAAGAGAAATAGCACTTTTTTCGGCTGCAACCTGCATCTAGTTATCCATCATTAGCTACACCTGCTAGCTTGTCCTAGCAAGAGTCAGTCAGATGGGAGTTAATTTTGTCCGATTGCATCTGAACCAATGACTTGCTCTATCAGTTAGCATTGTCATTGTGTGCAAGATAGCATCCTAACGTTAGCATTTAGCTCAAATGTGCAAATTCTTAACTACAGCCTCACAGAAACGCTAGCAAGGCTAACCAATAAGAGCTACCCACCGATTAGCTAAACTTTCTTCTACACACTACAACGCTAACTTAAATCAAGCTAGCTTAGCACAAAGATGTTTCTAAGACATTATGTTTGTCGTTTTGTCACAGAAGAAAAGTCTCACAGAGATGCTAGCAAGACAAAACAATAGTAAACCGCCACCGTTTGTTAGCTAAAAAGCATTCTAATGTTAGCATTTAGCCCGAGCGTGAGTAGTGAAATGCTAACTTGAAAAACTTGCGGCGCTAAATGAAGCTAGCTTAGCACCAACATGTTTGTGACACATTGTCTTCCCTGTTGTTTTGTCGCAGAAGGAAAGAAATGGTACTTTTTCAGTTGTCTGATCACATCCGAACCAATGACTTGTTCTGTCCCACTTCTTCCCAACATTTCTCCTACAACTCTTTTTTTTTCCCCTCGGTGAGGGAACCAGGTCTTTATGCTCCTCCTTTTTTTATACCGCCCCCCCCCCGTCGTCATCATCGTTGTCGTCCCCCCTACAGGCTTTATGTTGGATGTATTTTTAGAATCAGTCCCGGCGCTGCTATATTTAGCCTCATGAGAAGCGTAGGAGGAGCTCAGAATAGCAGGCGAAGCGAGAAAATAGGGAGGTGGTGGTAGTGGGGGGGGGGGGTTATGTCTTTGGTAAAAAATGAGGGAGGCATCGACCGGAGTCTTTAAATAGGTCTGTGACGCTTTAAACAGCTTGAGCCAGTCGCCATGGGAACAGCAGGAGGATGGAGGCTTGATGCATCCATTTATCTAGCGACTAGCGACGTGGACATAAACACACACACACGTACAGACACATTGATACGACGTTATCAGACAATATGGAGGCGTACCTTCGATGGCGTGGAGGTGCGTGCATGTGAGATATCCCACAACCCTTTGCTCCTGATGGGAGGTGCCCACGTGAACCTGCGGAGAGGGAGGCGTGAAAGCAGAGACAAACACGATTTAATATCAATGAACATTAAGAATAATGCGATATATGCTAGCAGCAGCAAAGCATTCTGGGAGGGAAAGAAATAATTGTAATACATGTAATGTAATTACTGCCTGTAGCTTTTAATTATAACTTATAATTTCAATTCTCATTAACGGTAAATTACACATAATAGCAATGTTAGCTAATCTGTTAGCCCGTCACATTAGCATGTTGCCACGTATATCCTTTGGTAAACTTAACTAAGTAGGTTTTGTTTTGCTACGAAAACGTATAACAAAATATCTTTTATGATTAGCAGCTAATCACAGAACGTTAGCATGCTAACGTGCTACATAAAAGTAAAAGTAAAAGATTTTGTGTGCGAACAGGAGCTAATGGAGAATGAGAGCAGTTAGCATCTGTGCCGGGACCCGGGATGTGAGTGGCGCTAACGCTAACATGCTAAATTAAGCTAGTAAACATTACACCATGTCGGCGTTTGGGTGTTAGCATTATCAAGATAGCCTTCTAATGCTAGCGTTTAGCTCACTTTAGCTAACTACGACCTCACAGATGCTACATGATATGATTATATGATACGGTACAATGTGATAGACACAATACGATACAAAGAAACTTTTCAAAGTTTCTTAAAAATACTGTGTTCAGGCTGCAACAATACAACATACTTTAATTATTTACGACGTTTTGCATAAGGACGCTAGCATGTATCACGTAACATGAATTTTTCAACACGTCTACACGCGTTTATACTTTTCTCCGCGACCTCGATTCGTCCGTCTCCTCCCGTGCGGCCGCGCGTGACGAATACGACATCGCTGGAGATTTAATCGGACGACTTTAGCGTCGCGCAGCCGCCGTGAAAGCTCTTCAGCGGACCCAGAAAACAGAGAAGACGGAGGAGGATGAGGGAGTGGGTGATTGTGGGGTGGTTAGTTTGAAGTGGGAAGGCGTCCGGGTGGAGTATGTGTGTAACAAGACCGAATCCACCCTGTTTAAAGCTTAAATGGCTCCATCGTTGTAATTAAGGAGGTTTTATGGAGACAAATGTTACGCTATTGTCAACTGAAATACAATATTCTGGTAATGAGAGCTTTTACATTCTATAAAAAAAAAAAAGCTCGCACTCTAGGAGGTTTTTTTTTTTTTTTTTGTTGCCAGAAATAATCCTCCGCTTGACCATTTTTAGGAGAACAGATGGCTTTTTTTTTTGTTGCTTATTATCACTATGTGAATGGGTGCAAGTAGGAACAAGTTAGGTTAGTTGGAGGAAAGATGGATGATGAGGAACAACAGGTTGGTAACTGGTGTTATTGAATAGATTCACATGGTTCTTATTTGATTTGATCTTATTTTTGATCAATTTTTTATAGATGTCTTTATTTATTCAGTGAGATAGAATTTGTATGATACAGTGCGATACAATGTGCTATGCTACGAATGGATTCAATATTATACAGCAGGAATTGTATAATTTTATACGGTACAATACGATTTGACATGATATAATAGAATTTGATAAGATGTGATATGATACAGTTCAGTGGTGCGATGTGGAACACGATACAATAGGACATGATACGGTATCATATAGCATTGTACTGTATAGCATCATATCGTATCATATCGTATAGCATCATATCGTATCATATAACATCGTATCATATCGTATCATATAGCATTGTATCGTACCATATAGCATCGTATTGTATCGTATAGCATTGTATAGTATCAATAGGATCATATCGTATAGCATCGTATCATATAGCATCGTATCATATAGCATCGTATAGCATTGTATCATATCGTATAGCATCGTATCGTATATAATTGTATCGTACAGCATTGTATCATACAGCATCGTACGTATAGCATCGTATCATATAGCATTGTATCATATCGTACCGCATTGTATCGTATAGCATCGTATCATGTCGTGTAGCATCGTATCATATAGCATCGTATCATATAGCATCGTATCGTATAGCATCGTATTTCGTCGTATCGTTTGACATCCTATCGCATCGATATGATACAATTTGATATGTTACTATCCAATTTTATATGATATAGATTTTATACGATTTGATGCGACACAATGTAATATGTTTTGATATGATACGACATAATATGACATATGATTCGATACAATACGATGTGACACGTTAAAATGTGATACAGTACAATTCAACACCATACGTCGAATCTTTTTAAATGAAGATCGATACGAATCAGATTAAGGCGTTAGCGTTAGCATTATGCTAATCATAATGGAGCAAGGGAACAAAATTGATGCTAAACAGCTAATAATCTTCACGTTTACAAGTTATGAGCGAACCCAGTCGGCAGATTTGGGATCAGTCCTAAACGGAGACTAAAAATACACTACAGGATTTCCCTTTAAAAAAATATATATAGACTCATAAGTACTCGTAGCTCGAAGTAATCCCTCTCAATCGTCACTTAGGAACCACTAGAGATTTGCGGCTGTTATTTACCCAGCATGCAAATAAATATGCTGCGGATAAATACCCAGAGGTTGTGTTTGAGGTGTGGTGGTTATTTATTCAAGATTTAGAAAGTAATCAGCTGGAAACAACCTGAAAGTATTTTATTGTTGATTCACTGCCTGGTTCTTGCTAACACTGCATTCACACATAAACTGAAACCGTAGAAACACAGTTGTTTCCGTCTGTATCTTCCTTTTGCTTTTTAAGGACATTTTGAAGACGCATTAGCTAAATTAGCTTGGTCTTTTTTTTTTTTTCTTTTTTATCACAAACGTGGACTGAAGCTAATTCAATTACTCTTAATGGAATGAGAGAAAAAGCAAAAAAACAAACAAACAAAAAAAGATCAGTTCAGTTTTTGGAGACGCTACTTGCTATGCTACATCTGAAAAGTGTTCGACGAGCGACTACGGAGGCCACTGAGGTTCATTCATTTAACTCATTTAACCAAACTTTCAGAAAACCAGTCTGAGAACACGACAATCTCATAGTTGTGCTGAAAAAAAAGCCAGTCAGACACCAAATGTTAGCAATGCTAAATGTTAGCAAAGCTAAGTGGTCAAGATACTAAGTGTTAGCAACACTAAATGTGAGCAATGTTAAGCATTAGAGATACTAAACTTTAGCAATGTTACATGGTCAAGATGCTAAATGTTAGCGATGTTAAGAGGTAGAGATACTAAACGTTAGCAATGCTAAATGTCAGCAATGTTAAGCATTAACGGAACAAAACATTAGCAATGCTAAATGTTAGCGATGTCAAGCTTTGCCGATGTTAAGCGTTAGTAATGCTAAATATTAGCGATTTTAACCATCAGCGATGCTAAGTTTTAGAGATGCTTAACAGTAGCAATGCTAAGTGGTCAAGATACTAAACATTAGCAATGCTAAATGTTAGCTATGTTAAGCATAGAGATCCTTAACATCAGCGATGTTACGTGGCCAAGATGCTAAATGTTAGCGATGTTAGGTGGTCAAGATACTAAGCGTTAGCAACACTAATTTTGAGCAATGTTAACCATTGGAGATAGAAAACATTAGCAATACTAAATGTTAGCTATGTTAAGCGTGAGAGATCCTAAACATTAGCGATGTTACGTGGTCAAGATGCTAAATGTTAGCGATGTCAAGCTTGGCCAATGTTAAGCATTAGTAATGCTAAATATTAGTGATTTTAACCATTAGCGATGCTAAGTGGTCAAGATACTAAGCGTTAGCAATGCTAAGTGTGAGCAATGTTAAGCGTTAGAGATAATAAAAATTAGCAATGCTAAATGTTAGCAATGTCCAGCTTTAGGGATGTTAAGCGTTAGAGATACTAATCAATAGCAATGCTAAGTGTTAGGGAGGCTAAACATTAGCACAGCTAAGTGTTAGAGATGCTAAATATCAGTGATGCCAAATGTTAGCGATGCTAAGTGTTAGCTACAAGTCTTATTTTGTTTTATAATTTAATGTCTATGCTTGTATTTTATTTTGAATTTAAAAGTTTACTTTTTAAAGACACTGGGAGCGCACAACATCATATTTCGAACCGAATAACTGATCAACCCTCAACAGGAAGTACGTTAAAGTCAACTCCTTACAGATAACACTGCTGCCACAACTGGAAACAAACATCGAATTAAACCGCGGTTCATCTGTCGCAGCGCTGCTTATTGTAATCACATCATAACGTAACGGTCGGCGAAATGTCGGCTCCATCCCGGAAAAGTTGAAGTAATTAGTCACAGCGGCCTCGGAGGTTTTATTACCCAGGCTTTTATAATTCATCACCACATTGTTAATTACATTTCACGCTCTTTTATACTTCTATAAAGCAGAACAAAAACGCATTGACGCGATCCTTTCTGAAACCACAACCACATATAATCACAATGGGAATCCACTTCCTGTTTGTACGAGAAGGTGAACGCACAAGAATACCCATCAGGCCTTTTTGTCAGTTTCATGAATATGCTTCTAAATTATTAATACAAAAAAAAAAGAGAGATGAGAGTTAGGAAAGCAATGAGGGATGAGGGGTAAAAAAAAAAAAAGATGATTAGATGAAATTTTAATCTCTGGTGAGATTTACTCATGTGAACGAAAACAAATATATGCTTTATTATCGCTTTTAAATCTTTAACGCAGACTCCATCGAATATTTATGGATTTCACTGAAGTTAGCGTTTAATTACTTAACAGAATATTTATTATCAGTTGGGTTGGATCTTTTTTTAAAGAAAATCTATCTGAAAATTGCCTATAAACAACCACTTTCACACATTTTGATTAACATCGCTAACACTTAACAATGCTAACACTTCGCATCACTAATGCTCAACAATGCTAACGGGTGAAAATGCTAACACTTAGCATCACTAATGCCTAAAATCTCTCGCACTTAGCATCACTAATGCTCAACATTGCTAACGGGAAACAATGCTAACACCTAGCATCACTAATGCTTAAAATCTCTAACACTTAGCATTTCTAATAAGTAGCACTTGACATTGCTAACACTTAGCATTGCTAATGCTTAACATCTCTTGCACTTAGCATCACTAATGCTTAATATTGCTAATGCGTAACAATGCTAACACTTAGCATCACTAACACTTAACATTGCTAATGCTCAGCATCACTAACACTTAACATTGCTAAGACTTAGCATTGCTAACGCTTAACAACTTAGTACCACTTAGTATCGATAGAAATACTAATGCTTAACATTGCTAAAGCATAACAATGCTAACACTTAGCACCACTAAGGCTTAAAATCTCTAAAACTTAGCATTGCTAACACTTAGCATCACTTACGCTTAGCACTGCTAATGCTTAGCATCGCTACTCGACACTTGAAATGTGAGAGAAAATGGACAAAATGCATGTGTCATTCAGAAAACAAACCAAAATAAGAGTCACACTCGCAGTTGGATTGAGTTGAGGTCATTTCGCTCATGAGTAGATTTAAAGAATTCTCCCCTTGATTTCTATTGTATCCAATGCAGATTTGACTGTGTGTCTATTTTAACGGATAATCCGTAGTAATGCATTTGAACTGTGTATTTAAACACACACACACACACACACACACACACACACACACACACACACACACGCTCACGCTCAAATGCGCAGCAAAACTCTTCAACCGTGCACTTAGTAGTTTGAAATAATTATAAGCGGGGATAAATGCTGAGACTAAAAAGCTTTAATTACGGAGCCAGCGCTGGCTCACTCTTTGGGGAAACATTTTTTTTTAATTAATATCCTATCTCTCGTTCCCTCACCCTCTCTCTCTCTTTCTGTTTCTAGTGCGTCACTTCTCCACGAGAGACGATTCAGATTTATGACGCTGACCTGCTGCTGCTCTCCAGGTAAATACATCCGCGGGGAAATTATGAGAATCTTTGTGTGACTTGAGTTTGATTTGAGACCGGATTCATATCACGAACAATGCTTATGTTAAAAATAAATCGGTCTAGAAACAACAGTTGAAGATGGATGGACACAGATATTCACTCTACTTTCTGAGTGGACTTAGAAACCTTGAGAAACTGTAAAAGAAAGAACCTGGGTAGTCTGGTGTAAGTGTAGACCACTAGACCACTGGTACTTAGGTACTGAACAATCCCCAAAACAAGTACTAAACAACCCCCAAAAACAAGCCCTGAACAATCCCCAAAATGAGTACTGAACAATCCTCCAAACAGGTACTAAACAACCCCCAAAACAAGTCCTGAACAATACCCAAATCAAGTACTGAACAATCCCCCAAACAAGTACTAAACAACCCTAAAAACAAGTCCTGAACAATCCCCAAAGCAAGTACTAAACAACCCCCAAAATGAGTACTGAACAATTCCCCAAAACCAGTCCTGAACAATCCCCCCAAAAAAGTACTAAACAATACCCAAAACAAGTCCTGAACAATCCCCAAAGCAAGTACTGAACAATCTCCAAAAACAAGTCCTAAAAAAACTCAAATCAAGTACTGAACAATCCCCCAAGCAAGTACTAAACAACCCTAAAAACAAGTCCTGAACAATCCCCCAAATAAGTACTAAACAACCCCCAAATGAAGTACTGAACAATCTTCAAAACAAGTTCTGAACAATCCCCAAGCCAAGGGACCAATGATCAACTATGGCAAAACCAGCCAGCTCTTTTAGGACAAGAAGTGGTCTAGCAGGAGACTTAGAAGATTTCTGGGACTGCCATAAATGAGAATATCTTTGGACTGAAGTGAACAGGAAAACAAATTAGGCAAGATCCTGATGCTGTTTATCTGAACCCCATCAATTGATCCCAGAAAAAATGGAACTTCATAAAAGAGTTTCTATCTATCTGAAAATGTTAGTTTAGAAGCAGCACCACCACAGCATCAGCAATAACATCCAAGCGTTCTAGTTTGTCTTTAATATAACAGAACAAATACTGTATCTTGTAGCTGTAGAGAGAAACGCTGCACGAACGTCAGGTACATCAAATGAACCGCATCTAATGAGATGCATCCCAGCTGGCGGCAAAGCGAGGCGCGGTGTCAAGGGCTAATGCCGGAGAATGACCAAAGGTTTTCGCGGAGGGGGAGCGAGGGTTCGCGAGGAGATGCTGTTTTGGAAAGACGCCAAAATGTCTGGAAGGAAAAGCGACGAGTGAGGAACGAACAGACGGCACATGAAAGCCTGCAGCTGTTTTGCGAGAAAGGCAGGTTAAAACAGAAACACAAGCTCAACTCTTGTTTTTACTAATGAAAATTTCAACATGTAGTTACAACTGAAGATATTGTACTGAGAAATAAACTGTAGGGAACTAAATGCTCCTTTAATATCAATTATTTAGAGGAGGGCTCTTATCAGAGACTCAAATGTCTATTTGAATGCAGCCATGTTTGATTAGCTTTGGGAAAGACCTGACCTTTGAAGACATTTCCCCTGTCTCTCTTATGTTAATCATTAATAAATAAATTGTTTAAATGTTGTACTATTTAATTAACAGTTGGTTACACCAACATATGGCACCCTAGCAGAACGACAAACAAAGACTTCATATGTTTTCATATGCCATTTGGACTCATTTCAGAGAGAATATTTCAGGCTGACGTGCTGAACAATCCATAAAAAAGAGTCTGGAACAATCCCCAGGCAAGTACTGAACAAATTAGTGTTCAAAGGTACTGAACAATCCCCAAAGCAAGAACTGAACTAAACAAGCAAGTATTAAACAAACCCCAAGTCAAGTCCTCATTAATCCTCAAGACAAGTCCTGAACAATCACCAAGGCAAGTCCTGAGCAATCCCCAAGGCAAGTCCTGAACAATCCCCAGGACAAATCCTGAAAAAATCCTCTAGAAAAGTCCTGAACAAACCCCTCGGCAAGTCCTGATCAAACCCCTAGGCAAGTCCTGAACAATCACCAAGGTAAGTACTGAACCATCCCGAACAATCACCACCTAAAGTTAGCCAACTAAATAAAAACCATGAGATCTAGAAAATGCTACTTAAAAGGGCCTTGACTTGATTTATTTATCTAAACTAGTGTTCACAAGGTTGGAGTTAGCTTCCTTCCTTTGTACATGTGCCCATTTTTGTCAGCAACAACAAAAATATACTATGACTAATTATACGTTTACTACTATACTAACCATATTAACTCTAAGTACTAACAGTCATTCTGCTTTAGCAGCTTAAAAAAATACTGACTAAGTTCCAGGTTCAGCCTCAATAAAAACCCAAAGAAATGACAGAGACGGGGCCAAGTGTATCAATCACGCCTGAAATCGTGGAGACACGTTGGCTGAGTCGTGGCCTAAATAACTATTTCCTGGCAGTAAGGAGAATAATTTTGTTTAACATCGTTGGCTTTTGTTTTCTGTCAGTCGGAAGGGGGGGGGGCCTAAGCACCTCGCGCTGAGATGTTTACGCGCCAGATGGCTGGGAGCCAGTGGTGTCAGAGGGACCTGGAGTGGCCTCATATACAAGGTGTTGAAAAATAAAACAGGGGCCAGCTTGTAAGCTGCAGTGACAGTCAGCAGGAAACTTGCGCTAGCTAGGATGAGCGTGTCAACGTGCAAGCTGTGATGTCGTGTCTTTATTAAATCCGGTATATGTACGGACATGGGCAGAGATCACGGGAGCGAATGTATCGCCGTATATCCGTCGTTCGGGTCACGTAAAGTGGATCAATCCCAGCGGGAAGTGGATCAGCTCGCCTAGCATTCTGACAGTCACAGTACGTGGTTGATTAATGAACTCACACACTGTCAGCACTCAAACACACACACACACACACAAACAATAGGGATTACTCAGCCATCACTGATTCATTGTAAACGTCTGTATGGACGTATTATGTTGGATAAAATAGACAGCGGTTCAAGAGATGCGCGAATTGCACAGAAGTACACTCGCAGCCACTCAGCTGATGGCTAACGTGTCATAAACACATCAAGTGCAGAGAGCAACACTGCTATATCCACACAGGTTCTGTCTCAGTGGCTGAAGCTTAGCTTCCTAATGGACCTAGTGGTCTCTTACTGCTTATACGAGACAAGACAGGAAGTCCTGACTCAGTTCCTGACAGGAACTGAGAGACCTGAGAGGTGGAGGCAAGTGGAAGAACCTTCAAAGTATCAATTTTTAATGATTTGCAGACAAAATGGAACAAAACAACCACTAAACTAAACTCCCATTTTGCAATTTAACAATCCCTAAAAAATATTCTGTATATCTACCGTGGAGCTGTTCCTGCGTATCTTTCCCCAACTCTCCTTCCTGTTTCCTGGCTCTCTACACTGTTTCTGTCATTAAAAGGAAAAAATGCCCCAAAAAACAAACAACAACAACAACAAAAAGTATAAATCTTTATTCATATATAGATTCAGACAATCCCCTCCCCTAGTTATGGCTAGCATCTGCTGGCATAGCACCTACTAGCCATAGCATCTCCTAGCCATAGAACCCTGCTAGCTGTAGCATCTAATAGCTGTAGTGCCTGTTAGCCGTAGCATACTGTGGCTGTAAATAAAACCCTTCAGCCACAAATGTATCTATAAATGTTATGCAATCATGTTAATTTCTTCACCAACATGTAATTCTGAAGGTCTTGAAAAACACACGGCCACATGTTCTCTTCGCTTTTCCCACAGCACTGAGTTGTGGAAATGTTCACTAACAGGGCTAACACTTGACGTCCGAACGTCTGTGGTGCAGCTAACATGGTTAGCGGTGATTAGCTTCTCTTAGGTGACAGGTCGCAAAGCTTTTGTAGTTTAGGTAAAGCTGCATCTGAAATGTTGCACCATCTAGCTGTAGCATCTTTTAGGTGTAATACCTGCTAGCTGTAGCACCCGCTAACCATAGAACCTGCTAGCCAAAACATCTGCTAGCCGTAGCATCTGATAGCTGTAGCGTCTGCTAACTGTAACATCTGCTAGCCGTAGAGCCCTGGTAGCTGTAGCATCTACTAGCTGTAAATAAAACATTCAGCCATAAATGTATCCATAAATGTTATATAATCATGCTAATTTCTTCACCAACATGTAATTCTGGAGGCCTTGAAAAACACAGGGCCACATGCTTTTTCCCACCACACCGAGTTGTGGAAAGGTCGTGAATGTTCACTAATCGCCGCGGCGACAGGCGCGTAAATTACGCCACACTGTGCTAAGATTTACGCTAATTAATAGCTGATGGATAATTTTAACCGTGACTCCATCGCACTTTCACGCTCCCCTTTTCACACTCACACCCATCTTCCACAACTGTACAATATGTAATTATTTCATTTAGTAAAAATAGACGTAACCAGCAGATTCAGTTACCACTTTTGCCAGAGTTGCAGATGGGGAGCATCGGCACAGATTCATGTTAAAACCTCCGTACATACCGCCTGAATGTAGTTATGACATTTCTTAATTGGTCTCGACATTAAACGTTTTAATTATCAAACTAAATAGACAAGAAGGTTGTCTATCTCAAAAGTTTATAATGAATTTGTTGAAAGAATTAATTGAAAAAAAATACAGTTTCATAACATCCGTGGTTATGTGGAGGTCACTCTTTAACAATAGTTTGACATTTTGGAGAAGTATTGCTTCGAATATCGATATCGAATCAAGTGTTTTAACATTTTACATGTAACCAGACTGTTCAAAATTAAAATGCCAACCAATCTGAACCAATTAGCTCCTCTAAAGGTCACTTCCCAACATGATATATGTGATTTGCTTAAATTGTGCTAAATACCAAATCGTTGGACTGTTTCTTGTCTGGGCAGAGGGCCATCCAGGAATTATCTTGTCACTGTGAGGTTGCGTTGACAGCTTTTAAAAGACAGAACCTAGACAGTAAATTAAAAAGTAAAAGTAAAAGTAAAAAAACTCTGACCTTGGCAAACAGAGCTCCTTTGGCTGCCAACGCGTCCTCCCCTTTCCCGTTGGGGTAGCACTCGTAGCGCGCGTCCAGAATCGGGTATCGGCTCGCGAGCATCAACCCGCTGTTGAGGAATTTGAATCTGGAGCAGCAGCCCTTCCAGCCGTAGCGCCCAACGTCGCTCAGCACGTACGGGAAGTAGCGGTGCAGCTGGTTCCGCAGCCTGGTTGTTGAACCGTGGTCGAACACTTCCTGTAGCGCCAGGAAGTCCAAGTTGGCGGGGAAAAAGGCGGAGATCTCGTGGTCGAAGGACTCGTCGCCGTGTCTGCGTTTCCGTCCTGGACGTTTAAAGATGGACGTTCGGGGGACGTGAGACAGAGTGTTGTTGGAGGATATCCCTACCCCGGTGTCACCGTGGTAACGAGTAAGAGACTCCCTGGAGGCAGTCATGCTGCCCGTATCTCCTCCCGCCTGATCCCCGCAACGGTGGTTCCCCGTCTCGGCCTCCTCCTCTTGTGGGTCCGGTTCTGGGGCGCTGATGCTTATTTGAACCCCTGAGGTGTGAAGAGGGCAGTCTGTAAAGGATTTGGAGTTTTGGGTCCCGTCTCCATGCATGGGACAGTCATGGTGGCCGTTCTGAGGCCCGGTGGAATGCATCGGGCAGTCCGAGGCCTCTCCTGAGCTGTGGACGGGACAGTCTGAGGTGTTGTTGGCCCCCGACGGGTGGATTTGGCATTCCCCCTCGGCATCCCCTCCGTCTTGATGAAGGGGGCAACCGGAGGAACCCTGGTCCCCCGCGGCGGGGTGGACGGGGCAGTCCGCGGCACCTGAGGGGTGAATTGGGCACTCTGTGACGGGGTCGGGGTCGGTCTCGGCCGGGCCATTGGTGGTGTGAGTTTGGTCTGGTCGCTGGTCCAATGAGGAGGTACGACGGAAACCTGTGGCGAGGCTGCTGAAAGACGCAGCGCTGATGAACCCAACGGGATAAAGAATTAGTGTCCAGAGTTTTAGCACTTCTAGAAGAACGTGAGATAACCTAGAAGTAAGCTTGCCTCACCTGATAGAGGTGTTGGTCGGTGAATCGATGTAGATTTTTATCTGAGGCCGACTCGCTCCGTTGCGGATCCTCTTCCCGACCTCGCGGGCTCTCCTGTGGGTGTCCGACAAGTTGTTGAACCTTGCCAGAGAGTCAGGCAGCAGGCAAACGTTGGCGCTGCAAAAACAGAAGCTCCTGCCCTGCGGCCTCCATTCCCCGGTACCCAGCCCCGCCTGGCCCTGCTCGGCCTGGATTTTGTCCAGTCTGCAGGAAAGTTAGGAAAGAAACATCATATATTACAGAAGTCAAACAGAAACTTAGCACTACCCATTTACCCCATTCTAACACCAAGACACCTTCTGTTTTATATAAAACTTGTTCAACTCAAGTACATTATTAAACATGTGAATATGGTCAATATACTTGAAAGCAACAAAAGGGGATGAAGGCATTTTACAGGAACTCAAAAAACTTTTTTGCATTCATTTCGAGTGTCATCAGTGGTACAAATGATTTCAGTGAAAATGTTCCCAAACGAATCAATATCGACTTGCATCGTATCGTATTGTATTGTTATTGTAAATACTGTGACATCGTATTGTTTCAAATCTTTTGTTTTGTTTCACATCATATCGTGTTTTATATTTCATGACCAAATCGTGTTGTATCGTAATTACTGTGGAATCATAAATAGCATCGTAATGTATATCCTGGCACATCGCTTCATATCAAATCGCATAAAATTTATTAAATTGCATTGCATTGTATACAATCGTATCATATGCTATCATATTGTATATAAAATCATATCGTATATAAACGATATGTAAAAATCACATTGTATCAAAACGCATGATGTTGTATATAAACATATCGTGTCAAATCGTAACATATTTTATATAATTGTGTCGCATGGTATCGTATATATTCGTATAGTATCGAATTGTATCGTATATAATCGTATAGTATCAATCGTATCGTATGTAAATGTATCAAATCAAATCGGATCGTATATAACTTTCCCTTAGAATCGCCGCGCTCTCTCTTTCTCTCCGGTCTCATTTAGTTAAAACATTTGGTTTCCATAAAAATTCACCAAAACCATCTCCACGTCAACATTGGGATAACAGTATAATTACGGGGATCACAAAAGGGAACATCCGTCACATATCACGCAGCGTTTCACTGGGGGAATGTGCTGAGAATCTGGCCGGAGGAGAGTGTCGCTCCTCCACAGCAAACAGACCTCCGCTGTATTTCAAAGTCGGTGGTTGTGGTGCGAAGCCGCTGGGGTGGTTGTTTGGATAACCAAACAAACTGTGAGAACTGAGTAAACCTGGCAGCTGGAGACCAGACCCGTACATAATCTTCTTGAAGCATCCAAACGCCTGTGAGCAGCTGGTTCTCTATCACATACAGCGAAACTGCGCCTGGGTGGCTTCGATTTGTCCGTTTCATATTGATTCAGGAAACCAGTTTTAACACTATTTGGACTGTGTTCTTTGTGGTCATATCCGATGAATTTGCAGCTTTATTTTTTGTGAAAATCTCTTTTTATATCCAAGCAAAACATGGGATTAAGAATCAAATATCTCTAAATGAATTGATATCATATCACATTGTGTGTGTGCCAATGTGCCAATTGAGTCGTGTTTAACTGTATCAAGTGGTACCAAATCGTATCGAATGTACTGAATCGTATTGAATGTTACTGAATCGTATTGAATGTTACTGAATCGTATCGAATGTTACTGAATCGTATCGAATGTACTGAATCGTATCGAATGTACTGAATCGTATCGAATGTTACTGAATCGTATCGAATGTTACTGAATCGTATCTAATCTACTGAATCGTATTGAATGTTACTGAATCGTATCAAATGTACTGAATCATATTAAATGTTACTGAATCGTATTGAATGTACTAAATCGTATTGAATGTACTGAATCGTATTGAATGTTACTGAATCGTATCGAATCTACTGAATCATATCGAATGTTACTGAATCATATCGAATGTTACTGAATCGTATCAAATCTACTGAATCGTATCGAATGTTACTGAATCGTATCTAATGTCACTGAATCGTATCGAATGTTACTGAATCGTATCAAATGTACTGAATCGTATCGAATGTTACTGAATCATTTTGAATCGTATCAAATCATATAAAATCATACCGGATCATATCATGTTGAATTGTATTGTATAGTAAATCAAATCATTTTGTATGGTAGTGAATCACTTTGTATGACACTGCATTGTGTCGTAAATGGAATCGCACTGCATCATATCGGTGATGAATTCGCATCGTATCTTACTGTCGATTTACAATACGGCAGGAGAACAAGATGCGGGACGATAATGATGTTAGAGGGCTTGCTTGCGCGTTGCGATCTAAAATTACTTGGACCACTTCTGTGAACGCACTAACGCACTCAAAATATTAAGTATAAGTAATTTATACACCAACCTGTTGTAGGTGTATAAATATGGCTGTCGGATGGACTGCAGAGGAGCCCAGATGATGAAGCCCAGGAGGGCGAAAGGCAGGGAGGCGATGACGAGCAGCAGGTAAAGCGGCGCCGATATCAGGACGCACAACGTGAGGAAGGAACACGGGTCCTGGGAGCGTTGGCGCTTCTCCAGCGACGTGGCCACGCACGACGCCAGCAACCGGTCCAGAAGCCAGTAGCACGGGAACACCAAGCTCCATGACAACCCGTCCAGGAAGTGCAGGCAGGCACTGGAGTAAGGGGTGATGTGGAGGACCATCTCTTTCCTTTCCGTTCTCTCTCTCTTTCTTCCTCTCTGGCGCTTTCTCCTCACCTCGTACGCTCCGTCCACACCCGCATAAACGTCTTAAACCGGCGTATATAATTTAAAAAAAAGAAATGTCAACCAGTCGTAAACCCTCCCCCCTTCCTTGGAGAAAGCTATACTACATGGTTCGGTTGATTTGTTTTCCGATCTTTACGGGGGGTGGGGGGAGGGGAGCGTAAAAAAAGTGTACGTTTCACTTCTGCCTCCTTCAGCAACGACGCCCTCTACAGGAGGGGTCCGTTAGAGCAGGACGGAGATGAGGAGCCGCCATGGTGAAGCGTTTTCTCTCGACGACTGGTTCACGATTGTAAGAACCCCGACAACGTCAGGACTTCGCGACTGTTCTCAAACATCGGGGTTCCTTCAAAACCTGGAGACGAGATAAAAAGAAGAAAGAAAGAAGACGCAGGTTAATGATTAATGTTCTGATCCGAGCGTTTTCTACAACCCGACATCGTTAAGACGTCTATTATATTTAAGGGCGTGATTTATCACGTAGAAAATATGAACAAGTACTGATCGTTAGCCTCTTAGGCTGGTATCATGGTATCATATGGTATCATATCAAATCATATTGTAACGTTTGAAATCGTATCGTAACGTATCAAATTGTATCGTAACATATCAAATCGTATCAGAGCAAATCGTATCGTAATGTATCAAACTGTCTTGTATCACATTGTAACAGATCATATCGTATCAAATTGTATCATATCGTAATCAAATCATATTATATTGTCTTGTATCATATCAAGATGTAAACGTGCTGTAAATAATGAAATTGTATCGTATTGTCCTGAATCGTATCATGTAGAACTGTATTTTGTAAACTGTGTCATGTAGAATTGTACCAAATGATGTGGAATCAAATTCATTCAAAAAATCACGGGACAATTATCATCATCATCATCACCACCAAAGGAAAGTTATCACAGGCGAAATTCGGAAACTATGGTGGAGCGAATTAAGACTTTGGCGTGGCGCCACAGTATCATCAATGTACATTAAACGCTGAGATAAACGTAAATTAGAAACTGCACATCCGTTACGTGCACAATCGATACGCAGCTTGACCGCGACTGTTTGAACGTTAAATCGTCTGCGGGCGAGAAGGAAAAAACAACCGACTTTAATACCATCACAAGCCAGCGTGGGAGAGAGAGAATCAATTTCAGCAGCAGCATGAATAAATAATGAGCAGATTAATTCATTCATGTCAACAGCTGGGGATTAGAAAACAAAGAGGGCGCTGACCTCAGCGTAACCTCAGACGCCGCACGGGTCCCACGGCAACGACAAGACGGGGCTTTTAAGTTGACGCGGGGCGCCGCCGACACAATGACGCCCGCGATCCATCAAAGCACTTTCTGTAGTAGAAAACCCAACATGTGAAGCGGCAACACTGTCTCCAATTATGCCGTTAAACTGTCAAATACTATGACAACATGTGATATATGCTGCTTCCTGTTTAGTCACATGACTGACCTGATGACCGACCAGTAGGAAAACGGTAAAAGATTATTGTGTTTCTGGGATTAGACCTGGAGTTATTATAGCCGAGTATTGACAGTGAATTCCCAAAATGATTCGATTCCATTTATGTTAAGATGTGACTCGAAACGACTCGAAACGACATGACTAGATACGATAGAAGACGGCATGACTCAACACAACTCAACAGGAATAGACACAACTCGATACGATATGAAATGACTCGACTATACTCAACACAGCATGACATGACTTGGCATGACTTGATACAAGTCGAGTCAACTAGTCACAACACAACGTGACATGACTAGACACGGCTCGACATGATTCAGCACAAGTCGAATTGATTCAACACGATTTGTATCGAGTCGACTAGACGCAACACAACATGACATCACTAGACACGACTCGACATGATTCAATACACGTCAAATCGATTTGACACAAGTTGTATCGAGTCGACTAGACGCAACACAAGGTGACATCACTAGACACGACTCGACATGATTCAGCACAAGTCGAATCAATTCAACACAACTTGTATCGAGTTGACACAACACAAGGTGACATGACTAGGCACAACTCGATATGATTTAATCAAGTCAATACGAGTCAACACAACATGACTTGATAAAGTGATACATCACATATGATGTGATTCCATACAACTCGATACGATTTAACTCTACTCGACACAAAATGACTCGACACAACTCATGACGTTAAAACTCGACATGACACGACTCAATACAACTGAACACGGCATGACTCAATACAATACAACTTAACTCAACGCGAAACGACTCGACTCAACACAACTTAGGTCATAATACAAAACATTACAAGTCAATGTGACTCAACACAATACCACAACATGACTCGACACAATACAATACGAGTCGACATAACTTTACAGGACTCAACATGACATGACTCGAAAACTCGACTGAACACAAAACGACTTGATTTAACACAACTCATGATACAAAACGATACATTACGACTCAACACACCACTTGACGAATGACTCAACGTAGCTCAATAGAAGACAACTCGGCTCAACACGGAACGACTCGATTCAACACAACTCAATACTACAACACGACTCGACACAATATGATTCGACAAAGCTTTGACACAACACGATACAGTACGAGTCGACACAACTCGACACGACTTGACCCAACAGAACTCATGATAAAGTACAATACGTTACGACTCGCTATGACTTGACACAATATGACTCAACACACTGAACACAAAATGACTTGATTTAACATAATGCATGATACAATATGATACGTTACGACTCGACCCAGCCCAACACAACCCAAGACAACTTATTTTACGTTATATTACGACTCAACACAACACAATACCACTCGACTCAACTCGACACAACACGGTACAGTACGAGTCGACACAACTCAACACGAAACGACTCGATTCAAACACAACTTAATATTCAATACCACAACATGACTCGACACAACATGATTCAACTCTAAAGTACAGTACGAGTAGACACAACTCAACACGAAACGACTCGACTCAACACAACTCATGATACAACACGATACGTCGCGACTCGACACGACGTTTCTCCTAAACGACAAAAACTGGAAGCAGCAGAGAAAGTGAGGGAGTTGATAAAAGGAGGCGACCAGAAGGTTTCCCTCTCTACACAAACTCTAATCCAGATACACTCAGTCATCGAGCTGCCGTCTGACATTTAAGCTCCAACTTTCCTCATTAAAAGCAGCTATTTATGGATCACCAAAAGAACACGGAGAACACGCAAGAATTTGACTTTGAAATCATTGTCATTTGTATTATTCCACATTGTTTTTTTTTGTTGTTTGTTTTTTTCCAAAGCAGTGCCGTTAAATAAACTTACATTACATAATTTTCACACACTTACTTGATTTAATCTAATATTCATTTACTTGAACACGTTGGATGAATAAATAAAGACAACCTACTTTCTTAGATTGGCGCAGAAATTAATTATTAAAATGTTTTTCAAGCTTTTAAACTGTACATTTTCAACATCACTTTCACCGAGTAAACAGAGAAAGCTAGTGCTAGCTGATGTTTAGCCTAGCTTAGCGCAAAGACTTCATAATGTCTAGCTTGGTTTAAAAGTGCCAGTGAGTTGCTGTAAAACCACAACTTTTTCACCTTTAGGATTTTTTATATATCAGTTTAGTGTTTACGGTTTGTATGCTAAGCTAGGCTAAGCTAAATGAAGCTAAACTTCCACTGGATCTCCTCTAGCTTTGTTCATATTTAATTTTTACTGATGTATTTTATACATCTAACTCAAGAATCCATGTTCACTTATGCTAACATGTGGTGCTTTGGTAGAAATGCTAACAAGAGCATGCTAAGAAGCTCACAATGCTAATGCTAACATCCAAATGTTTACCTATAATCATGGGCATTGTGTTCATCTCAATGCAGCATGTTAACATGGACAAGCCAGACTAGCGATTTGCTCTGTTTTCGCTTTTGTATGCTAGGCTAGGCTAAGCTAAATGAAGCTAAACTCCCACTGGATTGTCTCTAACGTCATATTTCATTATTTTTGTTGTTATATTTTATATATGTAGCTCAAAAAAAGTGAGTTACACTTGAATACGTGTTTACATATGCTAACGTGAGGTTTTGGGAGAAATGCTAACATGAACATGCTAAGAAGCTCACAATGCTAATGCTAATATATAAATATTAAACTGGCATTATAAGGATTATGTTCATCTCAGTGCAGCATGCTAACATGAGTTACTTTGATATACATGCTAACACAAATGTGCTAAGATGCTCACAATGCTAATGTTAAGACACAGATGTTTATTTTGTGTCTTGTCGCTAGTTTTACTTCCTGATTTCCTGCCTCAACCTTGATATATTACACCTGTGTCTTGTTGTGTCTCCTTTTTGTGGATATAAACCCTCCTCTCCACATGAATCACTTTATTTTGAAGGACTGTCTGGTTCAGTTTTGTGTGTATTCAACCCTCAGAAAAAGCAGGAAAAAAAAAACAAAACATGTCTGATGCATTAGCACCCTAAAAAGTTAAGGTTAAGTTGTACATCAAACAAACATTAGCAAAATTAGCGCTAGTGCTGCCGCAGTGAATATTTTTATCCCTCAAGTGGCGTTTTAAAATGGCTAATATTTAGTTACCAGTACGTCTCCTGGCATTAATGAATCCTACTGTTTTCCATTACAGAGAGATGGAAACACAGCAGCTGATGAATAAGTGCATTAATCAAAGGGGAAGTGTGGGAGTTTGTTTCCTAAAAAGACAAAAAACAAAGACACTCCAACATTACCTTTCCTTCATTTACATACATAACTAACACGGTGAATAGAAAGAAACAAAACGTGATGTATGACGTGGCTAGCTAGCATGGTTTCATAGCAATAGCAGTGTAGTCCTTAAGCGTAGCTAGCTAGCTATCGCGTCGAGTAACAAATACATTCTTGATAACCAATAATGTTTGCCTCAGTGCATGCTAACGTGGTGTTTTGTGATGAATGCTAACATCAGCATGCTAAGATGCTCACAGTGCCCATGCTAACATGTTTAACATGCATAAAACGTTTAACTGGTGCGATGTTCAACTCAGTGTAGCACGTTAGCATGCTAACATGTTGTGCTCTGAGACACGCTAACATCAACATGCTAAAATGCTCACACTTGCTTATGCTGTTTAATTAGTATAATGGTGACCATGCATTCAGTGCAGCATGTTAACATGCTAACATGTTGTGCTAGGATGCTCACAATGCTACAGCAATGCTATCAGACAAATGTTTAACTGGTTTAATGTTGACAATGTTGATGTTAGCATTTAGTGAATGCTAACATCACTATGCTAAGATGCACACAAAACTGATGCAAACAGACAGATATTTACGTGGTATAAGGGTGACTAAATTTGTCTCAGAACAGCATGTTAGCATGCTACAATGTGGTGATTGGGTACAGTTAGCATGTTGACGTTAGCGTTTAACTCAATACTAACATACAAATGTTTAACTAGTATACTGGTGACAATCTTATGTTCAACTCAATGCAGCATGGTGGGATGCTAACATGCCGTGCTTTCAGATGAATGCTAACGGAAACATGCTACAATGCTAACAATGCTAACACACAAATATTTAACTCATATACTGGTGACCTGGTGACTATGTTATGTTCACCTCAATGCAGCATGTTAGCATGCTAACATGTGGTGCTTTTTTGTTAACTTAGGTCTACATTACCCACAATGCAGCTTGTTTGTTCACAGAATTCTGCTTGCCTTGTCTCTACTAGCAACTCAAGGCTACAGCATATATATATATATATATATATATATATATATATATATATATATATGGGTATAGAAAGTCCAGTGGGTTCCACTTGAATCTGTCAATAAAATGTGTGTTTACTCTGTGTATATGTACAGCGGCTGCAGAGAATATCAGTAATCAATGGTCTCCTTTTGTTAAGCTGGAGACAAAAGAGTGACACACACACACACACACACACACACACAAATGTCTGATGAGGGAGCAGTGATAAGACAAATCCAACCATCTGGCAGCCACTAAAATAGAGCTATTTACACGTCTCTACATCTAATGCATCTTTTAATTTTCCTCTCTGTCTTTCATTCGTCTGTTTCTTCTTCTACTGCTTCAATTTCCTGCATCTGTTTCCTGACACACACACACACACACATACACACATTTTGCATGTTAATTCAGCAAATGCTACATATGCTGTATACACACACATAGACATTCACATGTAAAGACCAGTGATGTCACTGTGCTCCCAGCATGCTCCAGGGAGTGCTGTTGTCATGGTGACCCAGTCACATGCACCTAGTAACTGTACAAGTTAGAGCGGAACAACTCGATGGGATAAACTGTCAAATTACTTATCATCAACAGGAGACAGAGCAGCTGCTAATTATTATCAATATGTCACAGATGTATTAGAGTTCATCTCTGGAGGAGAGTGTGTGTGTGTTTGCTTGCGCGTGCGCGCACGGTAAACATTGCAGATTACTGTTAATGTTCACCTTTCTGCAAGTTAGCATGCTAATGTGGTGCTTGAGATGAATGCTAACATCAACCTGCTAACAATGCTAACACACAAATATGTCACTAGTATATTATTGACTGTAAAACATGGTAACGCAATAACATGTAGCGCATAAAGATCGATGCTAACATCAATATGCTAAGATGCTAACAGTGTCAATGCTAATATACAAATGTTCAAGTGTATGTTCAACTCAGTGCAGCATGTTAGCACATTAATATGTAGCAGGTAGCGATAGATGCTAACATCAACATGCTAAAGGTGCTAACAGTGTCAGTGCTAACATCCGAATGTTTAAGCTTGTGTTCAACTCAGTGCAGCATGTTAGCACATTAACCTATGGTGCTCTGAGACAAATGCTAACACCAACATGCTAAAATGCTGACAGTGCTAATGCTAGCTTACAAATGTATAGCCGGTATAGTGTTAACTGTTTCAAAGTCCCAAACATTTGAGATAAATGCAACTCTTTTAGAACACTAACATATGATGCTCTGAGATAAATGCTAATGCCAAAATGCTACGATATTCACAATTCCACTGCTAACATACAACTGTTTAAGTGCTATAGTGTCGATCATGTTCAACTCCATGCAGCACATTAGCTGGCTGACATTTCCTGCTTACCAGTGCTAATGCTTCAATGCGCAGAGATTGGTGCTAATATTAACATGCTAATATACTAACAATGCCAATGCTAACATACAAATATTTAACTGGTATAATGGTAACTATGTTTAACTTAATGTAGCACATTACCATGCTAACATTTCCTGCTTACTGCTTTACTAATACACATTATCTCATTAGCTTAGCAGATATTGCTAAGCTAATGAGTCCAACCACCAACTATTAATACTATATTCCTACCATTTCTAATAGATTTTTAACACTGGTAACTATGCTAATGCTAAGATGTTCACAATACCAATGCTAACACACAAATGTTTAACCAGCATAATTGTGACTATGTGCAACTCAGTGCAACACGTTAGCATGCTAACGTTCTGTGCTACTGTTGCACAGTAATCTTTCAGGAAGCATCGACTGTTAATACTACATTCCTATGTTTCTCAGTCAATACGTTAGCATGCTAACAGGTGGTGCTTTGAGGTAGATGCTAACACCAACATGCTAAGATGCTCACGCTGCACATGCTAATAAAAGTATAGAAGTTTAACTAGTAAAATGGTGACAATGTCCATCTCAGTGCAGCTTGTTAGCAAGCTAGTGTGTGGTGGTTTCGTATTGTCAGCATTTTAGCACGTTGACGTTAGCATTTAACACAGTGCTAACATGCAAATGTTTAGCTAGTACACTGGTGACTGTTTATGGTTATGTTCATCTCAGTGCAGCATGTTAGCATGCTAACATGTGGAACTTGGAGATGAATGCTAACATCAACATGCTACAATGCTAACATACAAATGTTTAGCTGGTATAATTGTTGGACACTCATGACAACATTAATGTAGATCAACATTACCCACAGTGCTTTGGGATATAATGCTAACATGAGCACGCTAAGATGCTAACAGTATCCTGCTTCGTCTTGCAGTGAACAAACAGAGCACCAGCAGCTCTGCACACATTCACAAATACATGCAAATGAACGTGCAGGAGGGCAGAGGGTGCACACACACACACATACACAAAACACACACAACAACAACAACACAAAGACACACACACTTAACATCTGAGTGTCACAGCTGGCCATTCTGAGCCCATATGAATGGGCTGATGGGTAATTATGATCAATGATTACAATCAGAAACTACACACTCTTATTGGATTGGGCTGTCTTATAATGGCTGTTGACCCTAATGTACTTTATAAACTTGTGATGTCATAAATAAGATAAAGTGTCATAGCGAGGCCTTAAATCAGAAACAGGTTAATGGCGGGCAGCCTCTAATAGCAGCCATTGTGTTATGTAAAAGTCCAGGAGGTTGACGCTGCTGATTTATGGGTAAATTTTAGAGACAGAGACGGTAAATCTTGTCCTTCTTGCTAATGGCTAGAGACTTAGCTCAGGGCAGATGACCTGACCAGTCAAATTACGCCACTTATTATATTGTGTCTCATCGTTAGCACCATAGCATGTTGATGTTAGCATTTATCTTCAAGTACCACTGTGATTAAATCCACATAGTTACCATTATACAAGTTAAACAAATCAGGTTAGCATTAGCATTGTCAGCATCTTAGCATATGGATGTTAGTATTTATGTCGAAGAACATGCTAACTGAAATTAATGCAGTCATCATTACACCAGTGTTAGCATTTTAGCATATGAATGTTATCTCTAAGTGCCACTGTGCTTTGAGATAAATGCTAACATCAATGTAGTCACATTAACATTGGGTTAAACTTTGTCTGTTAGCATCAGCATTGTTGGTATCTTAGCACATTGATGCTAGCATTTATCTCTAAGCACTAAGTTGCACCTACCTTAGCAATATTTTCTATGCTAATAAGATTCCAATAAAGCCTAAGAAAGTAAGAAATGCTAGCATGCTAACATGCCAAATTGAGCTAAGTTAAACATTTTATGCATGTCACTGTGCTTTGAGATAAATGCTAACATCAACATTATACCGGTTGAACATTTGTAAGTTAGCACTGTTGGCTGTTGGCGCTAATATGTATCTTAAAGTGCTGCACTGAAACAAACATGTAGCCACCATTACACGTGTCGAAAATGTTTGTTAACATTAGCATAACATTAGCAATATTTGCTATGCTAATAAGATTCTAATAAGCCTTCTAAAAAAGCAGGAAGTTAAAAATTTTATGCATGCCACTGTGTTTTGAGATAAATGCTAACGTCAACACTATACCAGTTAGCATTGGCACTGTTAGCATGTTAGCATGTTGACGTTAGCATGAATCTTAAAGCGCTGCATCGAGACAAATGTGTAGTCACCAATACACCTGTCGAATATGTTTATGTTAGCATTAGCATTGTGAGCGTTTTAGCGTACTGGTGTCGGCGTTTATCTCAAAACACTACGTGTTAGCGTGCTAGCATGCTACACCGAGACGTCACTCAGTTAAAGTGACATTAAAATCCATTTACGCAAACCAGTGCGTGTATTTTTTCAAGGCTGTACTTTTCCTCGTCATCCATCACAACGACAAGTTGAGTTTTCATGTATCTATCAACCAAATAATCAGCCGCGAGCTACGAAAACAAACCCGTCGGTGTTTTAAAAAACCCTGATTGTGTCGCCCTTTTGTTAAAAACGGCGACGTAGCTCCAGAGCAGGTGACAGCAGGTCCCCGATCTGATCAAATTACACCGCTGATTACATTGTGTCTCATAGTGATGCTGTTATATGCTACCGCTAACCATGTTACACAACCACAATTACACTGACAAAGGAGACAGAAAGCCGCGGAGAGACGAGTCAAGTTTGATCTCTTCATAACTGGAGATACTCAGACATTTTAAGTGTAGAAGATAATGTTGATTAATTCAATAACCACAAAGGAGAGTGGGAATATTAAATCGTTAACACTTAACACTCAGGTCTGATTCTCTTGTTTCTAGAAAATGGCTGCAAATAACGTTGTTATCACCAACTTGATAGCGCGACTGCTCATGAGTGTTAGAAAGTAAATTTTAGTTGAAACTAGATAAATCTGTGTATAATTGGTACGAATATAGCATTAGCATAGCAATCTTTGCTAGGCTAATGTGAGATTCTTCCTACAGTAAGCAGGAAATGTTAGCATGCTAACATGCTGCTATGAGTTGAACATGGTTACTATTCGACCAGTTAAACGTTTGTATGTTAGCACTAGCATTATTAGCACCTTAGCGTGTTGATGTTAGCATTACATCTTTAAAAAAAACACAAGTTAGCATGCTAACCTGCTATGTTGAGATGAACATAGTTGCCATTATGCCTTATAAACATTTATGCTAGCATTACTACTGTTAGCATCTTAGCATGTTGATGTTAGCATTTAAATATTTAATTAAAGAACCACATGGTAGCATGCTAGCATTCTGCACTGAGATGAACAGTCAGCAATAGCATTACCACTGTTAGCATCTTAGCATGTTGATGTTAGCATTACATCTTAAAGAACTACATGTTAGCATGCTAACAAGGTCATCAATATACCAGTTAAATATTGTTTGTGTGTTAGCGTTGGCATTGTTAGCCTCTAAGCATGTTGGTGTTAGCATTTAGATATTAAAGAATCAAATGTTAGCATGCTAACCTGCTGCACTGAAGTATTCATTACATCGTTATAATTATAGTATGTTAGTACTGAGATAAATGCTAACATCAACATTCTAAAATGCTCACAATACCAAAGTACAACATATTAGCATGGTAACATGCTAGAACGCTAACATGGTTCTTCACTGAGATTAACATGGTCACCATTACACTAGTAAAATATAGTATGTATGTTAGCATTGGCATTGTTAGCATCTAAGCATTGACATTAGCATATAAATGGTAACTGATGATGCTAATTTGTTCAATTTACCATCACAGTAATTCCACCAAAATGTTCTCTACTTCTACAATAAAACCTGAACACCCTCGAGTTCTATAGATTAACCGTTGCCTTGGTTACCGCTGAGTTTTGGACGGAGATGATGTGAGGGAGGACGAAGGGAACGGAGGAACGGACGCTCCCGTGGGAGTCATTAGCGGAGACACATTGAGACAAATCTTCTGAGACGGCATGAACTGTTTTCTATCCAACATTCCAGTTGATTTGTCCCAGTCGCAAGTTTAATTTACCCGTAATCTCGGGAGAATTTTTTTTCTGCAGGTTGCCGTGCAACAAGTCTGACAATGTGAAGCGATATATTTAACCTACAGGAAGCAGGATGGACCAAGCTAAGCGGTTAGCATGCTAATATGCTGCACTGAGTTGAAAGTTAGCATTTATAGTGTAAGGCACCACATGTTAGCATGCTAACATGTTGAACATAGTCACCATTGTGCTAGCAATGTGCTAGCATTACTACTGTTTGCATCTTAGCATGTTGATGTTAGCATTTAGATATTAAAGAACCACATGTTAGCATGCAAATGTTCTTTGTTGCACTAAGATGAACATAGTCACCATTGTTGTTGAACATCTGTATGTTCGTGTGTTTGCACTGACATTGTTAGCATCTTAGCATCAGTCTCAAAGCATCACATGTTTAGCGTGTTAGCTAACATGCTGCACCGAGATTAACGTATAGGTTATGTCTGTTCTGTTGTTTCTGCTAGCAACTCAAGGCTACCGCTAATGCTAACACAAGACCACTGACATCTCCAAACAACATGTGTGTCGTAAAGTTGCATTATGGGCAATATGGACCTATGTTAACATTGTTGTGAGCGACCAACAATCTCTTTTTGTCTAATTGCATCAAAAAAATCGCGTTCTTTTTTTGCTAAGCTAATATGGATTCCAACAAGCTTCCAGAAAGATTAGCTAGCGCTACAATACACAGGAAATGGTAGCATGCTAACATGCTGCTATGAGTAGAACATAGTTACTATTATACCAATGAAATGTTTGTATGTTAGCACTAGCATTATAAGCATCTTGGAATGCTAATGTTAGCATTTATAGTGTAAGGCACCACATGTTAGCATGCTAACATGTAGAACATAATCACCATTATGCTAGCATAAGACCATTGACATCTCCAAACAATATGGCTATAGGAAAGTTGCATTATGGGTAACATAGACCTATAATGTTAATGTTGTTGTGAGCTTTTTATCTAATTTTGGCAAAAAAAAATAGTATTTTTTTCCATTTTAAATGTTGCTAACTTGAGCAGGAAGTGCTTAGGGATGTTGACTAACTCTAAACTAGAAGCGTACTTGATTATAACAGTCCACAGAAAGTCTATTATCCGGCTCAAACATATCCTCAAACATAGAGCAAATTGCAAGATCAGTCACAGCAGAAGTCAGTCTGAGCTGAAAAAAAAAAAAAAAAAAAAAAATGCTGCTACTTGCGATCGTCGGGTTGGCCGCATTTCTGTAACACCACTTGTTGAGAATGCGGCGGTTTGAGCTTTACAAGACACTTTCTGTCTGTGTTTGTCTTTTCAAACCCAGCCAGTGACGGTAAAAAAAAAAAAAAAAAAAAAAAAATTGTACATTTCCGGCACATTTTCAGCCACAAAATGGTTTATTTAGAATGTGACTGCGTTGAACTAGAGCCGCAGCACAACAGTCTGGTGTCTTCTTGGGGTTTTTTTTTTTTTTTTTGGATGTTGCATATTTGCGGCCCTGCGAAAGGCAGAAGATCCCACATGGTTGTATCACAAATGCAAAACCTGCATACCGGCGAGAACTCTTGCACTCGAAACACTGACTTCCACTTAGGTTTTTTTTCCCTCCAGTCTCTAATTCTGTCCTACTGAACTCTGATCTTTGTCTCTTCAACCCGATACTCAACCAATAGGCTGTAGATTTTCACTCTCGGTACATTAAGCTGTCAATACTTGGTCCAAAAACAAAAAACCAAAACAAAACACCCTATACTGGTTTAGGAAACACAAACCCGTATGCGCATAATTCACAAATACAGACACCCCAATGCTGACCTGGCTGCAGACAGAGCAGTATAGATCGTTTAAGTATTGATTCGCTCTACATTTGTCAAAAGCTAACGGCCCGGCGTGCGTTGATCCGCCGTCAAAACACAACAGCAGAAAAAAAGGGGGTACGGGTAAAACTCGTACCCCGTATCCCAAACACAGGCTGCTGCACTTGACGTTTATAAGGAAACGCCACTTTTGATTAAAGTTTGGCCTCTTTCCCGAACAGCTAAAAAAAAAAAAAAAACAACTAGACAAAACCTACCATGATGTGGCCTAATTCAAAAAAAAAAAAAAAAAGAATGGTCAATCCCTCAGCGTGTTATGCCGACAAGCAGGTGGTTGTTTCAAGTCCTCGACAGGTTGTAAATGTTGAACTTCAACAGTTTCCACATGGTGCTGACTGTGCAGCGATGGGGGAAAAGTGTATTTGCCGAAGCCAAAAAAAGAAAAACAACCCGTCAGGAAACGTGGTTCGTCTTCCAACTCAAATTAGAAACGAGGGCAAGTGTACAGTAAATGGAAAAGCTCTGTAATAAAGCAAGGGTAGCTTTATTTATACGACATATTTCAAACACAAGGGGCAACTCAAACAGCTCTACAAAGACAAGGAAAAAGACTTTAAAAGGGTTTAACCTAACCTTAACTTTAGGGCCAATCCCATTTCTCTATTTTTTACCCCTACCCCTTCATTTACCCCCTCATCCCTTGAAACAAAGTGTTGAGGGGTGAAAACATTCCTCTACTTTACCGTAACACGTCGTCAGACGTCGTCGCCAGTTGCCGCGCTAAGGCGACGCGACGAGTCTCCACGACGACCGAATGACAACAAACAAACAAAGATGGCGCCCACAGACTGGTTTCAGTCCCTCGAGTCGGCGACGGGTGAAAAACTGACGGGATTGTTGTCGGATGAACGGAAAACGCGACAACTAGCGATCGCTAAGCTAACGTTAACGAATTTTATTTTTTACCGGTTAGCGATAAGTTAGCCTAATAAGTTAAATATTTGATTAGTTTATCAATTAACTCGCTAACTTTTTTGACGACTGCATCCTTGTCCTGGTGCATGCTGGGAAAGTCTTGGAATAGCTTCGAAGAGAATCGAGTTATATCGACCTTCTACTAACGTGAACACGCAAAAGAGAGGGGGAGGAGCTAAGGGGTAGAAATGGGATTGGCCCTTACGGTGTCTTCAAGAGTATAAAAGAGTTTCTATCTTCATTAAATTGCAGATTTTTACCTACAACGAACTGAATTGACTTGTCCAATTGACTAAAAGAGGTAAACAATGTCTCTTTTCCACTAAACTGTTCTAGCGCTACTCTACTAAACTACTAGTTTAGTTCCAGATCCCCCACCGGCAAAGTACCTAGTACCAGGTACTAGCACCATGTGGAAAACCCTGTAAACCTAGTAGACTTGAGTCAAGTACAGCAGAGTAGTGCCTTGTTGAACGGAGGCGCAAGAAAACCATCTAAAACAACTTCACGTCGTTGAAATTTTCCCCCAGGGATGGGGAAACCTTCCAGAAAGACAGCGGCACTTCATCTTTCAGGCTTTTATATTAAACCGGCTAGACGGAAACCACTTTAAGTTGAAGCCGTATGACAGGTTGACTTGGAGTTTGCCCAAACGCATTTTAAAAGAACTGAGAGCATGAAGGAAATACATTCGCCGGTCCGATGAAACAAAATTGAAAGTCTTTTGGCAGAAGTCCAACCACGACCTAAGGCTTATGTGACAATTCATCTTTCAGCACAAACCCGAAGTATACCACCGAGACAACCCAGATAGCAACAATTCTGGCTGTAGTAGGCAGAGTTTTGGCATTTTTGGCACAGTTATAGTTAAGGTTTACCACACTACTTAAAAAGTAAAGGTTAACAAGGCTTTTGGCTCGACTATGGGGGGTTTGGACCCTTTTTTTGGACATTTATGGACACATGTTAGAGTTCCATAATTGGGTTTTGGCCTCCTTTTGCACGCCAAATTTGCAACCCTCCGAAACTTTGCCAAATTTGGGAACGTTAGGGGACAAGTCCTTGTTTGGCTGCATCTCTGTAGCACATTTACGGCAAGACCAGAATGTGGCACTTCAGATGTCACTCAACCAGCTATAAAAAGAAATAATCTTATTGCCAGGTGGCATGTAAATAACAGCGGCCTAAGAGTTAAACCTCCGAGGGACCTCGTGGTGAACCGCTCAGATTTATGATCACTAATGGAAATAATACCACCCCTGCCTGGGAGATATGATCTAAACCAACAAGGCACAGTCCAATAAGTATTTTATGGTCCATTGTATCAAAGGCTGCCCATCAAGAAGCTGTAAAACTGGAGTCAGAATTGTGGTATTTTCCACATTATGCCCTATTCAATGGTTTTGACCACTGCTTCTCTACATTGTGGTTGAACTTGATAGTGACAACAGCCCAACAAAGCTATTTAAAAATGTGTTTTATAAATGTTGTTGATGTCCGATGTGTCCAGTGGACGACACGGATTTGTTTGGTGGACGGTCCATCTATGACGGGGGTGGGAAAGTATTCCATAAAGGGCCTCGCGGAATACGTTGCCCACCCCGGATCTATGAGAATAGAGGAAGGACTTGTTTGGAGTGTGGGGGCAGGGCCGTGAAGTGGCATTTTTTCTGATTTGATGAAGATTAGGGCTTGAGGGTTAGGGTTGGATTTGCTCTCAATAGATTTGATTAGATTATCTCATCTGGCGTCGGGGGGAAGGAACCACACCTCAGCTTGATCACTGCGGCAAACGGTGAAACTTGTAATTTCCAGTAAGTGCACAACGATTCGAGACAACACTACCCTGTCGAAATTTGCACACTATTGATCGACTCGATTGACTAATAAAATCTGTCTGACATTAGAGGGGTCGCACCATCCCGCTGACTGTCGTGCTATGGAAGTGAGGAACTCGAGCAAAGGTGCAACATTTCTATCCCTAAAGCAACTGTGTGCACGGGCTACTGCGTGGGAGTGTTTGTATATTTTGTAAACGCATCATACACAAAAATAGAGAGAGATTGTGTGTTTTTTTTTTTTTTTTTTTTGGAAAGCAGAACAAAAAACAAGGGTTAAGCTCTCTTCTTTGAACCCTTAGACAGGAAACAGCGAACCCACGCAAAGTCGCCTTTTGGAACATATCAGAGGATAACGGCTGATATGTGTGAACACTGAGGGCAAAGGCGTAACAGTGTATAAAACCACTGGAAATACCGCTGATGTGGTTCCCAAAAACAACAAAAACGTATAATTTAATATCGGTTTAATAGCGGTTTTATTAACATACGTATTAACATTTGACTGTGGTGGATTTTGGACTCTTTTTGGGGGAAGGTATATCTATGTTTTGGACTTCCATAATTGGTTTTGGCTTCCTTTTGTTATTTCTTCTGCACCCTTATTTTGCTATACAACCCTCCAAAACTTTACCAAATTTGGGAATGCTGGAGTGACTTTGGGACAAGTCTTTATTTGGCTCCAACTCTGTAGAACATCTATGAGGAGACCTAAAGAGTTCCATAATTGGTTTTTGGGTAAGTTTTAGCCTTGTTTTGTTTTTTATTTCGCCCCCTTAATTTGGGCAACATCCTTCTGAAACGCTGCCAAAATTAGAACGAATATGGCCCCGTAGTTTTTGCTATTTGGGATTCAGTGGATCGTTTTTAGCATCTTTTAAGCTTAGCCAGATAGCAAAGATTGTGGCTGTAGTCTTGCAGATGTTTGGCATTTTTGCATTCATTTTGTGAAAGAGGAAGCAGGGTAAAGGTCTTTGGTTTGACTATGTCATAGTTATGGTTTACCACAGTACTTAAAAAGTAAAGGTAAGTAAGGTAAAGGTTTTTGGTTTGACCGTGGGAGATTTTAGATTTTGGACTCTTTTTGGGGCAGTTATGTCTATATTTTGGAGTTCCATAATTAGTTTTGGGTAAGCTTTGACCTCTTTTTCTTACTCACCCTTATTTTGGGCCACGTAAGGGCAGTAGATCTTTCCAAAACTTTGCCAAATTTGGGCCAAATTTGGCAAAAACAAGGCCAAATTTGGTGCATAATTTTGCTATCTGGGCTTGAACCATTTCAACAGCGATAGATATTTCTTAGCAGTCGGTGCTACTGTGTAAACAGGAAACAACCGCGCTGCTTTCTTAATACATATATATAATATAATAATCTGTCAAGTCTTGCTGCGTTACCCTATTTCGAAATGAAGAAATAGAATCAAAGTAGCAATTAAAAAAAAAAAAGAAAAACGAGAGCCCACGTCGATGAGTCACCGACAAGGAGCTCTGACCGCAGCGAGGCCATACTCAGCACTGTCTCCTTTACAAGAAAACCCTCGGTTCCAGCCCACTCGTATTGTATGGGGCTGTTTAGTTTACAAGGTCTCCCCATGTTCCTGTAGTTTTCTTCTTCTTTCTTTCTTTCTTTCTTCGAGTGAGGCTCTGGCCTCAGATCTGCCGCGTTCTTCATTATTTCTCTGGTGTCAACACTTCTGTCTTGTCTGTTGCTATAGTGCCTGCGCTGATCAACACAAGCAATTTTTCAGCTCCGGACTCTTATTATTCATCAGATATTTCTGCAGATGTATATATATGTATTCACTATGGCAATCGGACACGTCTTAAAGATTCACCTTTAGGTTCAGCTTGTTGTTTTACTTGAACCTTTAGCGTCTTCTGTTGTCGGGTTTGTAAGTTGTGGTGCAAGCGACGGTTAAGAACAAATAGAAAAAGAAAAAAAAAAGAAGAAGGAGAGAGATGCGGTTGATGAATGTCGAGGGAGGACGGGAGCAAATGGCTGCTCCGCTTGCCGTGTGTGTGTGTGTGTGTGTGTGTGTGTGTGTGTGTCGCATGTTGCCATAGAAACGTCCCAAAGTTGGGGCCGTGGTAAACAATAAGTAAGCGATCGGGTGATAGAAAGACGGAGCTAGAGGTACAAAAAACAAATAAATAAAATGAGTTTAAGACAATAATAAAGTGATTGAACTCCAAGCATCACTAATGAACATGTTATATCTGGTTTACTCAGTTGAACCCCCCCTTCAAAACAAAACAAACAAGCCCAATAAGTTGGTATTTTCAGTGTTTGGCAGTCAGGCGTTAGTAATTGCTAGGGGCTCACTGTTTCAAATTCGCTAATTACCGTCGCTAACTTCTTCTGCTAACTAACACCCACCGGCTCGCTGCCGGGTTGACATCGTGTCTTTATTATTATGAGGCTAACGCTTCATGAAAACCGACGCGCTGTGTTGCATCTCGACAGTTCAACCGCCAACTACGCATTTATCTGTGAAGTCAAGTCTTCCTCAATAAAGTCGTCTATCTATCTATCTATCTATCTATCTATATACGCCATGAAAAGCTATAAAGGAACATATATGTTATGTAACATATACGTCAGATATATGTTAGCGTTATATACGTTACGCTATATATTATATGGTAAATAATGGACTGTATTCATATAGCACTTGTCTTCTTGTGACCACTGTAAATGCACATATATATATATATATATATATATATATGTGTGTATATGTGTGTGTGTGTGTGTGTGACATGTTCACAGTTTGAAACACTTTAAAGTCAAAGCTATTGGCTGACATGTAACACCTTCAGATCGACTATATATAAATATATATACACACTTTATAAAGTGCATAAAAGTGTAAATAAGTGTATATTCTATATGTTTAATACACACACACACATATATACACACACACACACATATATATATATATGAATATACACAATAAGCAATAGTTCAAATGATCAATCAAATAACCTGACGTGGTTGTATTGTTGTATTGTAACATTAGTTTCCTAGTTAACATTTAAGTTTCTTTTCATTCCGTTTTGGTTTATGTCGGACGAGAGGAACTCACCAGTCCGCTTCAGATTCACGTCACGTCAAGCCTCTATTAAACACCGAGGTTTTTATGACTAACGGTTTGTTTTTTTTTGTTGTTAGCGGCTACAACTAATCCCTCCAGCGTGATGAGATGCCTCAGGACGTCTTATCGCACCGTGCGCTTTTATGAACATTATGCAATACAGGAAGAGGCTCAGCTGAAATGATTTTCATCTGGTGTGACTGCGAGTGCGGCCGGGGGAAAAAATTACAGTCTCACTTCCTTTTTTTTTTTTTTTTTTAAGACAAAAATTGCACTTAAAACACCATTTAGATCCAAAGATACTTGAATTTGATGAGTGAATTTGAATTTGAACCAAGTCGTCTTGAATTATGAAGGAGATTCAACGCTCGTTAATTAATACTGAGAATCAATTATTATGGACAAACTTATTACGGACGCTGTGATATTTGAAATATAAGATTAATAATTGATAGATTTAAGTATACTCGGGCCTGGAAGTATTAGTTTCTAATGATGCTATTGCATTTCGGGTTATGTCTGCAAATTTAATTGCAGGTTTGATTCTACGATACATTCGGATGAATAATGCAGGTGGGGCACGTCGCCATTTTTTCTTTCATTTTATGCTTTTATGTAACGTGTAATCCTGTTGGCGCCACAGCTGAGTTGCGGCCCCGTATTTATCTCGTTCCCACGCGGTTGTTTACGTACGAGCGATATTAGGTCCGCTCGTTTCGGCAAAACAGGAAGTCGCTACAGATCGAATCTGTAATCGCTTAGTAACTGGAAACTGCAGAACGGTCGTGCGTTTTGATTTTATTGCCCTGACGATATCTTCAAGGCGATGTTAGTACTCTACTATTGTGGAAATGCTCCCTATCTAAATTATTAAACCTATTGAACAAATATTGGTCGAAGTAATATTGAGTTTGACCGTCTTTTGTTTTCCAACCAAATAGTTAACAATGAAAGTAAATGGGGCAGCCAGCCAAACGTATCTAAATTGTCTTTTTTAACCACTAATAAAGCTCAAAATATCACTTCACTTCAGCAGTAGCATCAATAGGGTCCCTACAGGTAAAGTGAAGTACTGATAATTTAGTAATTGTTCCACATCAGCAGATTCATCATTTTCCTGAACAACAGGCCGAGAGGTCTGTGAAAAGTAAGGAAAATGATGAATCTGCTGATCTGGAACACTCTTCATCGCAACTGATATGGTTTACATCAAGTTTAATTTGAGTTTGGAAGTTGGGTTATCTTTTCTAGGGTTTGTCTGGTATTATTTTTGACCATATTTTGTTTTCACAACCAAATATTTAACAATGAAAGTCAATGGGGCCACCAGCCAATGTATCTAATTTGCCAATTTTTAACCACTAATAAAGCTTAAAATATCACTTCACTTCAGCAGTAGCATGAATAGCTTCCCTACACATAAACAAAGTACAGATAACTTACCCAACATCTTCTTGACTGCGTTGAAGGTTGTTCCAGATCAGCAGATTCATCATTTAACTCACTCTTCACAGGCACATCGACATGTTGTCAGGTAAATGATGAATCTGCTGATCTGGAACACCCTTCATCACCAGTTGTTATGAAAATAAGACATCGGATAAGTCTTGTAAAACAGTCTTTTAATAAACTCTTGATACACTTACTAAGTTATCAGTACTGGGGGCTGGATTGCAACTGAGTAGAGTTTAGGTTTTTAGGTTTAGGAAGATGAATCGACGGTTTACTGGAATAAAATGAACAAACTTACCTAAAGCAAAGGGGAAACAAATATTAACCCGATCAAACAAAGATACTCTAAAGGGACAAGACTGAGGACGTAAGTAAACGACCCAACAAGCAACAAGGGGGTGGAAAAAGGAGGCAAGAAAATGAGACACAGGTGCAACTTATTAAGCTAACTTGCCGCTAACTGCTAATCGTTAACGTTAGCTCTTCTAAAAACATTCTCCGTTCCTTCTTTCGGTTGCAGTAGGACTTGTTGCCATCAGAACATTTTTAAATGTACCAAACAGGAGGCCGAGAATAGAAAACGAACGAGCAGGAAGTTGAAAATCGGGTTAACGTCCACAACAGAGCTGCAGCCCACCCTGATTCAATGTCATATTTAACCTAAGCACCTCGCTGATTACTGTACCGAGCTGTCCATCATCGTCAACCTCGTACATACATATTCATTGAGGTCGGAAAATGGAATACAGTCCGCGCAGGTAATGAGAGACTGCTTAAGCGTAGCTCCACATGGATGGATACCGCCTTCCTCTAACAACCGTACTCTCTAGTTTAGTTTTCAGTTTCCACCTCTTGTTATCAGTGTGCGGCCGACTCTCCTGAAAGAAACCAGATGTGTTTGTCAGATGTGGCCGACGCACACGCGCGGGCGCAACTCCACCCAAAGCACCTCCTTGAGACCTCACACAAGAAGTAGATTAAGGCCTTCGAGCAGGAAGGACGGGGCACCTCTAAGGGCAGACACAACGGCAACTGTACACCAAAGAAACCATGAGGAAACGGAGTTAAATATCACTTAATATAGCCAGTTCGTGAGTAAAACGCTAACAGGGTAGATCATAGCACACAAACGACACACACACACTCGTGGTTTCCAAATATAAACCTCAGACTGGAAGATTAACTCAACCAAAACCAAAAAATCCTTTCTCTCTGCGTCCTCTCAGTAGAGGTAAAGACAAGACCGGTGGTGAAAACATAATCTCTCCATGTTCACACAGTCTGTTCACACTGACCTGCCAACAACAGCAGGCAGCAGGCAACCAACCCCACCCCACCCCACTCCACCCTCCACCCCCTCCGCCCTCCAAACCCTCTCCAGCTCCCAAACACACACACGCCGACACTCTCAATATCCACCGCACAGCTGTCCGCCCCCTAAAAAAATGTAGCTGTAGCGAAGATGCACATATTTCAACAGCAACAACAACAAAAAATGAGTATAATCCAGAATAAATATCATTCAGGCCAATCCCATTCAGATGGATTACAAAGAGGAATCGTTCCCTTTCTAAATCCTCGACCGAAACAACGCCCCCTCCTCAATTTAAACAGGTTTGATACTATTGCTGGCCTTTTCCTGTGGTTTTATAATAATAATAATAATAATTTAACTTCAAATAATGTCTACATTTCCTCTAAGACACTGTCGATTGGTGGGGATTAGCCACAGGTCAATCAAAGGCCAGCTGGTTAGCATGCTAACATGCTAACTAAGAGAAATTACACAGGAATAAAACTAGCAGCTGCCATAAAAGGCTGGGGATTAGCTATAGGTCAATAAAAGACCAGACAGGCCCAACATGCTAGCTGGTTAGCATGCTAACCTATGATATTCAAACATATTCAAAAAGTTTGAAGCAGCACATGTTGTCAAGTCTGACTGATCTTATTCAGATTATGTTTCTCAACATAGCCGGCATTTGCTAGGTAGCGCTAGCTTAAGTTAAGACAACTGCTGCTAAAGGGCTGGTCAGACAGGACTAGCTGGTTAGCATGCTAACCTATGATATTCACACAGGTGGAAAAATTAGCAACTGCCAAAGTTTTTGACACTGACTGAGATTATTTAGATTATGATGGCAAAATGGCCGACATTTGCTATTTAGCACTAGTTCAAATTAAGCTAGCTGCTGCTAACACTAAGGCCAACTTCAGCTCCATCAAAAATTATTAAAATTATTTTAAGGATTTCGATTCTTTGGCAATAACTGGAAACCATCGACACTAACTAAGACAACGTTATAAAGGACAGATGAGACCCTATTTTTTAAAAAAATTCTTTTAAAGCCTCTGAAAGTCTGAAATGAGGCTCTTCTGTCCCCAAAAGTCCCGAACAGCATGTGTCGTCAAGTCTTCGACACCGACAGCTGCCAGAGTTAATTTAGGGCAGCTCGCTGATTGTTTGTCTGAGGGCGCTAGAGGGCTGGGGATTAGCCATAGGTCAATCAAAAGCCAGACGGGCCCAAGTGGCTAGCTGGTTAGCAAGCTAACCTAAGATATTCACTCACCAAGAAAAATCAACAACTGCCAAATTTCCAAAACAAAAGTCCCTTCTGTCTGTATGTATATATAGATAGTACAGCTTGTTGATTGTTTGTCCAAACATGCTAAGGGGCTGGGGATTAGCCATAGATAAATTAAAGGCCAGACAGGCCCAACATGCTAGCTGTTAGCATGCTAACCTATGATATTCACACAGGTAGAAGAATTAGCAACTGCCAAATTTCTGTAAAAAGGCCCCTTTGTGCCTGTATGTGTGTATGTATGTGTATAGGGCAGCCCCTTCTTTACTATGATTTCTGGGCAACATGTTTTTTGTGTATATATATATATATATATATATATATATATATATATATATATATATGAATATGTATAAACATTAACAAGTTTAGGGCAGCTTAGTGATCATTTGCCCAGGCATGCTAAGGGGCTGGGGATTAGCTATAGGGCAATCAAAGGCCAGCTGGTTAGCATGCTAACATGCTAACTGAAACAACAGTTTTCTAACAGAAATTACCTAAGAAAAACTTGTAGAACTGATGGTTGTATCTTCTTTGTTGACGCCCAAAAAAAGAGAAGCCGCTTCTTCTCTATCTCTTCTCGGCAATAAATCAAAGATAAGAGCTCATCTGTCGTCACTCAGCTGAACTAAATATTTAAAAAGAGTTTAAGGGGCTGTTTGGTCTTGTAATATATTACTAAAGATGTTATTTTTTTTAAAAAAAAGAAGCATGTTACGGTTTTAAAGGGTAACATGCCTGAGGACAGGAAGGACACCAGTTCAGCCAGTGGTCACGGTGCCACCTCTGCTCTTCATTCTGTCTCCTAATTGGATTTTATATCACAACAACAGAACAATTTATAACGCAAGCTGTAGAGACCAGATAGTATGCGAGCTTGCGATCATGTTCTGCCGTGTATGACGCATGAGATGATTTATATAATCTCCACCGGTGCACAAGTGAGGTTAATGCGCATAGTGCATAGAGTGTGTTAAGTGACCGTCCCTTCAGTGGACAGTTGACCTTGATTGGGTTGTCTGACTTCTATCCCTTTGAGCTTGTTAGTGTAACTCAAAAAATATCTTTTTTTCCATTGTTGCCGTTGGCTTTTTGACTCTAAAACTGATGTGGTGATGACCTCTTGATTTGAAAAAAAAAAAAAGAACAGTGGATATCAGGAGCCCTTCACAAAAACAAAAGTGTTTCACGGAGTGGAAGTACCCTTGTCTCGACTATTTAGAGTTCTCACCAGTCCTTCTCTGGTGTGATTTCCTCACCAATACATTTGGAAAGCTATGGCACCTCCTGATATCCTGGAAAGCTTCGGTTTTGAAGTCGGGGTCCAGGGTCCCCCCCCTTTTTCGAGAGATATTTTTTTACGTTAACTGAAGTTATACATCCAGTTTGACTGTCTTTTGTTTTCACAGCTGAATAGTTAACAATGAATGCATGCCTGGATAGCCAAATGGTCATTGCGCACCACGTTGGTATATATATATATATATATATATATATCAGGTCAAATAGGTCCAATCCCACTATTTTTACCCCTACCTCCTTTCTTAGCCCTACCCCTTGTCCCTTGAAACAAATAGGTGAGGGGTAGTGGTGTCTCATTAACTAGGGGAATGTTTTCACCACTGTCTACACTCTCTATCATTAAAAACAAAGACGCCCAAAAAATTATATATAAATAAAAAACAAAAAGAACATAAGTAGGGCAGTCAAACAAGCCAAACAAACGTAAGACACATAGTCTTGTTGTTCAGGAAAAACGATGAATCTACTGATCTGGAACACCCTTTATCACTTGTTATGAAAACAAGACATCGGGTGAGTCTTGTGAAACAGACTTTTTAATCAAATCTCAGTACACTTACTAATTTATCAGTACTGGGGGCAGGATTGGACCCAAAAACAACCAAGTAGGGTTTTGGTTTTAGGTTTAGGAAGCTGAGTTGATAGTTTATTTGAATAAATTGAAGAAATTTACCAAAAGCAAAGGGTAAAGTAAAGCAAAAAGATACTAAAAAGGCACAGAGATTAAGACAGCAAAGAAACACAAGACCAGGGGTGTAAGTACAACTCAACAAGCAATTGGAAGAAGTTGGGTAAGTCTTGCTAAACAGTCTTTTTAATAAACTCTCAGTTAACTTACTAAGTTATCAGCACTTCAGTTTATGTGTAGGGACCCTATTCATGCTACTGCTGAAGTGAAGGGATATTTTAAGCTTTATTAGTGATTAAAAAATGACATTTTAGATACGTTTGGCTGGCTGCCCCATTTACTTCAATTGTTAACTATTTGGCTAATAATGGACAATCACTTTAAGTGAAAATTTAGCCATCTGAATGACCACTAATTAATATTACTGTACTAACAATGGGTCAAATTATTTATTATCAAAGGGGTCAATGATTCTTTGCTGATCCATATAACATTTTGTGTTCTTTCAGCTCATTGTTTTGGTTCTACTTTTAGAAAGATAGAAAGCCTTTTAGCCTTTTAGCCTTTTAGCCTTAAAGCCTTTTAGCTCTTATCAGGTGGTCGTGAAAAACCCAAATCGATGCTACATAAAGCGAGTGAGAATATGCAGCTCGCAATTATGAAACGAAGATGTTGAGACGTGTAGTTCCTCAATTTGACCAGTTTTCTCAATCCTATATCTTTTCCATGATGTAAAAAAAAAATAATAAAAAAATAGAAAACAATGTGGCATTTCAGCGTTTAACCTTGTTATTGTTGCTCCGCGGTGCAAATGTCACAGGTAAACGCGAACGTGAAAATGTTATTTACCGGAATGATGAAGTGAGACATCAGTGGCATTATCAGACTGAGTGAGGGCCTAGGCACAACAACCTCAGGTTGCCTTTTTTCTCGTACAATCAAGAGAACATACGGGGAATCGATAAAATGGTGTTGTATCCTTTAACCCAAAACTAAGCACTAGATTTTAATTAATGACGAGCAAATTAGTGAAATGTCAGACAGCTTCATTTTTCTGGTGACATCCGCCCAACGTTGCCCAACGCTGCCGCTTGAACCTGCCAACACATGGATGTAGGGGAAGAGGAGATAGACAGATGGAGGATGGCAGCAGACATGCAAGAAGAGAAGAGCGACATGGAAAGGGTTGGGTGGGTGGGGGCGGAGGGGAGGACAGGGAGACGCCGGGAGAGATGAGAGATGTTAAAGGGACAACATGCCCACATCACATGGAGCAGGAGGATGAAAAAGATGAAGCCCCTGTAGTTGGAGAAGAAATGAAAGAGGACGACGGTGAAGCTGGTGGAGCAAATGTTGATACACGGTCTGGCCTCTAATCTGCTCTACAGGGTCTAATTAGAGCTAAAATAGCCACATGCTACTCTCTTTCTCTCTCTCTCTCTCTCTCTCTATATATATATATATATATATATAAAATGTCCTATGGACTGTCCTAAAATTTAGAGAACTTCTACAGTAGTCACTAGTGGGTAAGTTTTCTGATGTGGTGTTCCCTTAAGACTCCATCCCAGGCCCTTTATTGTTCCGTATATACACCCTACCATTCTGACATCATATGTAAACACAAAGCTATTGTTATCCGGATGATAGATGCATCCAGAAACCTGACAACAACCCTTTCATTTCATCTGGAAAGCAATTCTCCAAAGGTTGTTCAAGTACATCTTTTATCGGGGTTTGAAGAAGCGTCTCCAAGGCGATTTGTTTCGTACTTTGCGTATAATTTACTTATGTAGTCATTTTATTAGAAAAAAAAACAAAACAAACTTGAACCCTACGATTCATTTCAGGGCAGCATGTTTGGCAATTTCGCTTAAATCCGATCGAGCGTATGATGTGATTCCATTCAATTCAATCGGACTCGGGGGACGATCAAATACGATTCGATTTTTTCCAATCGTTTGCGATGTGATTTGGTTTACGATACAATTTATCTTATGGTGCGAAATGATGCTATATGATACGATACGATTCAACTAATGATTCACGATACAATATGATATAGTACAACTTACGATGCGATTCCATTTGCGATACGATTAGTTTACGATACAATTTCCGCTGCTATGTCTATAATTTGATGTATGATACAATACAATTCAACTTACGATACGATATTTACGATATTGACATATATTTACAATACGATTCCATTGGAATACTATGCTATTTAATTTACGATACAATACAATTATTTGCGATTTTCGATACAATTTGATTCACGATGTAATATTATATCGTGTTTAACTTCCAATTACGATACAATGCAGTAAAATTTACAATGCGATGCGATTCCATTTGCGAAATGATACAATTCGACTTACGATATAATACGATTTACAACACGATTTCTGATGCGATTTGATACAATTCGACTTACAAATATGATACGATAAAGGACAATTTACGATGCTATATCTGATATAATTTCTGATACAATTTGATTCGCGATACAACATATTTCGACTTACGATACTATGTAATTTTTCTATAGATAGATTCTTTTAAATGTAATAGTAAAAAAATCATATTTTGTGTATAATGTTTTGGTCTTTTTTTTTTTTACCTCAACCCTAATATAAAGTAGGTACTACAACCCTATAAAACTCAACCTCTGATGGAAACCGATCAGAAGTTCTACCCTCCGACGTGCCCGACCAGATGTGACGTAGCCTTAACTAAGCCGTCCCGACAAAACGGTAGAGGATCAGTGTGACAATCCTGCGAAATAGCTAATCTGAAAGGCTTTCGCAGAACGTCTGTCTGTTTGATCTGCTCCGTGATGGAGCTGACAGACAATCTAAGTGTGGCAATATTTGGCAAAAACTGCCCTCTCAGAGCCAGGAACTTGCTAATTTGTCAGATGATTTTTTTTTTTTTACCCTTTTGTTTCTCATATCTAGTAGGGGTGGGCATTGTTAAACTGTTCTGACTATCACTAAAGGCCTTGAAGCTCTTTTTTTTAAAATATTTTTTGGGCATTTTTTTTAGACAAGAAATAGAAAGGAGGGTTCCACTCGGTCGGGATACGAACTGGCAAACAGCTGCACGGCATATATATGCCAACGTGGTGCGCCAGAACCATTCGGCCATCCAGGCGCCCCCCCCAAGACAGACATATTTTTTTCCTTTTTCCTCAAACTAAATCCGTACTTCTATTCACATTTCTTGGTGATACATAGTTTATGTCACGCTACAGACTTTCCTGGGCAACCTAGTAATTCGCATTCACCACAAATCATCACCCGGTCTTTCTACATACGCAGCTACAGGGATGAACCACAAGGAGAAATATATATATATATAAATATAAGCAAAAGAAATATGGTGACACCTGCGCGGAAGACTGATGCAACTGTACGATTTATGATTTACGGGTACAGCGACTACCTACTTAATCGGACACTTCTGTGTCAGTGGGACAAAAAGTACAAATTTCACACCGAGTGAAACGAAGAAGCTACCGACTTGTAGAAAGTTCACAAGGCTCTTTTTTTAATGACCGAGTCACCATTTGTTGGGTCACTTTTGGTCACTACATCTAAGCAAAAAAAAAAAAAAAAAAAACCTCAGCCCACCCATGCTGCGCTGTGACAATAAACTCTATTCAAGCTCTGTATGAGAACCTAATGGAGGAGATATATAAAATAACAGTCTCAGCAGTGTGTGAAGTCCCGGTACACATCTAAAGCAAAGAAGATGGTTATTATGAAGAAGAAGAAGAAGAAGAGGAGTGGCGGGGGGCTGATTGCTAAATCTCAAGGAGCACAGGATTGGAAATGTGGAGTGACGGGTGCATTTTTATTGTCGTACTCATGTAATAGACGGATCAGTGTGACATCAGATTCATCTGTGGGTGGCAGGGGACCACGACTGACACGAAAACGTTTGATTGAGGCTTTCCGTAACGAATGGACGCATGAAAAGATGATGTGAAATCATAACCTTGGATTAGGGCTAAAGCGTTTTAGTCGAGTGGAACAAGAAAGAGCTGATTTGGCTTTGAATGGAGGCAGATTGCATCTGCGGGAGCAGACGTACAGAATTGCATGAACAAGGTTGTAAAGGCGGAGCTTTAAAAAAAAAAACTAATTGTGTCAAAACTCATTTTTGACAGACACCGTGCTGCTGTCGTGAAGTTAACATGCATTGCTCACAAGCGGATTAACCACAAAAAAAAACCCTTTTCCGATTCATATCGATTTGAAAAATTTGAAAGATTAGATCTTGATTCAGACAAAAAAAAAGTCCCCTGATCTATCTGGTAATGTTGCCATTTTACAGCATTTTGGATGAACCATCAGCCACAAGTAACCGCAGAGTTGCACTTTTGACTTCTGTTGGTCACGCGCAGTAAAAAGTATGACTTTGGGGGTCACTTTTTCAAATTTTCAGCTTTAGTTTTGTGAAAATATCCAAGCAAAACTGGCATTGAAATTGAAATATCTTTATCTACCCAGTTCTAATTAACATATGTTTTCCCTAGTCTGTAAGTCTGTAACCACATGAACTCCAGCTTCAGGTGGAGGTTTCGGATTGGTGGATTGTCAACCTATAAGAGCCTCTCCTACTTTTAAAAATTGTTTGATCCCCTGAAGGCTTTATGTTGCCAGGACTTGGATCTTTTCTTGATTGTTTTTTTTATAAAGTATCTCTTCCAAACAGAACCTCAAACCAACTATTTGTTGAGCCTAGGAAGGGTCCTCAGCAAACATTTATTTTTCCTATAGTTGGCTGTTTGAGACGAACTTAGTAAGTCAAGTAAGGTGACGAAGAACCCAACAGTCAAAAGCCCAGGTTTTTCTTGCTTACCCAGATTTGTCTGGGTAAGCAAGGTAAAGGATTTTGGTTTGACTGTGGTGGATTTTGGACTCTTTTCTATAATTGCTTTTGGATAAATTTTGGCCTCCTTTTGTAATTTTTTTGTGTTGTTTTTTTTACACCCCTAATTTGGCCCATATAGGTGTCTTACATCCTTATGAAACTTTACCAAAATTGGGCCAAATTTGGCCCCGTAATGATTTTGCTTTCTGGGATTCGGTGGATCATTTTAGCATCTTTTAGCTCACCCAGCTAGCAAGGATCCTGGCTGTAGTCTGGCAGTAGCAGACAGAGGAAGCAAAGTAAATACTTTTTGCTTGACTGTGGTGGATTTTGGACTCTTTGCGGCAGTTATAGCTACAATTTAGAGTTTCATACTTGTTTTTGGGTGAATTTTGGCCTCTTGATCCATCCATTTGGTTTAGTCCTCTACAGCAAAAGTAGAAACTGCCATCTCATCAGTATTTCATTGATAATATATAAATTAATATCTATATTATCGCATCGCATCAGGATCATTAAAAGGATCAAATTAAAAAAAACAAATACAAACATCCCATTATGAATTATGTCAGCACTATTTAGTCCATATTCATACTACACAGTCGTATCAACAACTATCAGTGATGTGTTTTCATCCGGCACGCTAGTAACAGAAACCAGATCCAGCGCTATCAGGTGTCTCTGAACTCCACCAGCACCACCCACCTGCCCTATCGACCTGCCAGCTCAACTCAACCACCTGCCTGTGCTGCTGTCATGACCAGAAAGCACAATTTACCGGACACCCAGGGGCCGCTTTGGTGAGTGGATGGAGGTGGAGAGGAAGGTTGGGGTGGAGGGTTGACCTTTACCACCATCACTAAGAACAACAGAGAGACCACCGGATATGGAAAGATCTATAGAAAATCCTTCCTTTAGAAGGGGTGAAAAAAAAAAAGAAAAAGAAAGAAAACACAACGACAGCATTCGTGAGAAATGTAACGAAATGCTCGGCTTCAATCACACAAAGTGGCGTTTAATGTGTCCTGAACTCTTAATCGTTTGTTTACCGGTCTAAAACTCACACCCTTATGCGCTCGGATGCTCATCCGATAGATTTGTGACTAATACAATTTTAATTTGACAACAGACGGTAATATCAAATTGGCAAATGAGGTGTCACAGAAGCCAGAATGAGAAAGGTTAGTCTCCAGATTATGTTTTTAAGATTGGGACATATTGTAAAGCCTTCTGCTTCTGTTGCAGCCTGGTAACGAGCCAAGGACTAATGAAGCGGATGAAACCACAGAATTCTGAGGAATCACAGTGAATTAATTACATGGAGATAATTGAGGCAATTTGGGAGATTCGGTATCTTTGCCCCAAGACATGACGACTGAAAGAGACAGGAAACAAACCACCAACATTTCCGAATAGAAGACAATTTGATCTACTTCCTGAACCTTCCTGTCGTGTCTTAATTTTGATTCAGTTCAGGTCACGGAACAGAACAAACTAGAGATGTGCAGTTAGTGGACGAATCTGCCGTTTGGGTAAGTTTAGTTTGGACAAGGCTACAGAAGTGCATTTTGGGAAATGTAGGAGCCACAATCAGGGTCAGTTGGAATCATTTAAATCGTTGTTGTTGGACAATTCAGGTTAGTTTAGTTAGGGAGAATCTGCAGGGTTGCATTGTGGGAAATGTAGGAGCAGCAACTGGACGCATAGGAGGAACTGAAAGTTGGACTCTGCTGCTGAAATGTGAATTTAAATAACTGGTGTCACCAAAAACTAAAGGTAAAGGACTTTTCAAATGATGAAAATTGGGGTCTAGTGTTTTGCCCAAGAGCACTTCACATATGTACTGGAGGAGACGGGAATCGAACCACCAACTTCTCAAAAATTCAGCATTCAGGGTTCAGTATTGCCCATGCGCACTTCAACATGATGACTTGAAGAGACGGGAATTGAACCAGCGACCTTCCAATTAGTGCAATGACGAGATCCGCTTCCTGAAGCACATCATGTCTCGGTTCCGCCTCAATTCACAAATCAGAGACGTGTTTTTTTGTTTTTTTTTTGGACTATTTATATGTGTTTAGTGTAGTTTAGGACGACGCTACAGAAGTGGTGCATTATGGGAAATGTAGTCGCCACTATTAAGGATTAAACGAGGACCTTAAAGCCGAGACAAGAGTTTTTAGGAAGTGGACGTTTGGTTTATTAAGTTTAGTTTCGACCGGAAGACACCGGGGAGGTGCATTGTGGGAAATGTAGAGGCCGTATTTGGAGTCTGCTGCTGAAAATATGGATTTAATCGGCTGTTGTCCTAATTTAAAGGAAAATATGCTTCTAAATGGTCATATATATATATATATATATATATATATATATATATATATATATATATATAAAGAGGGCAGCAGAGATGATGGGAGGAGTGTGAGGGCGAGGAAGAGGAGGAGAGAGCAGCGATAGGCCACACCTTAGTGCACTTTGGATTCAAAGGGGAAAAAAAAAAAAGCAACATCTCTCAGCAGATTCACACACAAGATCTTGCACTTTTTTTTTTTTTTTTCTTTCTTTCTTTCTTTCCCCTTCTCTTCAACCCTGAGAGCTGCGCCTGATGCTGGATGAGCTAGTAAAAGAAAATAATAATAATAATAATATAATAAAACATATGGGAAAAAAAAAATCATACTTTATACTTTATATTTGGGATTATTCATCCAGTTCTAGTTGTTTGCAGCCATTCAGAGGGAAGGAAAACAGTGTGTGTGCGTATGTGTGTGTGTGTGTGTGTGTGACAGAGAGAGAGAGAGAGAGAGAGAGAGAGAGAGAGAGAGAGCATCGCTCACTATTGGATCATGCAAATATGAGTCAAATCTTTTTTACCCAACGCTCCACCAGACTACAGGGTGAGGATTTAGGCGCGGCTGGAGCACTTGCCTCGGTGGACACACACACACACACACACACACACATTTAATAAAAAAAAAAAAAAACCCATACAACCACATAACACCACATGGTCAGATCTCACATCTCACCACGCACAGGATGGTTCTATTCATGTAAAGACGTAAAAGATGCGTCCAACCTTTTTTTTTTCCGCCACATTACGCACAGAAATAGAAAGAAAAATTGGACACTTACTTGTTGGAAATCCTCCCCACATGGGTTTCTGGTGATATGTTAAACGGAGCAGACGGTTACTATTGTTTTTGTTTTGTTTGGGGCTTTTTTTTTTTGTTGTTTGTTTGTTGGGTTTCCTCCTCGCTGCTGAGCGCTAATAAATGAAATCCAGCGTCGGCGGAAGCAGCTGACGGACACCGACCAACCGAGCGAGCGAGCGTCTTGTCTGTGACTGAGCCCGAGACGAGAGGAGACGTTTGTCTTCAGCACCATGGCACTTTGAACAGCTCCCGCTGACGTCACTCGCCTGGCTACGGACGCCACGCCCTCTCCCATAGCGACCGCCTCCGGAGAGAGAGAGAGAGAGAGAGAGAGAGAGAGACGGTGATGATGTATGGATCTATACATCTGTCGTTAAGATACTGTGGATCGCTGAAAGTCCCGGGAGCGTCACTAGACAAAGATTTGGTATATTAATAATTTATTATGATAATTATTAGTTAATACACGTTATGTATGTATCGTATATGACGTGTTGTACATACTGTACCATTAATGCGACATGTGTTATACATATTCTGCTGTTTATACTATAGAAAACATGTTCTCCTGTGTATATATATATGTATGTATGTGTGTGTATATACACACACACAAGATATACACTGTTCTATATGATGTATTATGCATTAAACATATAGCAACATATAGCGTTCTATTATTGTAACATATACATATACACACATACATATATATACACACATATATATACATATATGTAATGTACATAATATGTATTAGACATATAGTGTTCTATTTATAGCACTAAACATATGTACTAGATATATGCTGTTCTATATAACCCACTATACATAATATATAAATAATAGATCTTATATAGATAAATAATATATAAGATCCTATATGATATATTATACAGAATATATATATGTACTTGATATATAGTGTCCTATGCATATGCATATGAAAACATATCATATATAAAATAGACCTATTCTGTTGTATACATTAGCTATTGCAGACATATACTGTACTGTACATATCACATACGTATCATACATAATGTGCTGTATACTATGGGGGACATTCCTGCCCCATATATTGTACTATACATATTACATATGTATCGGACATATTCTGCTGCACATATTAGACTATATGTAATTCCTATACATCACACATATTAAATATTATGGACATTTACTCTTATATATACTATATATTACATTAAATATGTTTTATACATATTCTGTTATATATCCTACAACATATATATATATATTAAAGACAAACTCATTAATTCACCACTAATTGCTTCTTTTCTTTAGTTGGACCCCAAATAAACCACTTGACAAACATTTTAATCATTATTTTTATAGATCATCCTATAGATTCTATATCAGGTTTAAGATGTGGTCGTATATTTAGAGACCAGGTTAACACTTTGGGCTTTTTTCGTCATGTTCCTCGACTCATTTCTTAGCTGTGTTCGAGTGGTGGCTCCTATTGTCCTGCCGGTGGGAGGTCACTGCCATTGGTGAGTGCTGTTGCCATGGTGAACCGAGTTTTGGTCTTCGCTAATGCTTCCAGGTGGGTTTGTTCATGACTGTCTCTGGCACCGAAGCAGACAGAATAGAAGTACTCAAGTCTGCTGATGTAAAAATCCGACCGAGATGTTCGTTTCTAATCGTAAATGGATCATTTATTTATTTCATCTCTTAAATCTATTTGAGGGGGATTTTTTAGTTGTCATCATCACCGAGTCTGTTAATGAGGCAGTGATGGAATGAAAGCAAAAACAAATCAAAGCTGTTGGTATCCCCAACAAATTTTATATATATATATATATATATATGTTAAAAAAACAAGGTCGTATTAGTTATTTCACATTAATTCAATTTGATGAACGCTCCCCTCCGGACACAAGCAGCGAGGGCTAATCAAGTTAATCAAGCCCAATCAGCGCGCAACAGAATGGAAAAACAATTTTAGAACAAGAAAAGTCGAATGTCACATTCTTCCTAGACACTGCTGCCATTTCCTCAGTGTTGTTCTTATCAGTTCCAGCCATTTTTTAACCCATTACTACCGTTACGACCCGGGCTTGAACTCGGGCTGATGGTTATTTAACGCAGATCTCGACCAACTAAGGGCGTATTCGCGCTTGGTCCCCTTTTAACGAACCGAACTCATTCCTCTAAAAGTGAACCAACAGAAAACATTGAGAAAAACTCCACTAACCTGCTGTTTTTGTCCAAAAACACTCGACATGTACGTGATTGGGGCACCAAATTAGCTTGAAGACGTCGCTATTTTAAACCATTAAAAAAAGCTCAAAGTAGCTCAACACTTCCTTGCTAGTACAACAAAGGTACTGATATTTAAAAAGAGGCGTTGAGAACTTTGTAAGTGTACACATTATTTAGTAAAAAAGACTTTTTTTTGTTACCGGTCGCCGCCATGTTGAAAGTAAGTCAGAGAAGTCGATTGACGTCTTAAAGCTACCTCGGTGCCCCAATCACTTGCATAGTGAGTCTTTTTTGATAAAAATGATAAAAATAACAAAGTTCGTAATAGAGTGTTGCTCCTCAGCAAACATAACAACTCGTTATCATGTTTTAACATAACCAAAAATCATTTTAAAACAAGTTCTTTAAGCTGTGATGTGGCCTCGGTCCTCTTTCCGTTCATACTGTAATTTCTCTAGAGCGGTCAGACTTTCACTGCTTGGCATTCTGGGTAGTTGTCTCCCAGGTCATAAAACCAGGGGTGGTGCTAGCATATATATACATATATACCAGAACCACATACAGAACCATATCACATTTGTTTTGTAGTTGATTTCACCAAACCCAGGAAAAATGAATTGTGACATTCTAGGCTTAGATTCACAATATTATGAATGAAATGTTTTTTATATAGAAGCAACTACTGGTGTGATTTAGCCAACGTCATGGTCATTAGTTGTGCATAGTCGTGCCTATAGTCGCTGAATCACCCACCCCACAAACCTGCACCAAACGGAGGGCGCCCACTTGTTTCTTGTTACAAAAAAGGCAAAATGGACCCAGAGCACTTTGTATACAAACTGCACAGTTTAGGTGAACTGTTCTGAGACCACTTCCAGAAATGGTCTGAGTTCAGACTAATATTGGAGCACGTAAAGGACTAACAAAGAGCACCTCAAACGAAACAAAACATGGTCAAATAACAAAACTAGAAACGTACCAAAAAAGCGAATCCATCCAACATAAAAAGGTCCAAAAAGTACAAAAGTGTCGAGGAGAACGTAGGAACAAAGACAAAAAAAAACTCCCATGACTGAGCTGAATCGGGCTCAGGTGAACTGAATGACACCGTTAGGGGCGACACCGGCACGTTATGGCATCAAACGGCCACTAGATGTTGACAAGGGCCCTTAAACTTGAGCCAAAATCCCAAAATCATGACCATCAAACAGTACCCAAGTCAGAAAACAATACTTGCAGTTGTCTAGTGATGCAGACAATCCAACTGGACCTTCGATGAAGCCCAGAAAAACATGTGCTTGGTTTTGAAAGGGCTGTTGCCAGGGGAAATCTCCCAGGCCAAAACAAACTCCACTGTTTTTAAAAAAGTGTGCGAAATTAGCCTCCGACTGACCTTATAGCAACTTAGCACCAATGTTATGACAGGAAGTAAATGAGCCTTAATTTGATAAAATATAGCTTTTGTAGAAATTGTATCTAAAATGGAAATATTACCCGTCCATCAGTGGCGCTTTGGGCTTGATGATCACTAAGAAATTTAAGTGGCTGATTACAAGACCCCTAAGGACTTCAAGGACTGGTCTGAATTAGCATGTGAACTATTATAAAGGTCAAGAATAGCAACACGAACATAACTGCAACAAAAACAATCGCAAACAAGCAATTTATTAGCAATGTATGTTCGTGTTCATGGTTAAATTTACATCAACCACAAAGTACTTATATTTGAATGAGTATTGCTGCTGCTACCCTTTCACTATCATAGTTCAGTGGAGGATTGTGGACATTTTAACAATATCAAGAATACATCAGTGCAGCCTTGGTTATTCTACAAACCAAGGACTCAGTCCTCGATGGGATTTTGAGTATCCTTGAAATTAGATCATTGCTTTGCATGACTAGATGATGTGCCGTCCTTGAAAAAGCAGCCGTTAAGGATGCTTCCTCTGCTTTGAGAAATGGCCATAGTCATAGGTCAGACTAGAGAAAAGGGACCCAAGACAAGATCTTATGGATCTACCGTTAAAAGGGTACAAGAGCACGTTCTGTAATCCACAGTCGGATGTTACATGGGAGGTCTGTGTCAGACGTCTTGTGGACTAGGGCTGAGATCCACAAACAGCTGTGCATACGTTCATTGTTGTTCCAGGTGTATCAGTACAAAACAGAGGGCAGAGAAATTGTGTCATCTGTTGCTTTTGTATGCACAGAGTGGGTGGAAGAGCAGCCTCGATGTGCTTGAGTACCAATCTCTCCAGGCACTTACGCACATAATTATCGGTGCCACCGGTCCTATTGTCATTAAGGCTTGTTACTGAAGTCTGTTTTGGCAGTGGTACTATTATGGATGTCTTTAAGCCGGTGGGGACAGGGCATTGTGATAGAAATGAAGAATATGTTGAATATGTCAGCTAGCTCTGTAGCACAGTCGCTAAAAGGAAGCCATTATGGGACACCATCTGCTGTCCTTATGTTGATTTTGCAGAGCATCTGCTTGTAGCTAATATCAGGGTGGTCGCAGTTAAAGAAGTGGTTTAACTTCCCCACTAGTAGGGATATGATGCTGGTGGTTATATTGGAGTTGTTACTTTGGTTGTCGGGTTTGTCCAAGTTGTCAACGTAGCCTCCAATCCTTCTCTTATACGTTGTTTTGGCAACTCTGATGCTCCTGTCATTTACGACCTAGCAACACTGTACTGTTGTTTGCTGATGGCAGTCAGCAAATAGCCCAATGCTATTGCATTGTTAGCATCTGTTAGCATTGTTAGCTACAGGCTGATTAATGTTTGAGACTATCAGTTGAGTTGTAGAGAGGCATGGTTGGTGCAAAGGTCGGTACAGTGAACAGCCCTATTTGACTACTTTTCGAATTGTTTTTATGGCAAGAACCACTCAACTAAGTAAAGAGAAATGACAGTCCATCATTACTTTGAAATGTGAAAGGTCGGTCAATCCGGAAAATCCGCAGGTGCAAAGACCATCAATCTGTGATGAAACCGGCTCTCACAAAGACCACCCCAGGAAAGGAAGACCAAGAGTTAACTCTGCTGGAGAGGATAAGAGGATAAAAGGTGTTTTGAATACCTTTTCCTATTCTGCCTAACTGTATTGTATTACTGTATTGCAAGTATTGCATTTGCATCTGTTGGTTTATGACATACGATAGCAATTTTGATTTTTGGACACCTTACAGGTAAACAGTCCAAATCTAGTCAGTGTTCTTAGTATTTGTGTACCAGCTGATCCGGGTCACTCCGAGGACCATAATGCAACAGTCCTGTATGTTTTTATCTGTGTCGATGTGGTGTTACAACACCTTCCGTCTTGTTTGAAAGTGACCTTGCCTTCATAACAAAGGCTGGTACACCTGGTATGTACGCCTCATCTTCCTCTTTCAACACCACCTTTGTTGCCTCCCTGCTGCGAATCCACCACCGGTTTCACAATCTCTGTCGGGGTTCTGAGCCACTGCAAAAACATATCCTGCCATTGCATCGAAAGTGACACTGACTCATGTAAGTGCTGTATCGCAGACACACCGACAGACACATCAGACAGCAAATGTATAATTTTCTGTATGCGAAATAGCTGTTTTTGAACCAAAGGAATAGATAAACATCTTGTCGGCTGTAAGCTGCTGCTGCCGCTACATTTTGCTCCTCAAATGTGGTCTATTTGTGTAAGTGGATTTGGAGGGTTTTTGGTGAAAAAAATAGAGGGACACTGTGTCCGTGTTTAGAATTTAGTGAGCTGGAAAAACCGAAGAGCAATATTTGTCATTTGCTCACAGAAATCAAATACAGATCATTCACAGGCTAGAACTGAGAGACAGCTGGCATGTAAACAAAGCTTGACAAAGTAAAGCTGGTATACTAGTCCCTAAAAGTCATTCAGAGTAAGTTCACGTGGAACGACTCTGGTTAAATTACACGTTGTGCATACCATGTCGGAGACGCAGAGCCACACTAATTTACATTGGCCGAGTTCGCCAGATGTAGCAACTCTACAAGGCACATGTACCAGCCATTTGAAATTGTCTAATTACTATCATTGTGCACTGTAGTCTGTCTGTCTCTGTCATATATTAGCACTTATCTTCTGAATATCTAAAAAAAGGCCATGAAAAGAGGCTGCTCCCAGAGGTTACCCATCCTTGCCCTACTGGGACACCCTGACTCTTGGCATGTACAAGAACCCCAACCTCTAAACTACCCAGATCCTAACCTGGATTAGGGTTTAGCATATGAGGGACATCGAGAACAAGTGAAATATAAGGATACCCAGATCCACAATCCATATTCCCCCTGTGCCAGACACCACGGGACTCCCCAAGAAGCCTTGTACCAATTCCTTGATGGGCCACATTTGTTTTTGGGCATTCCTTCAAAATATTTAGGAGGTTTAAGGCTTTAATGTTGTTGCTAGTCTATACTCACATTGGTTTTTCTTGCCTTTTAAAAGCAAACTTTGTCTGTGATTCACTAATAGCAACAATAATTCAGTGCCGGTCATGATTTGGAGGTCAGAATATGTTTGGCTTTTATGATAAAGGAAAACCTCAGATCAGGGCATTGAAATATAGACGGCCCGAGCGGTAAATACTCTTATACTTTTGCTCTGAGCCGAGTGAACTTTGAGCCAACTCTGGTGAAGTGTGAACACCGCTGTTAATTCATGAGCTTCAGATGTGCCTGTGGCGAGTCTGGCAAAGACCTGTGGTTACCCTCACACTGATTCAGCCTCGGCTGCTGCAGTGAGTAAGTCTTGCTGACATCAGTTCACCAGCATAAACCATTCAGTGGTTGATGACAAAGATCCTTTCACCAAATCAAAGTGTCTTTCACACAAATTAAAAAGATATGCTTGAAATTTGAAATGGAGTCTTTTCCCTTAAGAGTTTGAGCTTTGTCTCTTTTAGGTCCTTTATTTTTTGGGGCGACTGTAATTCATAGTATCTTTAGCAGACATGCAACAATAACCAATGCATCTCTTTTTGGCAGTTATGAACTCCGTGCGGTTGACATCAGAGCCTCCCAAGTGAATGAACAGGTCATTTATTGGTTCAGTAGAGAGGAAAAGACCTTAAATGTTCGCTGATATGTGATATTTGAGCTGTTAACCCCCACCCCTCGCGTGGCCTCAGCAGCCCCCGCTGACAGGAACTGGTGAGATTAGAGATGGTGGCGAGGCAGAGGGGAACAGAGCTGTAACTATGAATTTGGGGCATGAGGGATTGTATGGGGGGGCTTACATCACGGAGGATGGATGATCTGCAAGTCAGTGTCGAAGGTGATTTGCCGTGCGTTATGTGAGCAGCACCTGGCCTCCGTGAATGGCCCCAGGGAGGTAGTAATTCACAACAGAATCTGCTTTGTTGGTGAAAATCCTGCGGTGATACACAAATGTTGCAACCGTATCGGGCGGGAACAGACTGGAAACACATTATTGATCAAAAACCAAAGGACTTACTATTGAAACCAGTTGACAAGTGGGTGCCCAATGTGTGTAAGTGCTAAAAAAAAATACTTGGATAGTGGATAGTTTGTAAATGTAGTGACTTTGTTGTCTGTTTATGGACACTATTCTCCCACAATGCAATGCGCAAATTACAGTGTACTAGTTATATGAGTTATATAAAGGAGTCCAAATGTAGCATTTTGTCCTGCGGCCTCATTACCAATAGCAATAATGTGTGTGTGTGTGTGTGTGTGTGTGTGTGTGTGTGTGTGTGTGTGTGTGTGAGTATTCTGGCAGTGTTGGTAGGTACATATTTGCTGAGTGGCTCATATTCGAGCCCTCAGAATTCAACCCTGTTTCATTCTGATTGATCATCACAAGAAGTGCAGCGCAGAATCGTGATGAGGGAGTCAAAGTGTGTTGCACTGTGTGTTAGCGTGTGTGTGTGTGTGTGTTAGCGTGTGTGTGTGTGTGTGTTTCCTCAGCAAAATCCTTCTCTTTAAAATGATTTCTTCCTCTGGCTTTCAGGGGGTTGAGTTAAATTAAAAAGACGAACTGTAAATCAGCAAAGAGACGTTTATTATTTTACTTCCAAATTATGAGTTTTATTAGAAGTGCAAACTTTTTTTTTTTTTTTTAACTAAGAAAGGAGAGAGGCAGGTGATGATGTCTTTCTCGTTCATTTACTAATTGCTGAGGATTTAAAAACATACAAAACAAACAAAGAAAAGAAAGTCATTCAAATGTGATATACATACATATATATTATTATATAGTATTTCATATATATATATATATATATATATACATACATGCACATATATATGTATAAAATACATATATACATATATTTGCATATATATCTATATACATGTGTATGTGAGAATGTATTTATACTTAAAATATGTATATATATATATATATACACATATATATATATATGTGTGTGTGTGTATATATATATTATACACATATATATATATATATATATATATATATATATATGTGTGTGTGTATGTGTGTCACAGCAATTTAGAGACAGATGTGTCTATATATATATATATATATATATAATTAAAACATATATGTATTTGCACATATACACATATGTATATATGTATGTACACACACACACACACACACACACATATATATATATATATATATATATATATATATATAAGGCCATAAAAGACTGAGGAGTAGTGATGAAATTAAAGTTCACAATTGGATGATGGGGAAGATCAGAAAGTCTCTCTCTCTCTTCTTTCTCTTTACTTTATAACCATTCGTTTCCGTTTCTGTTTCCCGTCTCCGTCCACTAGATGTCCTCAGACTTTACTCTCTTACCAAGTCACCTGATCCACCTGTTCATCACACACACACACACACACACACACACACCTGTTCCCACATCCCTCCTTCCTCTATAGTACTTAAACCAACCACTGTCACCTGATCTTTGCAAGAAGTTTGGGTCCTACCTTCCTTGCTTGCTAAGACCAACACAACAATAAAGCTAGATTTGACTTTGTGAAAGGTAAATTCCCCGTTAAACACATTTATATGCTCCCTGCTTTGAGCTACGCATCATTTTCTAAACCAGTTAGTGTCCACAATAGAGGTAGAAGCTAGAACATTTTGTATAATATTATTTACAACTTGGTCAGAGCTGTGTCATCATTATGATCCGACGTGATACCAGAACTCGTCTGCGCTGCCGGGTCAGGCACGATCGCAGGGTCGAAGGTGAAATTTCCCCTCAGAAATATTCTGATATCTTTTTTGTTTCGCACTTCCACGGAAGCAGAACTTCTGCTAATGACGTGAAATCACACTGGAAGGAAACCAACGGAAGTCAACGTGGCAGGTGACAATTAATTAAAGAGAAAAGCTCAGCGGCATCCGCAGACCTTCAGGTCTAGAATAGACTTCCTGTTGTTTCCTGTTGTTGTTTTGTTTATTATGTCTCATAGAAACCCAGCGACAAACCCCCCCTCCCCAAAATCCCAAATGTACCACTTTATTCCACAGCATAAGAACAGATTGGCATCGGTCTGTGTTTCCAAACGATATCTTGAGCTTACTTCATATCCTGAGAGCTGTCACAGTCGGCGACAAATTACACGGACACTGTAATTTTAATAAAGGCCTCGCGTGATAAGCTCTGTTGCTCTTTTTTTTTTTTTTTTTAAGGCCGTCATTAGGCTTTTGTGTTCATCCTCAACCTCCGTGACGTCCCTGCGAGACGAAAACACAAAGACGCGTCCGTGAATAAAACAGACAACTCTTATTGTCTCGTATCACCTGGTATCCACGGCTCACAAGCTGTCTAGAAAGTCTGCACAGAATATTTTTAGTTTGACTTGATATGAATTTGATTTGCCATATAAACCCAATTTGAGTTGATTTATATAAAGCACCAGATCATGAAAAAAAGAAGAATTGAAAAACCCATATACCAGATAGTCAAATCCCAAAAAAATTGGCCCAATTTTGGAAAAGTTGAGTAGGATGGGGTAGAGCGGCTCTAATTAGGAGTAGCAAGGAAAAAACAAAAGGAGGCCAAGACAAAAGCCTTGGGCTTGTATTATGGCAGACGTTTGGCATTTTTGGCTTGTTTTTCACTGGCCCAGTTTGGCCCAATTTTGGCCCAAGTTTTGGAAGGATGTAAACCCCTTCCTATATGGCCCAAATTAGGGGAGGCAACTATTCCATAGTCCAACCAAGGGGCTTCACCCTGCTTCCTCTGTGCCAAAATGAATCCAAAAATGCCAATTTTTTTTTTGCCAGACTACAAACAGAATCTTTACTATTTGCTTTGCTAAGATTCTGGTTTACCACTCTACTTAAAAAAAAAAAAAAAGAAAGGTAAACAAGATAAAGGCTTTAGGCCTCTAGACTCTTTTAGGGGCAGTTTTGGCCTCCTTTTGTTTTTTTTTTTTTTTGCACCCCCCCAATTTGGCCCATACAGGAGATGTACATCCTTCCAAAACTTAATGATTTTGCTATCTGGGAACCCTCTTCAACAGGAAGAAACCGGACTGCCGTATTCCATCTAAGCTAACACAGAATCCTGGAAATCCAATGATAAACTAAAGTATGGATGGAAGTGTTAGTGTTTACATTAAGAAACTGGAATTCATCTGTTAAACATGACTGAAACCAATGTAGTACGATTCATCTAATCCCAGTGATATATACAAATACAGTGTTTATCTTAAGTAATAAATAACTCAACTGGAATTAGCCTTGTCCATGGAACCTGGAACCTTGTCCATATTTAATTGGCCAATAGGAAGAAAGCTTCAGAACCTTAGTCATCAATTGAAACAAAATGTTTTCCGTCAGTCTCTTGCTCATTATTAATGTGGAGTGTGAAACTTGAACATTCCACAACGTGGAGTAGTTGCGCGAAAACAAAATTAGAATTCAATTTGGACGAAGCTTCTCCTTTTTTATGGCGAATTGTCACTGGACAGACGCTGCCGGCGGCGTCAAACCTCACCTCGCCGTGACGCTCGGCAATCTCTCGCCCTTCGTGTAATCCCATCATGCTTTGTGCGGGATTTTTGACGCTCCGTCTAGAAAATGAAAAAGGCTTTTGAGCGCTCTGCAATGTCAGGATGAGAGATTTATTCTTTGAAAAAAAAAAAAACAACAACAAACATGCGATGGTTTTATGGGATTGATTTGCACAGAAATGTAACGTCGTCTCTGTCGAGCTTTTCAAAATAAAAGTAAAAAAATCACAGCTCTGTGGAAATGGAACAGCTGTTCCAGCTATTGGCTGATGTCGGTTCTCATCATAGAGATAAATGAGCGCTGCAGACATTAAACAGGCCCGAAAGATCAATGTGATTGGATGGCAGGACAGGCAGATATGAAACGATGAAGAAATGTGATTGTGTTGGACTCAGAGCTGGTGATTAAGACTAATGATTCTTTTCATTTTATTTGGTATTTTTCTCATTTTGTCTGCTGCTGACATGTTGAGTGTAAATGACGTTAATAGACAAGAACCGAAGAGCAAGAGCCCGTTTAGAGTTCACCTCCCCCGGGGGGGCGAAAAAACAGCTAACAAGAGCTACTCTATTATAGATTATGAGATTAAAGAGGCTCAGGGTTGATCCACTCCCCAGGTGTTTTCACTCTTCTGCCTGATTCGGCTCATCACGCATGACTGACTGTGGTTTGAAAAGCCGCCGGCAAAAGGAGGCGAGGTGGTCGACGGTGCCTCGTCTCATTCCCGTCCGGATAAAAAGTTCTTTACGGTTCTTTAACGGTTTGCTGTCTCTACATTTAGTCTTTGTTTCTAGTCTTCTGGCGACTCAAAGTGCTTCAAACTACAACTGATATTAACATCCATGTGCTGCTCTGATCTGATAGAACAGCAATCAGAGGCAATTTGGGGTTCGGTATCTCGCACAAGGACACTTCAACACATCATGTGGACTGGAGGACTTGGAGTCAAACACCCCCTCAAGAGATATTTTACGTTGGTCGAAGTAATATCGAGTTTGGCCGTCTTTTGTTTTCACAATCAAATAGCTAGCAATGAAAGTAATTGGGGCAGTCAGCCAAACGTATCTGAATCGTCATTTTTTAACCATTAATAAAGCTCGAAATATCACTTCACTTCAGCAGTAGAATCAATAGGGTCCCTACATGTAAACTGAAGTACTGAAAAGCAGATTCATCGCTTTTCTCACTCATCGTGGACCCATCAGCTTGTTGTTCAGAAAAATGATGAATCTGCCGATGCGGAACATCCTCCATCACCAGTTGTTATGAACAAAACGTTAGGTAAGTTTTTTTTAATGTATGTAATCACACGAAAAGAAGAATAAAGAAGGTAGTGGTTCCTTCTTGAACAAAATGAAAAGTATATGTTGCTTTTACTTTTTTTCACATAGAACAGAAATAGTAGAACTTTTTGGCGAGCCAAGAACTTTTTTGTGCTCGGGCCAAAAAGTTCTACTGTGGGGAAAGTTGTACTCAGGAAATCCTGAAACCTCATCGAGTAGTGGAGGATATCGATATGTGTGTTCTTTAAAAGATAAATGCACCATAGATATATTTATAGAGGAAGACAGTAGAACTTTTTGGCAAAAAGCTATATTAGTAAGTATTTTTACATATAATATGAACATAAACACTTGATTGTTTTCGTCAATCTCTGGATTACACTTTGTGGAAAAGGGAAAAAAATAAACTGCCTTGCCCAGTTCTGAACTATAAAAAACTAAGAGACTGATCCAGCTGCAGTGTCACTGTCACGCACTGCAACAGCTCAGCTTAGGTGGGACTGGGCTTTTGTACAATTTCAGTACAGAAGTACAATTTCAGGGCCTGTCTATCGTATGGATATGTACATTTTCTGATCTTTTTCTCACTAAAATATGGCCTAGATTTAATATCCCTTTTTTTTTGTTTGTTTGTTTTGGTTTGGCCATGTTAGGGTCAGGGTTTGGTTTCCATTAACAACTGCCACATGTCACCAGACAACATTGCTTTGTTATAATTCTTTGAGTGATGTCAGTTGAAGCTCAATTAACTCAAAGAAACAGTATACAACAAGTGTTAAAGCTTGCTGTCACATACTTCATACTTTCTGTCTTTTTTCTGCATTTTTGGTTTGTTTCCTGTTTTATTTTGAAACTGTCCGATCTCGTTTCAGGTCCCTTCACTTCCTGCTCCCCCTGTGACTCCCGCCTGCTTGATTACCTGCTCCTGTCCTAATGTGTCCCACCTGTGTCTTGTTAGCCTCTGTTAGCTATAGTGTTTTTCCATCTAGTTCTGTTTGTTGACCCTGCTTTCACCTCACGATTCTGGCTTTTGAGTCCAACCTGATTGGTTAAAAAATTTGCCCGAGTTTGGGCACCTGGATAGCTGAATGTTTATGGTGCTGGTACTACTGTCTTTCCAACCTGTTTCCTATCTCTCTCTATTGTCGCTATCATTAAAAGTAACCCCCAAAAAAGATTTTATTATCTTCTCGGTAAGAACTTTAATTGTTGAATTCATCAGATTCTGCCCTTTACAGAGAGAACAAACCCAATGAGACTGGTAGAAAACATCTCAGCGCAGGAAGGAACATGAGCGCAACCGGTGTCATCGTGACATCTGGAAATGTCACCACAGGATTGAATGAAGAGGTATTCGATCACAATTGGCAGGACTCTTTCTGTGACGCTCCCTGGAAGACTGCTCTGAGCATGTAGCCATTCTTATTATAGGTCTGTTTAGTCCTTGAAGTGTAGCAGCAATGCGGGCTCAAGAAATTGGAGGGTACACGGACGCTCACATGGAACTTTACCAACTCCTTATGATTATTTCTCGCAGGCTCTGATGTGAAATTCTCAGCAGATGTGAAACATATAACTTAAGCCTAGAGGACCATCATAGAGTACTAATAATATATATAGAGAGAGACCGACAAATGAAACTCCTGGATAATGTAGCATTGAGGGGTTTTTTAATAATTATTTCCATCTTGTTCCAAGTACTGTTTGTTTGTCGTAGGGAAATTATCCAAAAACTCCTGAATTAAACTGCAGTTGTGCCCAGAATTTCGTGAATTTAGCAATTAGCCGCTAACGTCACCAAGCTACACAACTGAAATTTGTACAGAAACGTACTTGGGGATTGGGGTTAACTTATTTACATACATCTTTGATGTAAAATTGCCCGTGTCTTTGACTTTTTACAGAATCCGAGTGCTGACTTATACATACGCTAAGAAACTTTAGCACAGATATATGAGTATTAAGTGTATGTGAAGCTAGACTACAAGCTCCTCAGATCAATCAAAGTAGGAAAACCAAGACCCCAGATAGCAAAATCATTTCAGGCCAAAATCGGCCCCATTTTGGCAAAATTTTGGAGGATATACACATTACAGCCACAATCTTTCACTATCTCGGATTGCGCTCGTGTAGAAAGCTCAGGAAAAAAAATGGGCACGCCGGCCAAAATCACCAGCTCCATCATGTCGAAGCTCAGGTCTTGAAAGGCTTCCAGCGGGTGATAAAGACTGCTAAAGAGTTCATCTTCTGCTGGCAACTTTTCCAGTGACATTACAAGACATTAACACCACCAGGGTCATCAGGACCCAACATTATCACATCCACAAAAAGGTCTTTTCGCCCTTTCGGGGAGTAAAATTAAAGACAAAAAGTGATTCTACTCGCAAATCTTTCTATTCTATTCTTAATGAAGTCTTATTTTTATCTTCCAAACTGCTTTGGATTCATTTAGTCACAGAGGAAGCAGGGTGAGCATCTTTAGTATTACTTTGCCATAGTTTTGGACCCTTTTTTTTTCATTATGGGGCCAAATTTGGCCCAATTTTGGCAAACTTTTGGACGTATGTTTGGCCCCCTTATGTGGCCCAAATTAGGCATGCAAAAGCAACTATCCCATAGTTAAACCAAAAACTTTCACCCTGCTTCCTCTGTTCCAAAATAAATCCACAAAAAAAAAAAAATTGCCAAATATCTGCACATGTTACAATAAACCTCTTCAGTTTTGAATCTAAATGAAGCCGATAACTAACTGAAAATTGGCGACGCGCATGCTAACTTTGTGACGCAGCAGCTCAGAGTGGGTTTTGATTCCATTTTAAAGCCTGGCAGTTAGTTCAGTCTTACTGGCACAAAAGCCGAGGAGGCAGAGAGAAGCTAAAAGCTTTTCTTAGTGCTGCACTTTAGAGTGTGAGCACAAGTTTTTTTTTTTTTTTTTTCCTGGAGGCAGTAGCCTAGCAGCAAAGACTCATTATGAATCAAACTTTCGTTTTTGTGTTAACGTTCGACCAAAAAACCTTGTAGTCCGCTGATCACCGGTGGAAAGAAACGACTAGTAGACGCTACAATGTCATTTTTGTGGCCGTGACGTTTAATGAATGAGTTTCTAGGTAGCGTACCCAAACACGGACTTCATTGAGTAAATGTGGTCACACGTACAACCTCCCCAAACAGAGCCGTCTTCACTGCAAGAGTACATAAATATTTCCGTGTCGGCAGCATTTTTCCCCTCACTCCACCCCCGCTGCTAAATCTGAATTGCAAAGTCGAACAACCAAATAAATACAACCGTAGCTGGTTGGCTAAAAGTGGAAGGTAATTCCGCGAAACAGGGGTTTGAATTATGAGCTAAAGTTGAAGTTTTCAATATAAATACATCAGTTATTCAGCTGGGACGGTGGCGTACGTGTGTGTGTTTAATGGGTGTTCGGGTTTTAGAAACATATGGTGCCACAGTAGCACATTGTGGAAGAAAGAACAAGTTAAACAGTAAAACTGTCCGCCCAGTGTGTGAATTAACTCTCACACACAAACACACATAGAAGCACACATGCGCACCCCCACCCACGCTAGCTTTCCATCCACCCTGTCATTTAAAGCAAAGGATGGTGGACTCTTTCCAGGTTTTATATGGAACAGATTTTTAAAAAAGTATTTATATCTTCAAACTCGGTGATGCCTTGTCATTAGAAGATCTCATATAGCAACGAGAGCCGGTTCCACCCATCGCAGCTCCAGCTCCCACACCCCCACATCTATGTTCTCAACCGAGGCCGACACCTTCGTGGTTCTACTTGAAACGGTAGCGACGCCGAGAATCCTTGTGAGATGTGTTTTTTTCCACAATTTATGTTTGTATTTTTAAATCAAACTTGAGAAAAAAAAACTGACTGACTGTTATATAGCAGTGGAGCTGCCGACCAATAAATCTACACCCAAGTTTTCATCATTCTGACACATAAATTCATACTGTTGCCCGCAGACCTAGAAGTCTGGATGGTCCAAAAAAAAAAAAAAATGGAGGACACTTTAGATAGAATATTAAAATCAGGATTTCACGTCCAATTCAAATCCAAAGTTTCAGAACAATGCAAACCCCAATAGGGTCCAAATTAGAGGTGTCAAAGAAAAAAAAACAAAACGAAGCAAAAACTTACCCAAAACCAATTATGGCACTCCAAAATATAGACGTAACTGCCCCAAAAAAAAGAGTCCAAAATCCACCGGAGTCAAACCAAAAGCCCCGGCCAAAAGTGACAATGCAAGAAAAACCCAGATAGTGAAGATTGTGGCTGTAGTCTGGCAGACGTTTGGCATTTTTTGATTCATTTAGTCACAGAGGGAGCAGGGTGAAGGTCTTTGGTTTGACTGTGTTACTTATGGTTTAGCAGACTGCTTAAAAAGTAAAAGGTAAACAAGGTAAAGGCTTTTTGAGTTGACAGCGGAAGGTTTTGAACTCTTTTCTTCCAAATTTGGCCCAATTTTGGCAAAGTTTTGAAGGGATGTACAGCTCCTATGTGGCCCAAATTAGGGATGCAAAAGCAACTATCCCATATCCCATTGAATCAAAGACTCTTACACCCAAAAAAAGTAAAGGTTTGGGGTTGGGCTGAATTTGTGCCATATAGGGGGCTTATATCCTTATGAAATTTTGCCAAAATTGGGCCAAATTTGGCCTGCGCAAGGATTTTTGCTATCCGGGGTCTGAGTTTTCATCATTTTGACTCATAAATTCATGCTTTTGCCTGCAGACTTAGATGTCTGGATGGTCCAAAAAAAAAGAGAACTCTTTAGATAGAATATCAAAGTCATGATTTCATGTCCAACTTAGCCTCTGGTCTTCCCTATTTTCTATAATTTGGTGTATTTCCATCCACTCATGACAAAATATTGCATCAGACTTCCTTCTAACGCTGATTCTTAAATATTGGCATCACTACAAATGTCAGTAGTTGTGTTTCCATTACAGTTTTTCACAAAAATAAAATTGATATACCTGAAATTTTGAAGTAAATATAGTCAAAATTTAAAAACCTTTTCATGGCCTGTCCATTTCTATGCTTCTTAAATAAAAATGTAAGCGTTTCAGTATCAAATATTGTCGATTTTCATTCCAAATTCAACTGAAAGTACATTTCAAACCGCTCTCTGCTCTGAGATTATGGCTCATCTGCGTATTTTCGCCGCTTTCTCAGACCACCGTGTGTGTAAGTGCACGCTGGAGTTTGGAAAAACATGGAGGAAGGAGGAGTTTGCACTGCGGGTAAGGAGGAGATTACGAGGACAGGGATGGGTTAAGGTGAAGGGGGGCAGGGGAAGGAAGGAGGCTGGTAACAGGCGCAGTAGTCAAGGGAGGAGGTGGAGGTAAAATTGGTGTGTAATTACTCTCTTACACTCTTAAATTAGAGGGGAGGACAGCACTGCCAACCTCCTGCTAGGGTCTGATGTCTGCACCAGCAGTTTTCCTCCACTGCTTTCCCTTTTATTACTCCTCTCCTTTCCTGAAATGCAACAGAAATTATTTCTGTGAGCCCGAGCGTGATGCTATGGGAAACTGACAAGTTACGTTCATGTGTAAACTGCCGTGGAGTCACACTGTTAAACTGAAAAAGTTGTGACAAATACGATATAATAGATTTATAAGATTCATACGACAGATTTTCAATAAACTATAAAGTCGAACAAAACCGCGATAGACGCTTTTAAATGAACTCTTCGGAAGGAAATCAGCTGTGTCATTGCCGACAAAAATGGCAGCGCCTCTCAGTGCTGCTGCTGACACAATGTCCAGAGTCTGAAGAATTCAATAGAACACACAGGCACATTTTAGGAATGGACAAATATACCAGTTTTCAGAGTATTTCTGGTACCGAGGCCTCAAAAGGAGATTGACCAGAGGCTGAGCTGGTTAGAGAATCGTGGGAAGACTCTACCCACGTTAGGTGCTTGATCCAAATTGTGTGATTGGTCTCTACCACGCAGTAAAGGACCTGGTTGGTAGTTTCAGATTGTCCGTTGGTCTGATGGTGGTGACCTGAGGTTAGATCGATAGCACCGCTGAGGCCTTTGACCGCACAGTAACGGGTGAGATGCAATGGATGTGCACGGCTGATGAGAATTTAAGTGGAGTCAAAGATTGAGGGGAGCTTGGCGATGAAGTGAACAGCTTTGGTATGAATTCAAGTAGTTCCCAGGGGCTGATGGGAAGCTTTGTTGTGAGCACTGGGGATACAGGTGGCAACAAACTCAATGGCATCTGTTGTGACCCACTGCAATTGTCATTTGGGGCAGTAGTGGCCTGGTTGCTAAAGAAGCGGACTTGTGTCTGGAAGGTCACAGATTCGAAAGTCCCATCTGGAAATGGACGGGGTTGGGGACAGTTAAGCAATTATTGGAACTGTTACCCAAATCAGATAAGGTTTGTATGCTTGTACCAGTGTCGATCAAGGATGTAGCACATTAATCGGCATAAGCTACCACAAATATTACCAAGAATTGTGGATATGTAAGTCCCGAAACGCGTTGTGATCACAGGTACTGCAAATCTACTAAAAACAAGAATTATTATTCCAGTGTTGGGGGTCCAACCAATCTCATCAACTGTGTGTCAGCTGATGTCTACATAGCAAACACTCCCTGGAAACACCCTGGGAGTCGAGGGTAACTGCGTAGACCGGTGATAAATCCTCACCAGAAGCAATACTTCTCGTGTTACCCATAGTCACTTAAGACACCGTAATATAAAAACAGTGCAGCTTTAAAGTTGTAATGCCTCCATCTCTGGCAGTTAGCTTGGCGATTTACAAAAGATGTGCTACAAAGTAAAGAGAGGAAGCTTTTATCCGACTCTCCGAGTGAGAGTCTTTATTATTTCCTGGAATCAAATACTTCACATACATACGTATTGAATTCTATTACAAAGCACTATCCTGGAGTTATTCAGTTCGCTCTTTTTTCCTTAACGTTTCGTCTTATACTCTTTACTCTGTCATATCCACAATTACTTCTACCAACGATGGTCTAAAACCTCGAACTGAGTCTTTTTCGATTCAGACTTGATTCCAATTCCAGGCAAGTCGATAACTGTACTTACAGTAGCTTCACATAAAGACAACGGTTCTTGGTGAATATTGTATCTTGATCAGCTTGTTCTCTGGGGGGGATATTTTTAAACGTGTCAGTCAGAATATTTTAGCGGGGCGGGTGGAGGTGGTGGTGGTGGTGGGAGGGGGGGGGCAACACAGCAGCAATGGCAGGCCATTAGTGTAAAGTCGGTGAGGGGGAAACTCATTTTCATTATCCTATTTTGGTACGGCTTGTGCTCGCTGCTGTTTTTCCACTCTTGCTCTTCTGCCAGACTGGAGTTTTTAGCGACAGCGAGTATTTTTCTCAAGGGCAGACAAAAAAAAAAAAAAAAAAGATCTTATTACCAAATTAGATCTTTTTTTTTTTTTTTAATTAACCAAGAGCCAAAGCGATTCAGTTTGTGTTTTTGTCCAGAAATGTGCAGACTTGTAGACTTTGTCTTACAAAGAAGTAACAAGAAGAACAAACGCAGGTACGTCCAACCACGTTCGTGACGGTTTTTGAGACTTTTCACCACTTGAGTTGATTTGACCTGTGGCACATCACCTGTTTCCCTTTTTCACCCATGTCATATGACACAAAATGATTTTTTTTTCACCTATGTTCTACTTTACCATGTCCTGTATTTTTCCAATCTTGTTCTTGGCAGCCAAACGTATCTAAATTGCCATTTTTAAACCACTAATAAAGCTCAAAATATTACTTCACTTCAGCAGTAGCATGATTAGGGTCCCTACTAGAGATGGGAAGATTAACTGATATGTGGGCAATTTTTAAAAAATTCAATATTTTAGATCAAGTGTTTTCTACGTTTATTTGTGAATGTAACTGACCAACTGAGCTGTCATTTTTAATATCTTTACTTCACCTAAATAAGATTGGGTTACACTGACATGCATGGATGATGGACGTAGAGCATACTACTGCATATGTGCTTTGCGTAACATCTAGTCCCAGTTTTGGCCGTTTCCTGTTTTATTTTGAAACTCACGTCTGATCTCATTTTAGGTCATTTCACTTCCTGCTTTACCCTGTGTTTCCCGCTTGTTTGATTGCCTGCACCTGTCTTCATGCGTCGCACCTGTGTCTCATTAGCTCCCCTATTTAGCCTCTGTGTAAATCAGCTACGGTGTTTTGATTCCCCCTGCCCCCTCATCTTGGACTCTACGTCCAAGAGCGGTGAGTGTTGTAGTGAAGGTTTTTTTCCATGCTCTGCTGGCTAACGACTCTGCTTGTACAGAGACAATAACTGATATTATAACATTCTTTATTTGTGAAGAGGGTTGTTTATGTATTTTTTACATAAATGCGCTAACTGGTGCCACGTCAGAGCTGTCTCAGGGCCGCTAGTTCCAGATTTCTGGCCCGACCAAAATGTTGGGCTAAAGTCTCTGGACTAGACCTGGGACACTAGCACCTAACTGACCCCCAAATGACCCTGACCCGGCGTGGTTTGACAGTGTCTCGCTGGCTGTTGTTACTCTGTCCCAGCAATTTGGTTGTAAAAACAAAACATGGTCAAACTCGATATTACTTCAACTGACGGGGGTGTTCGATTCACGGTGAAGTAGACCCCTTCAGAATTGCCACTTTAAAGTCGTAAAAATGTTAGCTTCCATAAGAATTTGGTGTTTCACAACCTTTGTGTTGACTCCCTTTATTCTTCAGCCGATGAGCCATAGTATTAAACACGATGCGAAGCACATCACCATATATTGTGGGAGAATATGTGTGAAAGAAGACGTGAATGGTGCGAAAAAATGTGGAAAAGCAGTGTAACTGTTAGCAGTGGCGATAACTGAGAGGACAATCTGCTAAAATCTAACACATATCTATACACACAAACACACACTCGCACTATAAACATCTGCCATTCACATGTTAATCCACTGTAGCAGTTCTTTAATCTTATTATCCCCCCATTTACTTGTTGTACTGTATCTATCTTTCTATCTATCCCCCAGCAGCAGATTCCTGTGGTTACACTCTAAGCTCTGTGTAATTAAAGCTTAATATTAGGGCTATTGTGATGTTTTTCGCTGGTGGCTATGCAACTGGGAATTTTGAGTTTGCTTTACCGATACAATCTGACGATGATTTCAAATGGTATGTGCAGATTACAAGCCGAGCCGTGACGCTAATGCTGATGATGGAGGAGGAGGAAGAGGAGGAGGGGTGTTCTTGAGTGGATTAATACTCCTGAGACATCATGTATGTGCTGCAGCCTACGTGATGGAAAACTTTAGCGGTCATTAAAGCCCATAATGTACACAGTACGTCTTCTTCAATCAGCGACTTGAAGGAAAATACATTTCCTGCTCAGCGGTCGGGTAGAACGTGACTAATGTGTTGTATTTTTTTTTTTTTTTTTACAATATCTGATTAATAAATGTTCTAATCAACGTGACACGTATAGTTCACACTCTCTTCAGTCAGCGGTGATTGACGGGTTACACGTTTGACATTCGTGACATTTGAGGTTTGAATTAATGACCTGTCAGGGCTGTAATTAGAAGATATCAAGATTAGGGGTTGGGGGTGTCGGGAATATAGTTTCCAAATTTGGCAGAGTTCGGGCGCCTGAATGTCCAAATGCTTATGGTGCTGGCGCTATATTAGCATAAATATACGCCATGCAGCTGTCTGCTGGTTCAAATCCCGACCAATTCTCGCCCACTCTCCTCCCCGTTTCCAGTCTCTCTACTCTGTCTCTATCATTAAAGGCAAGAATGAATATAAAGATTAAGGACTGGGTCATACAAGTGATTTAGTTTACGATCATAATTTTATACCCACTATATATATTCATGGTCCCCAGAAGACTTGTAGAAACAATTCTTTGGCCTCCACTGGCAGGTCGGACATTGATTTTTGGAGAGGAAATAGATTTTTGTGGCACAAACGGGGTGTTAGCCAAGCTAGCGCCGCCTAGTGCTTCCCGCTCAATTTTTCTCATTTAGCAGGAGCTGTTTGTAGGATTCAGTTCACACTGACTCTGAGCTTTTTCGGGCCAATCGGCGAACACCTTGGAGCAAACGTATGCCTAATGGATAGGTTTCAGACGCATCAGGCTAACAAGCTGTTTCATCTTTGTATCGTTGTAAACTTTGTAAAATTAAAATTAGGGTTGGGAATTGAGAACGAGTTCATCATTGGAAACCAAATGGTTCGAAATGGTCTGATTCATGTGAAATATTCGCATCTACGCGTTATCAGTTCCTTTTAATGATTCCAGACATTCCCACGTCAAGTGAGAACGGTACATTCTGCGACAGGAATGATTAATTATGATAGAATATAATTAATAGTTAGGGAATCGATAAAGAATTGCATCAATAATTAGAACCGACAATGGCCTTAATATTTATAATTTCCTATCCATTCCCAAGTGGTTTTCCATGGCTCAGGAGGTAGAGCGGGTCAGAAGGTCAGTGGTTTGATTTCTGGCTTCTCCAGTCCAGCTGTCGAAGTGTCCGTGGGCGAGATACTGAACCACAATACAAACCCAATGTGAATGTGAAGTGTAACGTAAAGCGTTTTGAGTAGTCAAGAGTAGAAAAGCACTATATCAAAGCGATCCATTTCCCATTTGTTCCCATTCGCTGTTATACTTGAATAACAAGTGCTGGACAGACAAAGAGAGAGAGAGAGAAAAATTCTGTCTGTATTCTGGCAGAAATTCGATATTTTTGTCACAAAGGAAGCTGGTTTGAAGGCTTTTGGTTTGACCATGGGGAATTTTGGACTCTTTTTGGGGCAGTTATGGTTATATTTTCAAGTTCCATAATTGGTTTTGGATGAGAGTCCTTATGTTTTTTTGTTGTTGTTTTTTTTTTTTTTTTTTTTTGCTTTTGGACCCCTAATTTGCCCTATTATAGGAGCCTTCCAAATTTTTTATTTTTTACTTTTTTTTTTTTTTGCTATCTGGGCTGCAAAAGCGTGCCATCATTTTTCTACTTTTAAATCTCTGAGATACTGTCAGTAAACCAAATAAACCAACGATTTTACATACATCAGAAGTAGATCGTTACTTCTACGGTCGACTGCCTGAATCGACTTCCGTGACAAACCCGTTTTATTTTTCTAGTTTTTTTTTTTTTTTTTTTTTTTTTTATGAAATCCAGCCCAGCTCGGGCTCGGGCTGACAGCTCACCGCGTTGGAGAGGGGGTCAGCTGATGTCAGTCGTTACTGGTAATCATCTGCACTTGATGCCATCAGCAGCGAGCGCTAATCACTGTGACCATTACATATTTATGGGTAATGATGGCGTGATGATGTGAGCCGGTGAGGCTATCATATGATATGATCTAGCCTTGGTAGAAAAAAAAAAAAAAACAGGATGGACTTCCTGGCATTACCTATGAGGAGAGAGTACTTTAAGTGGTCACTAAAACCTGAACCGCAACATTCATCGATAATTCATTTAAACCTACTCAAGGTTCTTTGGTGAAAATCTACTTGTAATAGAGAAAATAAGTAGGGAAAAAAAAAAAGAAATAATCAGTTTCTCAATTGTAGCCCGTGGCTTGTTTTGGTCCCATGATGCTTCAGCAGGTTATTAAGGTCTTGCAGTGATATTAGAGAGATGATATGAATTAAAAAAGAACTATGTACCTGGATTAATGGGTTTACCATCAACAGAATTTCTTATGAGCAATTCAGCTCATGATCAATCATCTATCAAACGTCCATTACCTTACTGACAACTCACGTCCTATCTTGTTTCTTTCACATTTCCAGCTACTGAGCCGGTGATGTCAACAAGAGAGGATCAGAAGGTTACCAAAATGTTACAGCATCTTGGTATATCATTACAGAACGTGGAGATCCTCCCCCTGCCCATTTTTCCCTGCACAGTTCATGAAATCAGCTCGACCACATGTACAGTGAAAGAGAGCAGCCCTTTTTAAAGTTTTGTTCCGAGTTGTTCTGGCAGCTGCTGTTTTGGCTTCTGTAAATATGCAGGGCAGCGGGTCTGTCATTATGTGAGCAGGGCTTTGGGTGTGTCTGAGAGGCAGTCAGCCAGAAACTGAAAACCAGGCCACAGCAGTGAAACATCTGTCCTCCCGACGTCAGTACGGGATCACACCGCCCCCTGCTGGGTGCAAGCGGAACTACTACAAACTGTGACACTGTACATTGTGTTTATTATGAAAACAGTCAAATAAAAACACTTGTAGTAAAAAAGGAAATACAACATGTAAAGGTTTTTCCTAACCTGTATCTGAAGATGGGTCATTTTATGTTTGTTTTCTTCTTCTACTGTTTATTGGAAGTAGTATCCCATTAAATCATTAGATAGATAGATAGATAGATAGATAGATAGATAGATAGATAGATAGATAATCGAAACATTTTCTGTTTGTTTTCTTCTTCTACTGTTTATTGGAAGTAGTATCCCATTAATCAGAAAGTTTTTTAGACCATAGATGGATAGAAAAAAATGAAACGTTTTCTCTGAAGTTTTTATTAGAATAGAATAGAATATTTTTATTTGTCCCCGCAAGCAGATATTTATTTGTTTGACAGCATAAAAAAAAATGAAAATAGACAAACCGAAAATAAAAGTTGTAAATTATACCGTTTGCTTAATTTTATCTATTGATTTTTCATCTTTACATCATCTGATTTTTTTATGACGTTACATTAAAAAACATCTTTTTTTATGTATATATCACTTTAGCATTTTTAGCAAGTCGCTAGCATTGACCAACCCATGACGCTGTTTGTTTGCTATTTCATTGTTGTACCAAATTGTACCATGATTACAGCAAGTTGGACTAATTTGATCAGAAACTAGCTTGGAAGGCCAGTAGATACCCGTCGTTGTACATGTAGATCTGCTTGTTGGTGGGGTTGTAGCTCAAACTGGCTATTCCTTTGGAGACCTTCTCCAGTGACATCGCTAACGAGTTGACCTCTTGACCCGTTGCCGTGTCGAATGCGTAGAAAACCTCCTCGTGGTACTCGTCGATGTAGCGAGTCGCGTACATCACGCCGCAAACCATGAAAGCATTGGACACCGCCTTTTTGAACAGCACCGTCTCCCATGTTTGGGAAACATTAAGCATTTCCCTTTCACTATCCCAGACTAACCGACTCACCACTATATTACCATGGTTACCGAGGGTTGTGTAGATGGCCCATAGCCCTGTCTCATCTGCCTCAATGTCTATATCACTATAGGCATGACACTCATAGTAACAATATGGAAACTTATTGTAGAAACCAACACCGGTGCCTGGAAGCGTTACCCGCTTGACCTCATTGGTGTTGAGGTCATAGCGGCAAACATCAGCGGAGCGGTAACAGTGGTAATAAAATGCTTCACCATATAAGACGGCGCCTGGACCCTCAATAGCTTTGGCGTCACTATATGATGGAGCAAATGTGAAGTCTCTGTGGTTGGTAGAAGCCATGAAGTCTTCGTAGTTTTGGTAAACACGGACAGTGTTTCCCCAGTTGGTGTTGAGCAGCGCTTGAACCCAGTAGCTGTTCTTCTGGCCCTCACTGTCTATCTGAGCCTGTTTGCCCCACGAACCAGAGAGGTAGCTTTTACCATAGGGACTGATCTTGGTCACGACAGGATCGCTGATGTGGGTCATCAGACCTCTGAGGCAATGCATGGTCTGACCTGCAAAAAGGAAGATGAGACAAGATGGGACACCTTAAAGCAAACTTGGACAGTGAGAGGAGAGGATTATACTCTTGTACTCTTGATAAGTTTCAAGAAATGAAGGAATCACTGGTTCTGAATTTTAAATGTCAGAAAAGCTGGATTTGCGAATGGTAACCAGATTATCCACGCATTTACTTTAAGCAATTATTTTCATTTTTTTTTTTTAAATAAAACTTTTTTTTTTTTTAAATAAATACAGGTTACCCCCAGCTTTATATATATATATATATATATATATATATATATAAACAAATCAAATTTTTGGAAGATGAATTTGACTACAGTTATATACTATACACTATTTGCATATTTTTTAATAGCATTCTTATCATATTTTTGTTTTATATTTAGATTTTTTAATTGTATATATATGTACACACATGTATGTGTGTGTGTATATATATATGTATATATATATATATATATATATATATATATATATATATATATATATATGTGTGTGTGTGTGTGTGTGTGTGTGTGTGTGTGTGTGTGTGTGTGTGTGTGTGTGTGTGTGTGTACACACAATTTAAACATTTACTTGTAAGTTAAAAAGCCTTTATTGTAATGGATAGATCAATTAAACTATACATAATATCATATCATACCATATTTAATTGATGTTTTAAAAATTATAACCAGTACAAGATGATTAATTAGTTTTAGTAATGGACTGTAAGGTCTTTAAACAACTGTAGTCCCTGAGGTTATTCTTCACCTAAGCTCAACCTATATTGAATTTATGGTAACAACAAACACAAGAGAGCGGAGTGCACCATCGGTATCACTTAGAATCACAACCCAGATCGCAAAATCATTACGGAATAAATCTGTCCTAATTTTCAGAAGGATATTCTCAGCCTCTATATGGTCCAAATTAGGGGTGCAAAAGTAAAAAAAAAAAAGGAGCCAAAATGGACCAAAGACCTTCAACCCGCTTCAAAATGCCAACGTCTGCAGACAACATCCACACTTTTTGCTATCTTGGTTTGTTTTGCCCCACAAAGCTAGCATAAGTCACTATTTGAAGGTTGAGCAACATTTTGATCGTTCAGTTGAGTTAAGTCACACAAACACATTTACCTCTGAAGTCTTTGGGGATGGACTTGCAGGACTCTGCCGTGTTCTTCAAGTAGCGCAGTTTCTCTTTGACCGTCTTCACGTTGACCGTGTCTGACGTCGTCAACCTGTCTACGAATTGACGCAGTTTAACCACCTTAAAACATAAAGAAGTTAGAACTTTCCTGTTGTAGGGTAATGACATAACATTATATCCTGATATGATATGGTAGACATGGTATTTGTGGTTGTTTGTGACAGTACCTCTTTGGAAAGTTTCTGAGTCTTGGCGTTGTTTAATTCGCTGTGAATGGCACCGACGTCCGTCTCCAGTACGGCAACCTCCTGTACAAGGTGGCGCAATTTCAGATCAGTGTACAGACCCTGGTTGTGAAGAAACTGGAAGGGCTCCAACCGAGATGTCAAGTTCTGCACCAGAGCCTGGATTTCAGGGAGACGCTGTTTGGACAACGTCACCTGCGTTGAAATGGAAGCAGAAGTCAGAGATGGAACTGGACTTGGCACTGTAAAATGATGCTTGTCGACTTTATTTCTTACCCGTTCCTCCAGGTTGTTCAAAGATCCTTCGCAGGACTCGACCAGCTGCAGCACGGATTCGTACTTCACGGCGGGAAACGACCACATGGTGGAGTTTACCTCACAAACGCACGAGCCGTTCTTCTTCTGACCCTGCACACGTTGAGTCTGGCCGATACCCTGAACAGAGAATATACAGTACAGTAAATAAAAAAGATTTACAATTGGTAAAAGAAAATAGTTGAGACAACTAAAGGTAAAACAAAAGGTAAGACTTACAGTAACTGAGAACAGTAGTAGGAGCAGCAGCATGTTTACAGCCGAACAGATCAATCGTGGACTGGCGGTGTCACGAGCTCTTGGTCCTGATGTTATCAACCCTCCTCTTCTCTATTTTTTCTACCAAGCTCAGTGAAAACAAACCCACCTTTTGCTGACACAGGTTAAATTACTAATATGGATGTGAAACTCTTAAAGATATTTAAAAAAAAATTTAATGTTTCACAACCGTTGCGGTCAACGCAGAAAAGTCCTGTTTCCTCCCCTCATTCATGCAACATCCTCTACGGAAAGGTGTGCCGCAAAATATTGCCGTTTTTATGCGGACCAGAGGCTCCTGCTTGCAAACTATTTCCCGTCGTCTGTTTGGACTTCCCAATTTGTGCATCTGGAGCAAAGCAACGTCTTGGTTTGAGTCGCATCTCACCAGGAATCTTTCAGACCAGCATCCTTACTCTTCTTGTTTCCCGAAGGAATGCCACGATGATCCTTTGTCTTTTCAAAATCCATTGCCTCCTTTGGATCGACTGTTACGCTGATGACACTCAGACCATCACGTGAAGAAATGACAGAAAGTTTTAAGTGCAAATATCAGCTTGTCTCAAATAGGGATGTACCGAAAAAATACCGAATCCACAAATTAAGATGCGGCCGAATCTGACACGGAATTCTGAATCCTACTCCCATTTTGGCTTCACTTTGTCTAGCTGTTGCTACCTCCATATACTGTCAGGCACAACTTGTACTTCGTCGGATGCGTCAGATGTTGTTCAGTGTTAAGGACCTTGCTATAGCAAGACAAATCAACACTGAAAAACTGAACATGTAACTCGACTTGAATTGCCTTTTTTAGTCTTACAGTACTGCCAAAAGATACCCTTTGTGTTCAAGAGTTCCATTTTTCACTTTCTACTGTGTTCAAATTTTCCACCTACGTAAACACTTTGCTGTAATTGTTGGCGGTGTCATTATGTTGACTTGTGTATAGTAAATGTAGGATTTGGTTTGGTCGTTGTTCTATGGTTTGGCAGAAACCGAACTCCACCAAAAAGCCCACAATTCAGCTGAATCTGGAAGCAAATCCACCTTCAACCAGACCTCTTGTTGGACTAGACTAGACTGAACTAGTTGGACTCAACTAGACTAGAAATGCCACCTCCAGCTAGACCTCTAGGTCCTTGTAATCCTGACCAACAATCTCTTCCTTGCAAAAACATTCCCCCCTCCGACTAGAGGGCCAAATAATCCCTCCATCACAACATCATCATCAAATTGTCTTGGGCCCTTAACCCAACCAATGTCACAAGGAACTTAAGTGTCATATTTGATCAATCATGTTGCTTGGTCTCCTGGTTGCTCACTACAACATAAGGCCTCGCTTGACTGTTAGGGATTTTGTAGTTCCATATTTTTGGGTTTTGGATGACTTTTGGCGTCTTTCTGTTTTTTCTTCTGCACCCCTACTCTGGGCTATGTAGATCATTCTGTACACCATCCCAGAATTTTGCAAGAATTGGTCCAAATTTTGCTAATTTTGTAATGATTTCACTACCTTGGATGATTATTATGATATTTGATCACTTATCTGTTGCCTTATTGAACTGATCTACCACTTCATTCACTCTTTAAGTGTCTTGTACAGCTCTGTAGCTATAGTCTTGTCTATTACTTATAAGTGGCTTTGTATGAAAAGAAAATGATTAAAGGCTAATGTAGAAAAATTAAAAACTGCCAGTCAGTTCTCTGTCATTACCACTACTGCCACTACCACTAAACATTGAAGTTGATTAATTCTTTTTAGACACTCCTAAATCTTTTTTTTTTACCATTGTTTACCATCATTTAACATTTGAGTACATGCTTATAATTATAAGAGCTTAGTATGCAATTATTAACATTCCACAGAATATAAATTGGTATGGATCTGGACAAATGGGCACTTTCTGTTCCTAAATCCTGAAATTATAAATATCATGCATGTCTGTCTTTCGGTGTATGCGTAATAGTTATTACTTCCCATTCTCGGTTTCGGTTTTATTTGCTTCCTATTCAGTTTTGTTTTTTTTCCTGTCAAGATGCCACAATTCATGGCCCATGACCAGAAGAACCCAAGAAGAACTGATCTACAAACTGAATCGTCAGTGGAAAGACCACGTGTTTAACCAAAAGTAGACATCGTTATTTGAAGACACATTTTTTTGTTTAATTAGAGGTTTTTTATGGAGTTACTGGAACGCCTCGATGGTAAAGAATTATAGTAAATTAGTCTTGACGTAACGAATGCGTGAATTAATTTTTAAGTTTCATCTTGAGACAGGATGTTTCTAATTTTCACACCATTATGTAAATGGAAAAAAAGCTGATCTAGAGACTTGTCTTATGTGGAAGATGAAAGACATGTCTGTCCTGACTGAAGACTTATATAACTCCATGGTATCCTCATAATCCATCAAACAGTAATTTGGACAGTTTATATGCAATGCAAAATATATGTTCTTTAAAAACATGCCTCATAGGCAAATGTAGCTCAACTTCAATCATTTTCTTTAGCCTTCAAGTACTGCCAAAAAATATTAACAATACTTATTGACAGGTCTCTTTGAGACACATGTTGGGTCACATGCTCGAGCAGCACTATTAAAAAAACAAACAAAAAAAAAAACATCCCGATTAAAAAAAAGAAAAACGGCTCCAGTCAAAATGTTCAAAAATTTAGGTAAAAAGATAAAGAAAGGAAGAGGAAAAAGTAAGAAAATGAGACGCTTCTATCAAACTGGCTGCCACTCACGCAGCGCCATGGCAACAACAAATATTTAGGCCCGACAGTCCATTTTTTTGAATGCCCTGTCAAGACACATATACGTCGTCTTTTTTGGAGTTGCACTGGACCTAAAGGGCTGTGCTCTAGATTTTTAAAAAGAAATTTGGGAAGACAGTCTAGCAAATGATTGGCTAAAAGTGTTGTCAGGTAAATATCTGATATCTGGTTTAGATTAGGTTCTAACCCTATATCATTGGTTAAAAACCATTGGTTGTTTATGAAATGAGTAGTTGAGTCGACGCAAGTAGGTGGTGGTGGAAAAGAGACATAAGTGTCATATTTGATGACCAACTTTTTTCCCACCATTTTGCTTGGTTACCTGTTTGTTCTCTACAATGTGAGATGGTACACCGCCCAACTTTTGGTCCAGGCCATTGTTAGTCTGCAGGGATTTTGGAGTTCCAGAATTTTTAGTGACTTTTGGCCTCTTTTTGGTTTTTTTAATTCTGCAGCCCTAATTTTGGCTACATAGATCATTCCATACACCCTTCCAAAATTGGCCCATAATGATTTTGCCACCTGGGCTTGTTGTTCTTTATAGCATAGAAAAACTTTGGCCTCAATTGACCAGTGCAACACCCAACTTCTGGTCCAGACCATTGTTAGACACATTCAGTGTTTCTGTAAATCTTGATCGCAAAGAGGAAGTGGTCAAGTTATAAAGAAATCATTGCATGCACACAAGCTCACCAAAGTCATTCGTCGTTCTGGTCACACATTTGTACACATTCAGTGTTCCTGCTGAGTGGGAGTGTTTCACATTTTAAGAAGCTGCAGCCACAGCTCTACTCCTCTTCCAACATGATGCTGTTTACGATTGTTCCACTATGCGCCCTCTTCACTTTCACCCATCAGGTAAGAAAACAAGACTCATTAAATTCAATTCCTATGTAAAACGTGTGACGTATATGCTGTTTGTTGTACTAACATGTCTTATTTAATATTCTTGATTTCAGGCGCCTTCAGGTGGTAACTGTGTTTGTGAGCTGACTAATTCCGAGCAGGCGTTCCCTCACAACAAACTCCAAACAGCGGAGAACAACGCGGCAAAATGCAACGGCAAGATCACGCAACAGAAGGCAACAAGTTGTCGTTTTTCAGCACCAGTATCCCCTCTCCTCTGCTGTAAAACTGAACTCAGCCTGGTCTCCTTTCTGCAGGTCATGGAGCTGCAGAGTCTGCTGGTGGGTTTGGACCTCCGTTTGCCCCAACTGGAGGAGGACGTGTCGATGCTGGAGTTCGAGAACGATGGAGACCTTTACGGAGTTCTCAGTCTCCAGGTGATAGAGAATGAAATTGTGAATATCCAAAACCTCATCGAGAAACTCAACACCACCAAGCAAGGACACCAGCAGCTCACTGTTGAAACCACTAAACAGGTAGATTGATAAACACGCGCTGCACTTACACTTACAGATAGATAGATAGATAGATAGATAGATAGATAGATAGATAGATAGATAGATAGATAGATAGATAGATAGATGCTCCAACTGAAGGTTCCAAGTCAACCCAAATTGGGATCAGGGGAGTTTGAAGGCTATTTCCTAAGTGTGTGTTTGGTAGTGGTGAGATACCATAACTATGGGGGTCTTTTGACAGTCCATTTTTTTGAATGCCCTGTCAAGACACATATACGTCGTCTTTTTTGGAGTTGCACTGGACCTAAAGAGCTGTGCTCTAGATTTTTAAAAAGAAATTTGGGAAGACAGTCTAGCAAATGATTGGCTAAAAGTGGTGTCAGGTAAATATCTGATATCTGGTTTAGATTAGGTTCTAATCCTATATCATTGGTTAAAAACCATTGGTTGTTTATGAAATGAGTAGTTGAGTCGACGCAAGTAGGTGCTGGTAGAAAAGAGACATAAGTGTCATATTTGATGACTAACTTTTTTCCCACCATTTTGCTTGGTTACCTGTTTGTTTTCTACAATGTGAGACGGTACACCGCTCAACTTTTGGTCCAGGCCATTGTTAGTCTGCAGGGATTTTGGAGTTCCAGAATTTTGGGTGACTTTTGGCCTCTTTTTGTTTTTTTTAATTCTGCAGCCCTAATTTTGGCTACATAGATCATTCCATATACCCTTCGAAAATTGGCCCATAATGAACTGAAGGTTCCAAGTCAACCCAAATTGGGATCAGGGGAGTTTGGAGGCTATTTCCTAAGTGTGTGTTTGGTAGTGGTGAGATACCATAACTATGGGGGTCTTTTGTTGATGTAGGTTGTACCAGCTAACATCCAGATGAATGCCAGGACCAGAGACACTGCAGCAGAACATTACTTTGTAGCAATATCATCAATGTTATTTATCAGAACAGTCAGTTGATCAGTTGATTTAATGTTGTTTTTGATCATTCTAGGCTTCTACAGAATGTTTGCAAAATCTATAAAGTCTCTTTAAATCTACTGGAATTTTTAAAGCAGTGATCATATCAACAAAAGTTTTTGACTAGAGACATATCTTGATGTCTGCTGTGTGTTGTTGTCTCTCAGCTGAAGGACCTGAAAACAGAGATGGAAAAGCTGCAAAAGTATGACACCTTGCAGGTGGTGAAGAGGGAACAAATGAACCGGCGTCTGAAAACTGATCTGGACCAGTGCCAGAACGGACTTCATGCCACTGTCCAACCTACTCAGCCCTCACATGGCAAGTTTCATGAAATAAGAACTAAATACAACAATGCATTGACATATAACTGAAATTCGGCACCATTCAATATTATCAACCAATTGACACCGTCCTCTACCGGCTGTACTTATATATACTTTCTGATTCTGTCATTTTTTTCGCAGGTAACTGTCCACATGGTACGTTTCTCAACATCACTGGTCCCAGGGTGTACACAACAGGAGAATATCCCGGCTCCTATAGGTATGGAGCCTGGGGTCGGGATCCCAAACCAGAGGAAGGGAAGGAAAGCTGGTACTGGCTGATGTCGTTGACCTCCAGCGATATTTACTCCAACTATGTCCGTTTCTACGGCAGTCTGAGCGCTCTAATTGTCGGAGTCAGCGTCCCAGGTATAGAACTGCTCAGTTACTTTGGTTGTAACATCAGATATGCCCTTGTATCAGTTAATCAGCAGATACAAGAGCAGTGAAATTGAAAAATTGGCGGGGTCAGATTTGTTGTTCTTTCCATCAAATGTGCACAAAGATTGGGAAAATTCATGATGCATGAATACCCTAAGGTTACCAGGCTTTGGATAAATACATAATGGTTTTGGTCTTCTAATGATATGTGTCAACAAGAAACCCAAGTAACCTTGTTCGTTCATCGTCTTTTTTTTCCAGGTAATATTCAGATCCACTCCTCTAATCCGACCACCAATACCATCCAGGGTCCAAATGTAGTTGTGTATGGAGGAGCCTTGTACTACAACTGCTACAACCAAGACGATGTTTGTCGATTCAACCTCACCACTAAAACCATTACAACCTTAGAGCTACCCAAAGGCACCAGGTTCGCAGCTTAGTTTTTGCCTTTCCACTCATTCAAAGTTGGATTCAATCAAAGTTTTGACTTGATTCCTTTTCTGTCCTTCTGTTTTGTCAGATACAACTCAAAAGGAAACTATTGCCACCCCGATCAGTGTTACGGGTACACCGACTTAGATCTGGCAACAGACGAGTCCGGCGTCTGGGTCATTTACACCACCACCCAGAACTTTGGTAACCTGGTGCTGTCCAAGTTGGAAGGCGGTCAACCGATGATGCTCGGCCAAACCTGGCACACCTCGGTCTACAAGCAGGGTGTCACCAACGCCTTCGTGGCCTGCGGTGTTCTCTACGCAACGCGCTATGTCAGCGAAGACGTGGAGGAGATCTTCTACTCATTCGACACCACGACGGGGGTGGAGAGGTTCAACGTTGGAATCTTCATCCCAAAGACAAATCCCAACATCTTATCCCTGAACTACAGCCCTGTGGACCAGATGCTACACGCCTACAGTGACTACAACATGGTGTCCTATAAGGTTTTATTTGGCTAAATGAATAATCTTAAAGTTCTACATGAAAACCTGTATTTGAAAAAGGTAAAAAAAAAAAAAATAAAGGTTGTTCCATAAAAAATAAAAATAAAAGGCCTCCTGAATCTGGTTCTGCTGGAGTTTTCTTCCTGTTCTAAAAGGTAGTTTTTCTTGTACTGTCGCCCCCTTGTTGCTCATTGTGGGAACTGTTGGGTTTTTCTATTCTAGAATATTGTAATTTTTTTCTGATTTGACGCTATGCTATACAAATAAAACAACTGAATTGAATTCTGTTGTCAGACTGTTGGTTTATTTCCCTTCCTACCACCGCATGGCGCTGTGGCACCTCCAGCACACTTATTTAAATATATGAGCGGTACTTTGAACTCTATCAGTTCAGGTGTGTGGACACACTTTAGCTTGACTGTGGCTGCACTGCAATGTTTTCCCATTCTTCAGGTAAGTACACTTGATCTTCCTGTTAGTGTTTTCTTATGAGGGAATGAGTTAATCAGTGGGGGAGGGCAACCCCGTCTTCCTAATTCAATTCTATTTGGACACATTTTGATTTTTGAAAATTCATTTTGGTTTAATTTGTTTCTCTTATTTTGTAACTTCTCATTGGAAACTTGTTTCGTTTTGGACTTTTTTTTAAATAATTTTTAAATTTAATTATACTCACAGAGTGCTCATTCACCTTGGAGCACTGTTTTTTTTCCTCATCTAACCCCAACCTGAGTTGAATTTATGGTCAGAACAAAGAGGCAGACCAACTAAAATTGCTCCTTCCTCCTCCTGCTTTTGTAATACTCATTTTGGTCCACAAGAGGGCTTAATGCACCACCAGTACACCAGTCTAGCTAGAAGTACAAGTATCACAGGGTTTATGTTTTGGGTTTTTTTTTTTTTTTTTTCATTCTCCATGCACAGTTATGTAATATTACTGCCATGTATTTCTTTTAGCTAGAGAGTGATTTTTGCAATATATGAGTTGCAAAATCTGAGTCGAATCAAAATTGGAGTGAAACAAAGAGTTACTTATATTTACTTTTCAAACTGCATGTTACACTGCGTCAAATTCAAGTCCGTGTACCGGGTAACATGGTGGTTGATGATGGTTACCGATGTCGCCACACAGCAAGAAGGTCCTGGGATGGCAACGAAGGGTGTTGCAGATCATCAGATTCTCCATTTTCCTGGCTCTTCACTGACTTTAGAGAGTTTAAATTTTTTTCTAGAATCTAAAAAAACAGTCACTGTTTCAAACTCAGATCACTGATAGACATGCCTAGCCTGCCAGAAACTGTTGGCAGATCCAGATCTATTTCTATGGTTGCAGAAATGGTTTATATTTAGCAGAGATTCTGATGTTTCTAAGGATATAACACATGACAATATTTATACTGCACATGCCATGAAATCAAATATGACCTACTTTATCCCCTGCCCTGGGGTCATCAGGGAAGAAGACGTTAAAATTAGAATTCTGCTAAATAACCCCATTTTCACTTGTATCCTAATTACCTATGTATGCCGTTCCATTATTCCCCAAGTGTGTGTGTCTATATGTATATGTATATATATATATATATATATATATATATATATATATGTGTGTGTGTGTGTGTGTGTGTGTGTATGTGTATATATATATATATATATATATATATATATATATATACAAATATGCAATTCAAGCAAAAATTAACACTGTTTTTTTAAAGTTTTTAGAGTATCATTTATTTTTGCTTTACACCATCCACTGTTCCATTACAAGACATCTGGTACATATATGACATTACTTTAGCATGTTTAGCTAGTTGCCAGTTTTTGCTACCCTATGACGCATGTGGCTAAGATGCATTTCTTCTTGTTGTACATAATATTACCTATGCAACACTGTACTGCATTTTACACTCAAAGGGCCAATTTGATCAGAAACTAGCTTGGAAGGCCAGTAGATACCCGTCGTTGTACATGTAGATCTGCTTGTTGGTGGGGTTGTAGCTCAAACTGGCTATTCCTTTGGAGACCTTCTCCAGTGACATCGCTAACGAGTTGACCTCTTGACCCGTTGCCGTGTCGAATGCGTAGAAAACCTCCTCGTGGTACTCGTCGATGTAGCGAGTCGCGTACATCACGCCGCAAACCATGAAAGCATTGGACACCGCCTTTTTGAACAGCACCGTCTCCCATGTTTGGGAAACATTAAGCATTTCCCTTTCACTATCCCAGACTAACCGACTCACCACTATATTACCATGGTTACCGAGGGTTGTGTAGATGGCCCATAGCCCTGTCTCATCTGCCTCAATGTCTATATCACTATAGGCGTGACACTCATAGTAACAATATGGAAACTTATTGTAGAAACCAACACCGGTGCCTGGAAGCGTTACCCGCTTGACCTCATTGGTGTTGAGGTCATAGCGGCAAACATCAGCGGAGCGGTAACAGTGGTAATAAAACGCTTCACCATATAAGACGGCGCTTGGACCCTCAATAGCTTTGGCGTCACTATATGATGGAGCAAATGTGAAGTCTCTGTGGTTGGTAGAAGCCATGAAGTCTTCGTAGTTTTGGTAAACACGGACAGTGTTTCCCCAGTTGGTGTTGAGCAGCGCTTGAACCCAGTAGCTGTTCTTCTGGCCCTCACTGTCTATCTGAGCCTGTTTGCCCCACGAACCAGAGAGGTAGCTTTTACCATAGGGACTGATCTTGGTCACGACAGGATCGCTGATGTGGGTCATCAGACCTCTGAGGCAATGCATGGTCTGACCTGCAAAAAGGAAGATGAGAGGAGATGGGACACCTTAAAGCAAACTTGGACAGTGAGAGGAGAGGATTATACTCTTGTACTCTTGATAATTTTCAAGAAATGAAGGAATCACTGGTTCTGAATTTTAAATGTCAGAAAAGCTGGATTTGCGAATGGTAACCAGATTATCCACGCATTTACTTTAAGCAATTATTTTCATTTTTTTTAAAAATAAAACTTCTTTTTTAAAAAAAAAATAAATACAGGTTACCCCCAGCTTTATATATATATATATATATATATATATATATATATAAACAAATCAAAATTTTGGAAGATGAATTTTACTACAGTTATATACTATACACTATTTGCATATTTTTTAATAGCATTCTTATTATATTTTTGTTTTATATTTATATTTTTTAATTGTATATATACACACATGTATGTGTGTGTATATATATATATATATATATATATATATGTGTGTGTGTGTGTGTGTGTGTGTGTGTGTGTGTGTGTATATGCACACAATTTAAACATTTACTTGTAAGTTAAAAAGCCTTTATTGTAATGGATAGATCAATTAAACTATACATAATATCATATCATACCATATTTAATTGATGTTTTAAAAATTATAACCAGTACAAGATGATTAATTAGTTTTAGTAATGGACTGTAAGGTCTTTAAACAATTGTAGTCCCTGAGGTTATTCTTCACCTAAGCTCAACCTATATTGAATTTATGGTAACAACAAACACAAGAGGGCGGAGTGCACCATCGGTATCACTCAGAATCACAACCCAGATCGCAAAATCATTACGGAATAAATCTGTCCCAATTTTCAGAAGGATATTCTCAGCCTCTATATGGTCCAAATTAGGGGTGCAAAAGTAAAAAAAACAAAGGAGCCAAAATGGACCAAAGACCTTCAACCCGCTTCCAAAAATGCCAAACGTCTGCCAGACAACATCCACACTTTTTGCTATCTTGGTTTGTTTTGCCCCACAAAGCTAGCATAAGTCACTATTTGAAGGTTGAGCAACATTTTGATCGTTCAGTTGAGTTAAGTCACACAAACACATTTACCTCTGAAGTCTTTGGGGATCGACTTGCAGGACTCTGCCGTGTTCTTCAGGTAGCGCAGTTTCTCTTTGACCGTCTTCACATTGACCGTGTCTGACGTCGTCAACCTGTCTACGAATTGACGCAGTTTAACCACCTTAAAACATAAAGAAGTTAGAACTTTCCTGTTTTAGGGTAATGACATAACATTATATCCTGATATGATATGGTAGACATGGTATTTGTGGTTGTTTGTGACAGTACCTCTTTGGAAAGTTTCTGAGTCTTGGCGTTGTTTAATTCGCTGTGAATGGCACTGACGTCCGTCTCCAGTACGGCAACCTCCTGTACAAGGTGGCGCAATTTCAGATCAGTGTACAGACCCTGGTTGTGAAGAAACTGGAAGGGCTCCAACCGAGATGTCAAGTTCTGCACCACAGCCTGGATTTCAGGGAGACGCTGTTTGGACAACGTCACCTGCGTTGAAATGGAAGCAGAAGTCAGAGATGGAACTGGACTTGGCACTGTAAAATGATGCTTGTCGACTTTATTTCTTACCCGTTCCTCCAGGTTGTTCAAAGATCCTTCGCAGGACTCGACCAGCTGCAGCACGGATTCGTACTTCACGGCGGGAAACGACCACATGGTTGAGTTCATCTCACAAACGCACGAGCCGTTCTTCTTCTGACCCTGCACACGTTGAGTCTGGCCGATACCCTGAACAGAGAATATACAGTACAGTAAATAAAAAAGATTTACAATTGGTAAAAGAAAATAGTTGAGACAACTAAAGGTAAAACAAAAGGTAAGACTTACAGTAACTGAGAACAGTAGTAGGAGCAGCAGCATGTTTACAGCCGAACAGATCAATCGTGGACTGGCGGTGTCACGAGCTCTTGGTCCTGATGTTATCAACCCTCCTCTTCTCTATTTTTTCTACCAAGCTCAGTGAAAACAAACCCACCTTTTGCTGACACAGGTTAAATTACTAATATGGATGTGAAACTCTTAAAGATATTTAAAAAAAATTTAATGTTTCACAACCGCTATGGTCAACGCAGAAAAGTCCTGTTTCCTCCCCTCATTCATGCAACATCCTCTCACGGAAAGGTGTGCATAAAAATATTGCCGCTTTTATATGCGGACCAGAGGCTCCTGCTTGCAAACTATTTCCCGTCGTCTGTTTGGACTTCCCAATTTGTGCATCTGGAGCAAAGCAACGTCTTGGTTTGAGTCGCATCTCACCGGGAATCTTTCAGACCAGCATCCTTACTCTTCTTGTTTCCCGAAGGAATGCCACGATGATCCTTTGTCTTTTCAAAATCCATTGCCTCCTTTGGATCGACTGTTACGCTGATGACACTCAGACCATCACATGAAGAAATGACAGAAAGTTTTAAGTGCAAATATCAGCTTGTCTCAAATAGGGATGTACCGAAAAAATACCGAATCCACAAATTAAGATGCGGCCGAATCTGACACGGAATTCTGAATCCTACTCCCATTTTGGCTTCACTTTGTGTAGCTGTTGCTACCTCCATATACTGTCAGGCACAACTTGTACTTCGTCGGATGCGTCAGATGTTGTTCAGTGTTAAGGACCTTGCTATAGCAAGACAAATCAACACTGAAAAACTGAACATGTAACTCGACTTGAATTGCCTTTTTTAGTCTTACAGTACTGCCAAAAGATACCCTTTGTGTTCAAGAGTTCCATTTTTCACTTTCTACTGTGTTCAAATTTTCCACCTACGTAAACACTTTGCTGTAATTGTTGGCGGTGTCATTATGTTGACTTGTGTATAGTAAATGTAGGATTTGGTTTGGTCGTTGTTCTATGGTTTGGCAGAAACCGAACTCCACCAAAAAGCCCACAATTCAGCTGAATCTGGAAGCAAATCCACCTTCAACCAGACCTCTAGTTGGACTAGACTAGACTCAACTAGTTGGACTCAACTAGACTAGAAATGCCACCTCCAGCTAGACCGCTAGGTCCTTGTAATCCTGACCAACAATCTCTTCCTTGCAAAAACATTCCCCCCTCCGACTAGAGGGCCAAATAATCCCTCCATCACAACATCATCATCAAATTGTCTTGGGCCCTTAACCCAACCAATGTCACAAGGAACTTAAGTGTCATATTTGATCAATCATGTTGCTTGGTCTCCTGGTTGCTCACTACAACATAAGGCCTCGCTTGACTGTTAGGGATTTTGTAGTTCCATATTTTTGGGTTTTGGATGACTTTTGGCGTCTTTCTGTTTTTTCTTCTGCACCCCTACTCTGGGCTATGTAGATCATTCTGTACACCCTCCCAGAATTTTGCAAGAATTGGTCCAAATTTTGCTAATTTTGTAATGATTTCACTACCTTGGATGATTATTATGATATTTGATCACTTATCTGTTGCCTTATTGAACTGATCTACCACTTAATTCACTCTTTAAGTGTCTTGTACAGCTCTGTAGCTATAGTCTTGTCCATCACTTATAAGTGGCTTTGTATAAAAAGAAAATGATTAAAGGCTAATGTAGAAAAATTAAAAACTGCCAGTCAGTTCTCTGTCATTACCACTACTGCCACTACCACTAAACATTGAAGTTGATTAATTCTTTTTAGACACTTCTAAATCTTTTTTTTTACCATTGTTTACCATCATTTAACATTTGAGTACATGCTTATAATTATAAGAGCTTAGTATGCAATTATTAACATTCCACAGAATATAAATTGGTATGGATCTGGACAAATGGGCACTTTCTGTTCCTAAATCCTGAAATTATAAATATCATGCATGTCTGTCTTTCGGTGTACGTAATAGTTATTACTTCCCATTCTCGGTTTCGGTTTTATTTGCTTCCTATTCAGTTTTGTTTTTTTTCCTGTCAAGATGCCACAATTCATGGCCCATGGCCAGAAGAACCCAAGAAGAACTGATCTACAAACTGAATCGTCAGTGGAAAGACCACGTGTTTAACCAAAAGTAGACATCGTTATTTGAAGACACATTTTTTTGTTTAATTAGAGGTTTTTTATGAAGTTACTGGAACGCCTCGACGGTAAAGAATTACAGTAAATTAGTCTTGACGTAACAAATTAATTTTTAAGTTTCATCTTGAGACAGGATGTTTCTAATTTTCACACCATTATGTAAATGGAAAAAAAGCTGATCTAGAGACTTGTCTTATGTGGAAGATGAAAGACATGTCTGTCCTGACTGAAGACTTATATAACTCCATGGTATCCTCATAATCCATCAAACAGTAATTTGGACAGTTTATATGCAATGCAAAATATATGTTCTTTAAAAACATGCCTCATAGGCAAATGTAGCTCAACTTCAATCATTTTCTTTAGCCTTCAAGTACTGCCAAAAAATATTAACAATACTTATTGACAGGTCTCTTTGAGACACATGTTGGGTCACATGCTCGAGCAGCACTATTAAAAAAACAAACAAAAAAAAAAACATCCCGATTAAAAAAAAGAAAAACGGCTCCAGTCAAAATGTTCAAAAATTTAGGTAAAAAGATAAAGAAAGGAAGAGGAAAAAGTAAGAAAATGAGACGCTTCTATCAAACTGGCTGCCACTCACGCAGCACCATGGCAACAACAAATATTTAGGCCCAACAGTCCATTTTTTTGAATGCCCTGTCAAGACACATATACGTCGTCTTTTTTGGAGTTGCACTGGACCTAAAGGGCTGTGCTCTAGATTTTGGGAAGACAGTCTAACAAATGATTGGCTAAAAGTGGTGTCAGGTAAATATCTGATAGGTTTAGATTAGGTTCTAACCCTATATCATTGGTTAAAAACCATTGGTTGTTTATGAAATGAGTAGTTGAGTTGACGCAAATAGGTGGTGGTGGAAAAGAGACATAAGTGTCATATTTGATGACCAACTTTTTTCCCACCATTTTGCTTGGTTACCTGTTTGTTTTCTACAATGTGAGACGGTACACCACCCAACTTTTGGTCCAGGCCATTGTTAGTCTGCAGGGATTTTGGAGTTCCAGAATTTTGGGTGACTTTTGGCCTCTTTTTGGTTTTTTTAATTCTGCAGCCCTAATTTTGGCTACATAGATCATTCCATACACCCTTCCTAAATTGGCCCATTTTGCCATCTGGGCTTGTTGTTCTTTATAGCATAGAAAAACTTTGGCCTCAATTGACCAGTGCAACACCCAACTTCTGGTCCAGACCATTGATAGTCTGCATTTGAACACTTATCCGTTGCCTTATTGAACTGATCCACCACTTTACTTTCTCCTTAAGTGTCTCAAATAGCTCTTTAGCTATAGTGTTGTCCCTCTCTTGTAAGTACATTTACTGAAGTTGAAGTTAAATCTTTTTACCGTCATTTAATATTCAAGTACATGTTTGTCATTAGAAGAGCTTAGTATGCAGTTATTAACAAGCCACAGAATTTAGCATGGATCTTGACAAATGGGCACTTTCTGTTCCTATATCCTGTCGTCAATAGTCGTCCTGTTCTGGTCAGGTACAAAACATTTGTACACATTCAGTGTTCCTGTAAATCTCGATCGCAAAGAGGAAGTGGTCAAGTTATAAAGAAATCATTGCATGCACACAAGCTCACCAAAGTCATTCGCTCACACCGGCGCGCTGAGTGGGAGTGTTTCACATTTTAAGAAGCTGCAGCCACAGCTCTACTCCTTTTCCAACATGATGCTGTTTACGGTTGTTCCACTATGCGCCCTCTTCACTTTCACCCATCAGGTAAGAAAACAAGACCCATTAAATTCAATTCCTATGTAAAACGTGTGACATATATCCTGTTTGTTGTACTAACATGTCTTATTTAATATTCTTGATTTCAGGCTCCTTCAGGTGGTAGCTGTGTTTGTGAGCTGACTAATTCTGAGCAGGCGTTCCCTCACAACAAACTCCAAACAGCGGAGAACAACGCTGCAAAATGCAACGGCAAAATCACGCAACAGAAGGTAACAAGTCGTTGTTTTTCAGCACCAGTATCCCCTCTCCTCTGCTGTAAAACTGAACTCAGCCTGGTCTCCTTTCTGCAGGTCATGGAGCTGCAGAGTCTGCTGGTGGGTTTGGACCTCCGTTTGCCCCAACTGGAGGAGGACGTGTCGATGCTGGAGAGCGAGAACGACGGAGACCTTTACGGAGTTCTCAGTCTCCAGGTGATAGAGAATGAAATTGTGAATATCCAAAACCTCATCGAGAAACTCAACACCACCAGGCAAGGACACCAGCAGCTCACTGTTGAAACCACTAAACAGGTAGATTGACAAACACACGCTGCACTTACACATACACAAACAGATAGACAGATAGATAGATAGATAGATAGATAGATAGATAGATAGATAGATAGATAGATAGATAGATAGATAGATAGATAGATAGATAGATGCTCCAACTGAAGGTTTTTCCTTTTTCCTGAGTGTGTGTTTGGTAGTGGTGAGATACCATAACTATGGGGGTCTTTTGTTGATGTAGGTTGTACCAGCTAACATCCAGATGAATGCCAGGACCAGAGACATCACAGCAGAACATTACTTTGTAGCAATATCATCAATGTTATTCATCAGAACAGTCAGTTGATGAGTTGATTTAATGTTGTTTTTGATCATTCTAGACTTCAACAGAATGTGTGCAAAATCTATAAAGTCTCTTTAAATCTACTGGAATTTTTAAAGCAGTGATCATATCAACAAAAGTTTTTGACTAGAGACATATCTTGATGTCTGCTGTGTGTTGTTGTCTCTCAGCTGAAGGACCTGAAAACAGAGATGGAAAAGCTGCAAAAGTATGACACCTTGCAGGTGGTGAAGAGAGAACAAATGAACCGGCGTCTGAAAACTGATCTGGACCAGTGCCAGAACGGACTTCATGCCACTGTCCAACCTACTCAGCCCTCACATGGCAAGTTTCATGAAATAAGACCTAAATACAACAATGCATTGACATATAAATGAAATTCGGCACCATTCAATATTATCAACCAATAGACACCGTCCTCTACCGGCTGTACTTATATATACTTTCTGATTCTGTCATTTTTTTCACAGGTAACTGTCCACATGGTACGTTTCTGAACATCACTGGTCCCAGGGTGTACACAGCAGGAGAATATGCCAGCTCCTATAAGTATGGAGCCTGGGGTCGGGATCCCAAACCAGAGGAAGGGAAGGAAAGCTGGTACTGGCTGATGTCGTTGACCTCCAGCGACATTTACTCCAATTACGTCCGTTTCTACGGCAGTCTGAGCGCTCTAATTGTCGGGGTCAGTGTCCCAGGTATAGAACTGCTCAGTTACTTTGGTTGTAACATCATAAGATATGCCCTTGTATCAGTTAATCAGCAGATACAAGAGCAGTGAACTTGTTGAAAAATCGGCGGGGTCAGATTTTTTGTTCTTTCCATCAAACGTGCACAAAGATTGGGAAAATTCATGATGCATGAATACCCTAAGGTTATCAGGCTTTGGATAAATACATAATGGTTTTGGTCTTCTAATGATATGTGTCAACAAGAAACCCAAGTAACCTTGTTCGTTCATCGTCTTTTTTTTTCAGGTAATATTCAGATCCACTCCTCTAACCCGACCACCAACACCATCCAGGGTCCAAATGTAGTTGTGTATGGAGGAGCCTTATACTACAACTGCTACAACCAAGACGATGTTTGTCGATTCAACCTCACCGCTAAAACCATTACAACCTTAGAGCTACCCAAAGGCACCAGGTTTGCAGCTTAGTTTTTGCCTTTCCACTCATTCAAAGTTGGATTCAATCAAAGTTTTGACTTATTTCCTTTTCTGTCCTTCTGTTTTGTCAGATACAACTCAAAAGGAAACTATTGCCACCCCGATCAGTGTTACGGGTACACCGACTTAGATCTGGCAACAGACGAGTCCGGTGTCTGGGTCATTTACACCACCACCCAGAACTTTGGTAACCTGGTGCTGTCCAAGTTGGAAGGCGGTCAACAGATGACGCTCGGCCAAACCTGGCACACCTCGGTCTACAAGCAGGGTGTCACCAACGCCTTCGTGGCCTGCGGTGTTCTCTATGCAACGCGCTATGTCAGCAAAGACTTGGAGGAGATCTTCTACTCGTTCGACACCACGACGGGGGTGGAGAGGTTCAACGTTGGAATCTTCATCCCAAAGACGAATGCCAACATCTTATCCCTGAACTACAGCCCTGTGGACCAGATGCTTCACATCTACAGTGACTACAACATGGTGTCCTATAAGGTTCTATTTGGCTAAATGGATAATCTTAAAGTTCTCCATGAAAACCTTGTATAAAAAATAAAAATAAAAGGATTCCTGAATCTGGTTCTGCTGGAGTTTTCTTCCTGTTCTAAAAGGTAGTTTTTCTTGTACTGTCGCCCCCTTGTTGCTCATTGTGGGAACTGTTGGGTTTTTCTATTCTAGAATATTGTAATTTTTTTCTGATTTGACGCTACGCTATACAAATAAAACAACTGAATTGAATTCTGTTGTCAGACTGTTGGTTTATTTACCTTCCTACCACCGCATGGCGCTGTGGCACCTCCAGCACACTTATTTAAATATATGAGCGGTACTTTGAACTCTATCAGTTCAGGTGTGTGGACACACTTTAGCTTGACTGTGGCTAAATAAAAAGGTAAGTACACTTGATCTTCCTTTTAGTGTTTTCTAATGAGGGAATGAGTTAATCAGTGGGGGAGGGCAACCCCGACTTCCTACGTTAAGCAGACACAGATGCTTCTATTTGGACACATTTTAATTTTTCGAAAATTCATTTTTGGATTAATTAGTTTCTCTTATTTTATAACATATTTTATCATTTTTTTAACTTTTATTATACTGCCCATTCACCTTGGAGCGCTGTTTTTTTCCTCATCTAACCCCAACCTGAGTTAAATTTATTGTCAGAACAAAGAGGCAGATCAACTAAAATTGCTTCTTTGCTTTTGTAATACTCATTTTGGTCCACAAGAGGGCATAATGCACCACCAGGACACCAGTTTAGATGGCGGTACAAGTATCACAGGGTTTTTGTTTTTGTTTTGTTTTTTTTTTCATTCTCTATGAACAGTTATGTAACATTACTGTCGTGTTTCTTTTAGCTACGCAGCAATTTTTGCAATATATTGCAGTTGCAATATTTTGAGTTGCAAAATCAATATATTAAAGAGTGAAACAAAGAGAGTTAAACATAGAGTAAAATTTTTGAAGTTTATTTTTTACTCATATTTACTTTTCAAACTGCATGTTACACTGCGTTGAATTCAAGTCCGTGTACCGGGTAACATGGTAGTTGATGATGGTTACCGCTGTTGCCACACAGCAAAAAGGTCCTGGGATGGCAACAAAGGGTGTTCCATATCAGCAGATTCTCCGTTTTCCTGGCTCTTCACTGACTTTAGAGAGTTTAAATTTTGTTCTAGAATCTAAAAGAAGCTGTTGGCTGAGTCACTGTTTCACACTCAGATCACTGATAGACATGCCTAGCCTGCCAGAAACTGTTGGCAGATCCAGATGTGACAGGGGTCTCGGGATCAGCTGCTGACTTCACTTTGGCTCACCCAAAAGAGATGCTGCAGTGACAAGCATATTGTCAAGGCATTATGAGTTGGGGCCACCCAAAACATGCTTTAGGTCTTTGGTGACCCTCTTTATTGTTCACTGAATGGGGAACTCTGCCCTAATTTGCTTCATCTGAAGTCTGTAGTCTTAGAATCTTTATATATATATATATATATATATATTATTGTTGTTATTATTATTAAAAAAGTGTTCAGCAACATAATCCAAGAACCATATTATTAAAGTAATGTAACTTGTTTCTTTCAAGTCAGTTCAGTCAGTTTTTGCCAGATTTTGATTAAGCGTGTTGTTTTAGAGACCGCCGTTCTCAGCAAAGCTGTTGCCTGTTTGTTTACAAAGCATTGTGTGGAGAAGGGGGCGTCATGGTTTGGGTTGACGTCTTTTTGTGGGGTTTGTTTACTTGCTCTTCACTTTTTTGTTTTATCTGTCTTTGGTGTTTGTAGAAATGGTTTATATTAAGCTGAGATTCTGACGTTTCTGAGGATATAACACATGACAACATTTATGCTGCACATGCCGTGAAATCAAATATGACCTACTTTGTCCCCGGCCCTGGGGTCGTCAGGGAAGAAGAGGTTAAAATTCTGCTAAATAACCCCCATTTTCAATAAATGTAATTGTAATCTGAGTATGTCCTTTTCTCTGTAACTGTAGGGGAATATATATATATATATATATATATATATATATATATATATATATATATATATATATATAAAAAATGAACAAAAATGAACACTGTTTTCAAAGGTTTTGTAATATCATTTATTTTTTCTTTACACCATCCACTGTTCTATTACATTACATTTGAAAACATCTGGTACATACATGACATTATTTTAGCATATTTAGCTAGTTGCCAGTTTTTGCTACCCTATGATGCATGTGGCTAAGATGGATTTCTTCTTGTTGCACATTATATTACCTATGCAACTCTGTACTGTTTTTTACACTCAAAGGGCCAATTTGATCAGAAACTAGCTTCGAAGGCCAGTAGATACCCATCGTTGTACATGTAGATCTGCTTGTTGGTGGGGTTGTAGCTCAAACTGGCCAACCCTTTGGAGACCTTCTCCAGTGACATCGCTAATGAGTTGACCTCTTGACCCGTTGCCGTGTCGAATGCGTAGAAAACCTCCTCGTGGTACTCGTCGATGTAGCGAGTCGCGTACATCACGCCGCAAACCATGAAAGCATTGGACACCGCCTTTTTGAACAGCACCGTCTCCCATGTTTGGGAAACATTAAGCATTTGCCTTTCACTATCCCAGACTAACCGACTCACCACTATATTACCATGGTTACCGAGGGTTGTGTAGATGGCCCATAGCCCTGTCTCATCTGCCTCAATGTCTATATCACTATTGGCTCGACACTCATAGTAACAATATGGAAACTTATTGTTGAAACCAACACCGGTGCCTGGAAGCGTTACCCGCTTGACCTCATTGGTGTTGAGGTCATAGCGGCAAACATCAGCGGAGCGGTAACAGTGGTAATAAAGCGCTTCACCATATAAGACGGCATTGGGACCCTCATTGGCGTTGGTGTGGGTCTGTGATGGAGCAAATGTGAAGTCTCTGTGGTTGGTAGAGGCCATGAAGTCTTCGTAGTTTTGGTAAACACGTACAGTGTTCCCCCAGATGTGACTGTTGAGCAGTGGTTGAACCCAGTAGCTGTTCTTCTGGCCCCCGCTGTCTATCTGAGCCTGTTTGCCCCACGAACCAGAGATGTAGCTTTTACCGTAGGGGCTGATCTTGGTCACGACGGGATCGCTGATGTGGGTCATCAGACCTTTAAGGCAATGCATGGTCTGACCTGCAAACAGGAAGATGAGAGATGAGAGGACACAGAATTATACTCTTGTTTCTATCTCCATTTACTTTCATTGTTAGCAGTTAGCACAGTTACACATATTTACTTCTGAAGTCTTTGGGGATCGACTTGCAGGACTCTGCCGTGTTCTTCAGGTAGCGCAGTTTCTCTTTGACCGTCTTCATGTTGACATCGTCTGCTGTCGTCAACCTGTCTACGTATTGACGCAGTTTAGCCACCTAAAACATAACAAAATATAAAAATGAGTAAAAAATAATGCCTAAATGGTTTTTGGACATGTAAAACATGTTAAGTTGCTATGTTTGCTGAGGAGCAAAACTACACTTGCCTGTAGCATTAAGGACATTTTTATTTTTACTGATTTTTGTCGAAAAGACTCACCATGCTAGTGAATGGGGCACCGAGGCAACTTGAAGACGTTGCTATTTTAAATCATTAAAAACAGCTCAAAGTAGCTTCACACTTCCTTGCTAGTGTAACAAGGGTCTTGACATTTAAAACGAGGCATTGAGAACTTTGTTAGTTGTTAGTGTACAGGTTGTTTTTGCTGGTACCTCTTTGGAGAGTTTCTGAGTCTTGGCGTTGTTTAACTCGCTGTGAATGGCACCGACGTTCACCTCCAGTACAGTGAGCTCTTGTACAAGGTGGCGCAAATTCAGATCAGTGTACAAACCCTGGTAGTGAAGAAACTGGAAGGGCTTCAGCCGAGCTGTCAAGTTCTGCAACAGAGCCTGGATTTCAGGGAGACGCTGCTTGGACAACGTCACCTGCGGTGATAAAACACAAACACAAACGGAAGTTAAAGCACTTTCAAGGATTCCGCTTTTCAGCTTATATGATCTTAGTTTGTCCATTTTTTCATCATTTCAGTGTAAAATCACACAATCACACGTGCAATTCAAGTAATATAAAGGATATGTCTCTTAATATCCACCAAATCAGGACCAGAATTGGACCCAGAACTGTAAAATGATGCTGGTCGACTTTATTATTCGACTTTGTACAAATGCCAGATTGTCTCAGTTGCAAAAACAGCTCAATAGTCCTGATGGTGGCGCTACAGCAAGCTGTTAAAGTTCAACATTTGGAAAATCCGATACTGAAGAAACTTTTGTACATTTAAACCTATTGCCTAACCTATAATCTCCCACAGGTTTTGCTCAACTGACACCAAACTTGGTACAGAGCAAAAAATTGTTGAAAATTGAAAAAATTGACCCTGAACTGTATTTTAAATATGTCTTTGCAAACTCTTGCTAAATACATTTTCAAAAAAAATGACAAAATTTTGGAGTCATGGTAGATGACGTTTGGGAAAATTTCAGAATTTTATCTCAAAAACTGAATTTTTAGTGTTTTGAATTTCGCTCTCATGTGAATTGGAGTCAATGCAAAAATCAGTTTTTCACTTATAGAGCCAATAAATCACTTTTAAAAACAAATGGCCAACATCTCCTCGCTGTCTAGATGCAATTTATGTATTTTCGGATTTTATTCTTGACAACTGAATTTTTGACAGCTGTTTGAAATCTGCCTTTACACACTAACAGCTGCTGTCATCCACACAGGTCACTGACTGGTCAATTTGTGAAGCTACAGGTGATATTTTCTCTTGCCTAATAACTCAGTGAGGTAGAGGATGGTTCTTGGTGTTGAAGATTGTTAGTTCAAGGCTCAACTGATGTAAAATGCCAGCTTTTTCATCTCCCTACACTCTGCCTGTTGCTCAGAATTGCCTAATTTTTGCCTAAAATTGCCCAGCCCCAACCACTGATGCGCAGCAGCTATCATTTCTTACCTGTGCCTCCAGGTTGTTCAAAGATCCTTCGCAGGCCTCGACCTGCTGCAGCACAGATTCATATTTCACGGCGGGGAATGACCACACGTTGGTGTTCACCTCGCAAACGCACGAGTCGTTCTTCTTCTGACCTTGCACACGTTCGGCCCAGCCAACACTCTGAAATCATGTGCGGAGAACATGAAATACAATCGATTTAAAAACAGCGTAGAAAAAAAAGACACTAAGAACAAATAGTAAACCCCTAAAAGTCCGTACATGTTTGATGTTGAGTAAAACTTACAGGGATTGACATCAGCAGTACGAGCAGCAACATGTTTACAGCTGGACAGATCAATCGTGAACTAACGGTGGGAGTTTTCAGTACTCGAGATACCAACCTTCCTCTTCTCTATTTTTTTTTTTTTTTTTTTTACTGGGATCAATCACAACAATGTCACCTTCTGCTGACACAGCCCTAAAAGCGATAACATGGATGTGAAACTCTTGAAACTACAAAAACTGTTGAGTTTCACAACCTTCGCAGGCAACCCAAAAGACAAAAAAAATCCCATTTCCTTCCCTCCTTCGTGAAACAAGTAGTGCCTTAACTTTTGTAATATCCTCTACAGAAAGCGTGCTACATAATGTTAAGTTACAGTGATACCCATGACCCGGGGGGGACCCCGTTTGCAAATTGTTCCGCAACCGTCAAAAACATGATCCAAACATCTGTTCTTGCCGTTTGTACGGTTGAATTTGTACATCTGAGGTAAACATTTCTTTATCCTGTTCCCTTTCCCGATGGTGTTACCCCTTGGTCACCTCGTAACACCAGGCGTTCAATCTCTCACTTGCAACATCGACATAAAAAAAAAAAAAATTGTCAACCAATGCTGCAAGAAACCCAGTGTCAAGTGTCATGTTTGATGACAAACCATTCTTTTTTACCACCATTTTTGCTTGGCCTCCTCCCAGATGGAAAAGATTCTGGTTGTAGTCTGGAAGACATTTGGCATTTTTGGATTCATTCACAGAGGAAGCAGAGTGAAGGTGTTTTGGTTTGACTATAGCATAGTTATGGTTTAGCACATTAAGGTAAACAAGGTGAAGACTTTTGGTTTGACTGTGGTGGGTGCTGGACTTTTTTGGGGGCAGTTATGGTTATATTTTGGAGTTCCATTAATTGGAGTTTTTGGTAAGTTTTGGCCTATCCCTAATTCGGTCCAATGGATCCTTCCATACATCTTTCCAAAACGTTGCCAAAATTGGGCCTTGTTGTTTTCTCTACAACTCTACAACAACCTCTCTAGGTCATTACAATACCAGCCAAGCAATCTTGCAATTGCAAAGTGAACCCATAGTGTCATGTTTGAAGACCAACCATCCTTTTCTTACCATTTTGCTCAGTCCTGGTTGTTCTCTACAACATAAGATGAATCAGACTTCCCTCAACCCAGTGCATCACCCAATTTTTGGTCCAGACAAAGGTTAATCTCAGTTTGAACATCTCCTACTTGAAATTCTGCCATGCTGCCTCATTGAACTGACATAAAACCCTCTACTTGCTCCTTAAACGTCTTCTAAAATCTGTAAATTCTTGAGGTGATTGTCTATCAGCCTCCAACTACATCTCTCTAAGTCTCAGTCATGTTGCTTGGTGTCCTGGGCCCAGTTATTCAAAACTAATCCAATAGGATTTTGGAAAACAGATTGGGATTGAATCTTGAATACGGATCCTGAAATTCTGATCCTGAGCAATAACTTCTATCACTCAATTGATCAGTCGAGTCCACCTGTTGTTCTTATACATAGCCAGCAGGCAACAATGTGGGTTCCTTTATACCATAATTTGATATCTTAGTATATGCTTGTTCTTCCATTAAAAAGCGCTTAACTTGTAATTTTTAACAGCCCACATTTCTAACAAAAACCACCACTATGTATGTGTACGTGTCTTGTTTTTCTTCCTGTCAACATTGACAAGATCAGCACTGGATAAAACATGTGATGTTTTTTTTTTTTGGTTTATCTTTAACCAAAGAGTCGATGCTTTTGTTTTGGAGACGCAATTTGATTTCTAATGACGTTCTAAGAAATAAAAAGATTTCAATTCATTTGCCCATATTCCAGATGAGTAGTAATGGTGACTAGTTAGCCTTAATAATTTCTAACCCATCTACTGTCTATTTAAACACTTTAACATCCATTTCAACTAAAGGCTTCTCTCAGAAACAAAGAATCTGAATAATTCATACTGATTTCAGTGCTTACATGTTCTGTATGAGGGTCTTTTTGTGTAGAACCCCACAAAAATTGTGCACATAAAGTGGTGGTCTGTGGTAAAGGGATTATTTCACCACAGATACAAACAGTCAAACACCCCAACAAGAGATATCTTACATTGGTTGAAGTAATATCAAGTTTGACCGTCTTTTGTTTTCATGACCAAATAGTTAACAATGCCAGCCAACAAAAGATGGTCAAATTTGAAAATCCTTTAACGAACGTAAAATTTCTCTTGAGGGGGTGAATCTCTTTTGGATGGATTGTCAAAAAATGTTTGCGCAAAAGATTCATTACCCAGTTATAATCTACTTCCAAACACGCCAAAACACAATGTTGTTTTACAGTAATTTTTTTAAGGTCAAAAACGTTTTGTAAAAAACATGTACTTTTCAGCTAAAGGGCAGAGCAAATGTCAGTATCTGAGTCAGCTATATTTGCTTTAGTCAGTTAAAAAAAAAAAAAAACATTGTTTCTGTAATTCTTGACCACAAAGAGGAAGTGGTCATGACATGAAGAAATCATCACATGCACACCGAAGAAAGATGCACATTCATTCACGTCCATTCACTCGCGTGCAGAAGTTTAGTGGGAGTGTTCGCGTTTTAGGAACTGCTGCTGCTACAAGTGAAACAATCGAACAGAAACTCTGCTCTTTTACCAACATGATGCTGTTTACGATCATCCCGCTATGCGCCCTGTTCACTCTCACCCATCAGGTAAGAAAACGAGGCCACTTAATGTTTGAAACGTATGCTGTTTGCTGTTCTGACGTTTCCACATTTCAATAATTTCAATTCCAGGTGCCATCGGGTGGTAACTGTGTTTGTGAGCTGACTAATTCCGCGCAGGCGTTCCCTCATAACAAACTCCAAACGGCCGAGGACAATTCGGCGGATTGCAATAGCAAGATCACCCAACAGCAGGTAACAAGTCGTCGTTTTCTAAACCAGATTGTAGAGAACCAGCTTCTACTTCTTCGGATGCTTATTTTCCATCTATATGCTACCACTAGGCATCAAAATAAGCAAGTTTGATGTAAATTTTCATTGTTACGCCGATGATACACAACTGTATGTTCTCGTTCTACAAAACGACCTTTCCAATGTTCTTAAGCTGCAAGTATGTCTGTCTGAGATTAAGGAATGGATGTGCAAGAATTTCTTACTGTTAAATACTGACTACTCATATTTGTTTTGTTTTTTTTTATTATTATTCACGATACCTTCAGAAGCAACTATTTTACTGCAGATTTTCACCATTTTTGTAAATTCTGAAAGTCTTGAAAGTGACATTTGCGGTGTTACGGTTCAAATATGACCCGCTAACACTAATGACGTGGGCAGCTTTCTCACAATGGAACTGTTGCCTAAACCAATTAGGTTTGGAGTTTGGGTCCGCTGGGTCAGCTACGATAAGTTTTTCAAGTTTTCATTTTCAAGTCTTTTGATTGGATGGTCAAAGAACAGACCAGTCAAGACTAGCAAATGTGTGCAAAAGTAAAAAGATTTGATTCTGTTGTTTCAATCCACAATGGCTGACAGAAAATAAAACTGATTTGGTTGCAGATGTACTTTCAAAGCCATCTTCAGAGATTAACTTTTCAAGAAAAGAGTAGTGTGTACCTACAATAAAATCAGTATATCGCACATTAGCGCACCGGTATTGGTATTCCAGTATTGGCAGTCGTCGCTATCAAGATGGTGTTTGTTTTACCAGAAGGCCCAGATGTGAAATGCAAGACTGTGTAAAACTTAACTCAGCCTTGACTGTTTTCTGCAGATCACAGAGCTGGAGAGTCTGCTGCTAGGTTTGGACCGACGTTTGCCCCAACTGACGAACGATGTGTCGATGCTGGAGAGTGAGAACGACGGAGAACTCTTCGGAGTTCTCAGCCTGCAGGTGATAGAGAATGAAATGAAGGACATACTAAAGATCATCGACAAGCTCAACGCCACCACCCAAGGATACCAGCAACTCACTGTTGACACCACTAAACAGGTAGAAACCTCTTTGGTGTTTTTGAAGTAGCTACAACATAAAAGATCAAACGGAGGCCCACTAGATCCAGAATTCTGGCCCAACTAAATTGATGGCCCACGTGGGGCCAGAGAAAGGCTAGAGGTGGCGTCAACGTTAAGCAGTATAAGCAATGCTAGTGGGAATCAGCAAGCTAACTTCTTACAGCAGACTCATGTAGATCTGCTACAACTAGAATTAAAAATAGGGACAGAATTGGTTGTTTACTTGCCGCTAGTTGTTTTGTTTTTGTGTGCTTGAACCTCCCATCCCGTTTGAAGATGGTTGGTACTTGTGACGTTTTCACAAACGGGGGTTTGGACCTGGCCCAACAGCGTGAATCCAGCTAATGTTGCGGTTGATCGTTCTAGACTTTTATTAATCTGCTAAATTCTGGATTTTTAATAATTATGTGTAATGTGAAAGAGATTACATATAGTCAAAAAGTGTTATGCAACTGTACAGTCATCACATCGACTTGCACTTCCCCCAAATGGCCAAAAAAAAAAAAAAAAGACAGAGCACAATACAAAGGTTCCACAATCACTGGGCAGGCTTTAAGAGTTGGACGCCCGAGATGTAGTGCCTCTGATGATAAGCGATCCTGTAAAGTTGTTTAAATTTGTAGATTTTCTAATAAAATATTGTGATGTCTGCTGTTTCGTTGTTGTCTCTAAGCTGGAGGACGTAAAAGAAGAGATGGAAAAGCTGCAAAAGTATGACACCTTGCAGGTGGTGAAGAGGGAACAAGCCAACATGCGGTTGAAAAGAGATCTGGACCAGTGCCAGAACGGACATCATAACATCGTCCCACCCACTCAGCCCTCACATGGCAAGTTTCCAGGCTGAAATGATATGTCGATACATAATTTCAACTGAGCACCATCTCTCTGATTCTCTCATTCTCATATTTCCCCTACAGGTAACTGTCCACATGGTACGTTTCTGAACATCACTGGTCCCAGGGTGTACACGGCAGGAGAATATCCCGGCTCCTACAAGTATGGAGCCTGGGGTCGGGATCCCAAACCAGAGGAAGGGAAGGAAAGCTGGTACTGGCTGGTGCCGATGACTTCCAGCAACAGATATGCTAACTACATCCGTTTCTACGGCAGTCTGAGCGCTCTAATTGTCGGGATCAGTGTCCCAGGTACTTGGATACTTGTAATGATCAAGGACACTGAACTTGTTGAAATGAAAAAATTGGCAGGGTCAGAATTTTTGTTTTATAGTTTAGTTTTTTTTGTTTGTTTGTTTTTTTAATGATGCATGACTACCGTAAGATTATCAGAGTTTGGATAGACACATAAAGGTTTTGGTCTTGTATTATCACCTGTCCACAAGATACACAAGAAACTTTTCTTCACTTTGTTCGTTCCTCGTCTTTTTTCTCCAGGTAATATTCAGATCCACTCCTCTAACCCGACCACCAACACCATCCAGGGTCCAAATGTAGTTGTGTATGGAGGAGCCTTGTACTACAACTGCTACAACCAAGACGATGTTTGTCGATTCAACCTCACCACTAAAACCATTACGACCTTAGAGCTACCCAAAGGCACCAGGTTCGTTATCTTTCTGCTCATTCAAAGTTAAATTCAGTCAGAGTTTTGATTTAATTTCCTTTCCGTCCTTCTGTTTTGTCAGATACAACTCAAAAGGAAACTACTGCCACCTCGATGAATGCTACGCCTACACCGACTTAGATCTGGCGACAGACGAGTCCGGCGTCTGGGTCATTTACACCACCACCCAGAGCTTTGGTAACCTGGTGCTGTCCAAGTTGGAAGGCGGTCAACCGATGACGCTCGGCCAAACCTGGCACACCTCGGTCTACAAGCAGGGTGTCACCAACGCCTTCGTGGCCTGCGGTGTTCTCTACGCAACACGCTACGTCAGCAAAGACTTGGAGGAGATCTTCTACTCGTTCGACACCGCGACGGGGGTGGAGAGGTTCAACGTTGGAATCTTCATCCCAAAGACGAATCCCAACATTTTATCCCTGAACTACAGCCCTGTGGACCAGATGCTTCACATCTACAGTGATGCCTACATGGTGTCCTATAAGGTTTTATTTGGGTAAATGAATAATCCCAAAGAAAAAAAAACCTGTATTTGAAAAAGGTATTCGGCAAATGAAGGTTTGTCCATACAAGAGGCTTAAGATGAATGTAAATTTGCATGGTAAATCCAACATAATATACATAATGTATAATATTTTCTCAATACTGTCACTGTCACTTCCTGTGATGCAAATCTTTCATTCTTTCAACATATGTAACTCTTTTACTATTTTCACTAAAAGGTGCATTATTGTAGTAAATGCCAAATAAAATAAATTTTGAATTATAGTGTGTCTCAATTAATGTTGGTTACTTCCGTTAGTATACTTCCATGTAGTACACTATGTGCTTACATACTATATATTGTTAATGTTATCTCAAATTGTTATGCACTTAGCGGGAATGGCGATCGCAACATTTTGTTCTTCTTCTCCTTTTTAATGGTTTAATTTCCATTGGACGGATCCATTGGACCGCGATTGTCGCCCACCAAGATATCTGCCAGCTTGTTTAGCCTCGCTGGTAGTGCTTTGTGCACTTTTTGCCATACGTGTCACTCTGAACGCATTTACGCAATCAAAACATGGAGTGTAAATATGGAAGTATGCGAATTAAGACATGTGGTAAGTTTCCAACCACCGGAAGGATATTCTTGATGCCTGACAAGGTATGTTTGGAATTTCACAACCTCAAAAACTCATTTATGCATACATGCAGTTTTCTAGTCAGTCTTTTCCTGACAGAAACGTCAGGTCTCTACAGTAGCTGAAATAGCGGTTACGTTTAGGGACCCAAATTAAATTATAATGGCAAGGAAAAGCATTGGATTTTAGAGAGATCTGAAACCTGTCATGCGCAGGCTGAAAATGCTTGAAAATGCTCCTGTTTTATTTTATTTTTTTTATGGCTATTCATAAGGGTTTTCGGAAGGATGTACAGCCTCTATGTGGCCCAAATTAGGGGTCAAAAGGAGGCTATAATTTACCCAAAACCAACTATGGAACTCCAAAATATAGACATAACTGCCCCAAAAACAGTCCAAAATCCCCCACAGTCAAGACAAAAACCCATTTTTATTTGGGTCTTTCAGAAGAACTCTACAGATGCTACAAAAAAAGGAATCTATTCATCGAGAGCAATGAAGAGCCATGTGAGAGCCACTGCTCTGACAATGAGTCCAGTTGTAGGTAATTAGGCATTAGAGTTCCTTGATAGCAAAATCATTAGGGGCATTAGGACGTACAGCCCTTATATGGCCCAAATTAGGGATGCAAAAGACTAAAAACAAAAGGAGGCCAAAACTTACCCGAAACATTGACATAACTGCCCCAAAATGAGTCCAAAAACACCACAGTCAAGACAAAAGTCTTTACCTTGTTTACCTTAGTGTAGTAGTAGTGTATTACCCTGCTTCTTCTGTGAATAAATAAATCCAAAATGCCAAATGTCTGACAGACTACAGCCACAATCTTTTCTATCTGGGTAGTCATCATTAGTCTACTGCTAATAAATAAACTCTACTGTTGGACTATCATTGAGTGACAGTGAGATACATTCTTTTCATTCATTCACTAAAAAGCTAAAACATGAGAAAAATGTAAATATTTTTCCATGCTCTTGTTAACTGAAGTATGACAGAAGCAGTATATGTCAGATGGGTTCTAGGCCAAAACTTGTCCACCAATATTTATCCCCACTCCTTGTCTCTGATAGTTCTGATCCACATATGTGATTTCCCCATGAATAAACCATTTAAAGGCTTCAGGCTGTCAGTAGAAATAAACAGGGCTTTGCTTTTGTGTATGTAGTGGACATTTTAAAAGCCTGTGCTATTTACTTCCTGGTAAATACACGACCGTCAAACTTGGAGCCTCTATGGCTACATGTTGCTGATTTGGACGTCGGGAGGCATTTTCATGACTTTGTCATAATAACAATCACATCGGTATAAATACGCTCTGTGTGGGAACTACCCGCGGTCACGTCCATCAAATATTATCAGAAGAAGTGACTTCAGTCTCAGGGTCAGCGATGGCAGGAAACCAAAACAAATCAGTGCCACGGTGATGATCAGGCTTTGACATATGGTTCTTAGGGGTCACATCAATCAAGTGACAAAGAGCGAACTAAGTCTGGACTCTGGAAATGAAATGACATCATGTTTTCCTTCAATACATTCAGTCTGACACTGGATCTTCAGCTTCACTACCACATTAGATCATTAGGATCCTACCCTAAAGTCCTAGAAACCAGTTTCTACCACATTCATTTGGGCCTGTTTTGTCAAGGAAGACAAAGTCCAGCTTATTTTATTGAAGTCACATAGTAGAGTAAATGGGAATTATGTAATATCCAACTTTACATAATATTACTCTGCGTTTGTAAAGTTGCGAAAGGTGGGAGCTGCTGCATGTAAGAGGGGAAATTCCCATGATGCACTGCACTTCCTCTCATCTGGTTCTTGCTGGAGTTTTTCTTCCACTGTCGCCTCCTGCTGCTCATTGTGGGAACTGTTTGGGTTTTTTTTCTATTCTAGAATATAGTAAAGTAGATTGAGATTAGTGTTTTTATGACAATTTAATTCAGCACTATATAAATAAAAACTATATTCAATTGAATTCCGTTTGTCAGATTACTGACTGACTACCCAGATTGCAAAATCATTATGGGCCAAATTTGGGCTTTCCAAAATTTTGGAAGGCCCAAATTAGGTTTGCAAAAGAAAAACAAAAGGAAGCCAAAACTTACCTGGAACCAGCTATGGAACTCCAAAACATATCCAGGATGAGAATTGAGAACTGGTTCCTGTTTGGAACCTGTTCCAAATGTTTCGATGTGCTGAAGCTGACGACAGGTTGGGCCATAATTCCACCTCAAACTACATAAGCAAGGAGGTTCATATCAGTTCCGAAAGGGAATTGATAAGAAACCTCCCTGTTTACATTAGTGGGAATTGATAAAGAATTGCATCGATAAGAGAGTCCAAGAAGAATCCACCACAGTCAAGCCAAAAGCCTTTATCTTATTTACTTTTACTTTTTACACAGTGTGGTGAAACCATAACTATGATAAACCAACTATGTCAAACCAAAGACTTTCACCCTACTTCCTCTGTGACTAAATGAATCCAGATCTGGGTAACCAGATCTGGTGACCAGAAGATGTGACCAGAAGAGTCATTTCCCTCCTTACCACCATATGGCGCTGTGCCACTTCCTGCACATGTCAATCACAGGGGCAGTGGACAATCACGACCTCTCTTCCTGTCTGCTGGTGTGACTGCACTGCCGTGTTTTCCCATTCTAAAGGTACGTGAGCTTAATTTTCCATTGTTGTACGTGATGGCTACACCTGTTGTTTCTTCGACACGGGCTGTTTGTCCATGTAAGGTGAATCAGTGTGATTTAAAACTACTGTAGAGTTGGGGGTGCATCTTCCCAATCCCTACCTTGTTTGATTTAAGCAGATGTTACTTTTACATGAACATTTTTGAACTTTTTGCTCCTTTTGTAAATATTTGTAATGTTGATGACCTGTAATTTGAAACTTTTGGATGATTCGTATCATTTGTTGGCTCAAGATCGTACTTTCAACTTTCAATTATGATACCTGCCTGTTTATTTAACTGTTTTCTTTGTGTTGGACAGGTGCTGTGGCCTAATGAGAAGCTGCCATTTTTCTGTGACCAGTTCTTTGTCCCCAGTTCTCATGGTAAGCCACATCTTTGTCCCTGATTTCTTTGTTGTTTTTGGCTGTTTGGGGTGATGAACAATGACTTTTATTGAATTAAATCTCTTACATAACACTTTCTATTCCCGTGTGTTCATACCCAGAGTGCATTTATCCTAAAATGTGCTGGTCCAATGTGATGTGTTTTTTCTTTCACTGGAGACTTTGCAAAAATGCTCACGTGTTGATGCTGGGTTTTAGAAGCTTGTAGCTGATAATCCCCTGTCTGATAGAAAACCATTAAGTTTAACTTTATTCATTACAACAGTGTGGATGTTCTGTTGGTCAGATCTTCATACAAGGAAGTACACTGAGCTCATGGTTCGGTGTAGTCCCGGTGTACTGTATTGAGAATTTGTACCTTGCAATAGTTGTGCAACTTTAAGGAGAAGATCATTGAATTGTGATACTGTCTTAACTTATTGACTATGTTCTTTCTGCTGGACAGGTGCTGCGGTCCAATGAGCAGCGGTCCTATTCCCTGACGGTCATGTTGCCTCAACGATCGGCTTGTTTATTTTCATGTGACGACTCCTTTTGTCCTCAGTTCTCATGGTAAGTAAAACTGATTGTGTTGGAGTACTGATAACTTAAGTGTAAGTGTACAAGGATGTTCCAGATCAGCAGATTCATCATTTTCCCGAACAACAAACCAATGTGTCTGTGAAGTGTCTGAGGAAACTGATGAATCTGCTGATGTGGATCACTGATATTTTGAGCTTTATTAGTAGTTAAAAAAATGACAATTTAGATTTGTTTTTTTCTGACTGCCCCCATTTACTTTCATTGTTAACTATTTGGTTGCGAAAACAAAGGCGGTCAGACTTGATATAACTTTGACCAATGTAAAATATCTCTTGAGGGGGAGTTTGACTTGAAGGTAAATGGGGCAGCCAGCCAAATGTATCTAAATTATCATTTTTTAACCACTAAAAAAGCTCAAAATATCACTTCACCTCAACAGTAGCATGAATATGGTCCCTACACATACACTGTTAGCAGTTAGCCTCGGTTCAAAAATACTTCAGACCATCACTTTCATTAGACATTTGTCTGAAAATGCGACTAAGCCAAAAATTTTAAATGTTTGTCTTCAAGTCTGAGTAAAAATTGGGGTATAAAAAAAAAAAAAAAAAAGCCACTAACACAGAGTTTGAGTAGACATTATCGGATTCTTATACATGTAGAAATCTCATGCACATTTCATTTGAAAGATTTTGTACACGTTCTCCAAATCGCGGTGTGCGTGCAAAAGCCTAATTCCACATTTAAAGACAAATCTCGGTAACACGCGTTCAGAGATGGTTGTAGTCATTCACAAATGTGTACGCCGTGCGTAAAGATCGGGATTACAGTTTCACAACTCTCTCTCTATATATATATTTATACATACACACACACTTATTTGAGACATATTTGGCCCCACTTTATCACTTTCCTCATGCCTCGTCATCCAGCTGCTCTCCCAGTTGTTGGAATGTTCCAAAAATGAAATAAAATGACGGTTGATCTACGTTGGCCTGAGCGAGCAGGCTGCTAGCAAGCTTCGACTTGCCTTTTCTAAGACTAAGACTAAGAAATTAAAAGGTTTTCGTGCTGTTGGTTTGCAGTCCGGAGCGTGGGTGAGCCACTGTGCTGCTGCCGTTATTGTTGTTGTTGCTCCTGCTGCTGCAGTTCTCTTTGCCTCCTGTAGGGATCCTGCTCTCGAGGATGCGAACTTTCCCTTGCTCTTCTTTCATGAAAAGGTCGACCAGCAGGATCTTCTCCTTGTGGATCTGAAGGCTGATGTCTTTAGGGATGTCTGGAATTAGCCAGTCCACGATGTCGCTCATTAGCATCACGACGTTCTGGTGCAGAGGAAAAATGGAAAAGAAATGGTTGTTTATTCAAAATACGCGATTGAATCTGCAGTTTTAGCATCGACCATTGTTTCATCATTAGATTCAAGTGTTGCAAAGACGAGTTTTACTTTAATTATAGATGTAACTAGAGGTGCAAAGTGAAAATATTAATCCATATCGTCATATTTGATCCAAGTATTTTTACTTGTACGTTCTGCTTTCATGTATAAAAACGGAAACTTAAAAGTCTTTCAGTTTTGTTTTATATGATGGGATGTTCTGTTTCTTTATGGTTAATGTTCATATTTGAAAGGTAATCAACAACTCCTTAAGTTAACTAAGTTAACAAAGGCTTGTTTTTTATGACGAGCCTTGGTGATTGACCTGGTAAATCTTTTGTCTTCCTTAACTCCAAATGAATCTTGATTTTTGCTCTTTAAGGTGTTTAAAATGGAAGGTTTCCATATTTTGGGCCAATCCCATTTCTCTTTCTTACCCCAACCCCTCATCCCTTGAAATAAAGTGTTGAGGTGAGAAAACATTCCTCTAGGAAATGAGACGCCTCTATTTTATCAATGCACGTCGTTGGAAGTCGTCGCTAGTTGCTATGTAAGATGACACGATGGGTCTCCGTGACGACCGAATGACAACAAACAAATAAAGATGGCGTCCACAGACTCGTTTGTGCCAGTGGAGTTGGCGATGGATTCAAAACTGACAAGATGTTCCTTTACATTAATCTCATCATCGTCAGAGGAGTGGAAAACTTTAGCAAAGCAACTAGCGATTGCTTAAGCTAATGCTAATAAACGTTAAATTAAACGTATTAAATCTCCAACTTTTTTAAACTACTGCATCCTTGTCCTGGTGCATGCTGGGAAATTTCCCATATCCCTTCTTTGTTCTGAAGTGCTGGTCCGGGAATAACTTAATTTGGAGGAGTGTGTGGCCCCTCCCCCTTCATCCAGAAGAGTAGGGCTAAGGGGTAGAAATGGGATTGGCCCTAAATAGAACAGTAATGATGGATCTATTCTTATAGATCTATATGATTTGCTGATTTTTCCTGCTATAGTAGCTTCACTTTACCTGGAAAACGATGACAAAGGCCAGTCGGACGGCCAACACGGTCCAGAATTCCTTAGAGATTTCATACGGAGTTTCTGACCAAGGAGGCTCTCTGTAGTCTTTATACCTTTTAGAGACAAAAGATGTTTTTATTTAGTTTTAGTTTCATACGACACGATGATCATAAAATGTGAGAACTGACGCCGATTTTTCCCACCTGCAAATCTCAACAGGGTAACCGAGTTGCAGCGGATCCATGGTTTCTTTGCCTTGCTGGAAGTGGCTGACATTGAAATAGGACAGCGTGTGGTTGACAAATCCGTGCATGGAGCCGTCTGGACTGTACATGTACTGGTAGACCATCCGAGGTATGAAGTCCGAAGTGAAGGAGATGACGAACGCCTGGTGGACAAATATTTAGTCAAACGTGTAAAACAGAGTAGATGTGAGTCTTTATGGGACGAATCCATCTTCGTTTGAAAGATCTGCTGACTATTGAAAGAGAATATCCTTGTTGCCATTTCTTCATTCTTATAAAGACTTTGGAGTCTATTTTCAATGTAAACATTAATCTTTGTTAAAAAAAAAAAAATGCAGCGCTAGTTTTGGAAAATCTTTCATATCCAAGAAAATTTAAAAATATCTCTATTTGAATCAGAATTGAATTCATACAAGAAATCAAAGAATACAAAAAATGTTGATGCTATATGAATAAATTTGAAAAGAATCAATCTTTCGTGCTCATTTTGAGCCTAGAAAGACTCTGAACGTGGCTAATTTTTGTAGTCGATTTGTTGTGGCCATCTCGCTAAATTCATATATTGACTGCTTTTCCGTCTAGACTCTATTATTTATTAAATGTCTGTCTAAGTGTCTGTCTGTGTACATATGGGTAAATTGGTAAATTACATTGAATTAGTTGGTCACCCCTGCCGTCAGGTCAGTGAGTTACTTGCATCACGGCAGTATTTTTTGTGAATGCAAATTATTTGGTATCAAAATGTCAGGTGGGACAATGGTGGTTAAATATGATTTTTGACCACTTTTTAAAAGTTTCATTTTTAATAAATCTACGTTTACATATGTCATACGCCGTATATACATCACCGTGGTACGCCATAAACATTCGGGTATTTGGGCACCCCGATTTTTGAGCATTTCTGACCCGTTAACTTTCGTTTACTTTTACGAATTACCAAATTATTTTTGTTCATCTTTGAGCAATTAAATGGTTTAAAAGAAGTAGAAGAACCCCTTTCCGCAGGAATTAAAAAGTGTTACTTACATTAATGATGACGGCCACTTTTGCTACCCCTCTTAGTATGTTGTACCATATACCTGTAGACATAATATTTTTTTTGAATAAAATATAGAAATCGGTCAGAAAATGTCAGTAAAGATGTAAAAAAAAAAAGCTACCCACCGATGTCTTTGGCTCTCGCCGCCACCGGTCTTCGTAACTCGGCCACAAATTTCTTGGCGTCGAGTCGTATTTCGATGATGTTGTTGAGCAGAGCGAAGAGCGGAGCCAGTGGGAATGACGCCACGAACAGCGTGACAAAACCAAACTGGATAACTGCGCAAAGAGGAAGAAAAAAAAAGGCTAGCAACTAGCAACTACACTTGATCAACACGCAAATTTTTTAAATCTGATGAATGTGTGTATGTTCCACTGACTCATTTCCATATATTCGGGCGTTAAACCAGCAAACGGCTCCAGAAAGTGGTCGGTTTCGTATCTCTGCAGCTTCTTCTGCCTTTCCTCCTCTTGAAAAGCGCCTTGCTTCGACCGGATGTAGCGCATCAGCTTCTTAAATTTGCTGAAAAAAAAACGGAAATGTGAACGTACAAGTTTGAGCAACTTTTCTTGCTTTTTCATTTTCAGATGAATGTTGTTCACGCCCACATTCTGGTTTGACCACTTGTTCGGTAGCCATTCTAGGATTGCTTTGTGTTGCATGATCCTGCCACCATCATGCTTCATCATAGCGATTGGTATTATGAACAGAACCAAGTTCTGATATTCCCAGAGGCTTCAGTTATTGTCCCATTAGACCAGAAGATATTCTGCCTCATCTTCCTCTTGTTTTAAATGTTTTGTTGTTGAACGTCTTCCATCTAGTATTCTAGTATCTAGATAACTGCTAAAGATCTTTGGGTGTTACTGCTCTTCCGTTATTCTTGCATTTTGGGGCAAGAGTATGAATATGATCACAGCAGAACGTCTACGCTTGGTTCCTTAAATTTCTTGGCTTGTTTTTGTCTTAATTGAATTGTGGGGATCTTATATACATTTATAATCGTCCAATTAAATTCAAGCAGACAGTGGAGTGTAGGTCAATGGATAAAAATGGCAGTTTTATTCCTTTAAAATCAAACCTAGAACACTTGAGTGATGAAAGTGAAGTTTGAAGTCATTGTTTTTGTGCCAGAATACAAATACATAATAGAATAAAAGAATAAACAAACATATTTGTTTGTCACATTCCCTGAAAATGACAAAGAACCAGTAATTTGGGAATGTTGCATTTTCAAGCTGTGTCTTACGGTATTCCGATCTCAAAGAGGTTGTTCTGAATTAGTTGTTTCCCCAACATGGTGATACTCAGCTGGATACACAGCTCCATCAGGCAGCCTCCATGAGCACACTGTAGAGAAAAAAAAAACCAAACATTATTTTACGCATAAAGACGATTTAGTGGTTTTAACAGTGAGTGCATACAAATATGGAAAATCACAATGTTTAAAGAAAGTTAAGGGGAAACTTAACTTAACTAGCTCCACCTTCCCAACTAATATGTCATTTATTTCCCCTTGTCGTTTTTTATGCTCAAGGGACATTACACTGCTTTTTTTTGGGTGCACCTAGACCACATTGGAACAGGTTTGTTCCCAGAAGGGTTGTCAAACCTTCTTTAATTTGTCCCACAGTTTCTAATTTGTAAAAATGCACAGGAAAAATAAAAGTGGACATTTTACTGCTTTATCTGCATCTAGGCTACATTAGACCCAATCCGGATCCTAGGAGCTAGTTAAGTTTTATTTGTTTTTTAATTCCCAGTCATTAAAAAAAGCAATAACCAAAATTTACATGGACTGTAATCTCAGATTGGTAGCTATATACTTCCCTTAGCACACTTCCATGTAGTATATTATGTACTTAATTCCAGAGTGTAGGAATTTCGACGGGAATGAGTGTCCATCGTTGCACACTCAAAATTTTTGACCGTAATGAGTGCACCATCTGGGTGGTACCCAGAAACAGTACACTGCATTTTGCCATACTTGTCAGTGTGAATGCACTTAACACACTCAAAATAGTAAGTGTAAGTATGAAAGTACGCAATTGAGACACATGAGAGTCTATGGCAGTCCATAGAACCGTAAGGTATAAAGTTTTGAAATTTGGCACACAGATTGATGACAGTCCCACTATTAATTTTACCAAGTCTCGTTGGAATCCAATTATAACTCACCCAATGATGTCAATTTACATTATATTCGATTTCCCACCATTTTGAATTTTATTGAAAGTGGGGTAAAAAAACCCACAAATTTTGTTCGATTGGCACAAAACTTGGTGCGCATAATTTTCTGACCGACCTTATCCAAATTTTGTAATTTTTGTCTTTTAGTTCTTAAACGTTCCCCCACAACAGCCAATCTAAATGTGTGGCAAATCCAAACTTATTTATAGCTGTAAAAGTCTAAATCTTACCTCTTCCATTCTGTAGGATTCAAACACGTACAGGTAGCTGCCAGGTCTTCCTACCAATCTATAGGGAAAATTGAATCAAAGGTTGATAAATGTATTATTGTATAATTTTGTAACATTTTTTTTTTTTTTTGGATTTGAATTACTAACCTTCCCCTAAAGAAAGCGATGTAGATGATCGGGGTAAAAGCGTTGAAAAACTTGAGAATGAAGGTCTTGAAGATGAGTCGCTCCTCGAAACTCTTGTCCGTTTTAGGAACCTCTAAAAAAAAAAAAAAAAAAACAACGTCACTTTGTCAAACGGTTTCGTTTTCCTCTTATTATGACTCCGACATCCACCTACGATAACTTACCTAAGACGGTGAGCCATCTCGCCACCGCTCCGTACACCTCGTCCAGGATGAGGATGACGACTAGGTTGATGATGGCCGCCGTGGTTTTGACCGTCAACTGGGCGTGGCTCCTCGTGACGGGGTTGGCGCTCATATATAGAGCGGCTTTAGTTGAGATCCGGTAGAGGATCACGCCGAAGACGATGGCAAACGTAACACCGATCTGCCGATTTTTATGGGTTTAAATGTTTATCTAAAGATATTTAGAGGTGAATTATCAGTGACGTGCAATAGTACGTAGAAGAAAAAAAAAGGGTCATCTTACCATTAACAGCATCATTACGATGTTAGTCATGTAGGCTGGGAAGCGATCTCGAAATGTGAGCTTTTCCACCTCGAATACATTCAATTAAAGTACAATATAGTCAAAATAACCATCAAGATAAAATATAGCAATTAAAATATAAGAAATGAATGTGTCAAAACAGGCAAAACTAGATATATATATATATACTTGAATATATAAATTATGGTCAATTAATCTTACCAATTAGACTGTGTTTGACATGCAAACTATTTTAGAAATGGCATCAATAAGGCAACGGGAAGAAGGAACAATTAAGACATGGAGAGATGCTGCTCTTGGAATTCTGGGAAATTTGTCATATGATGCAGCTTTGAGCTCTAGAAAGTCAGATATGTGTTGATACAGCTTGTTGCAATAAGTGAAAATGTCTACAACGAATAATGGAGTCCAAGAGGTGACATTTGTTGAAATTGGAACTGATGGACATCGAACAACAAATCGTTTTATTGCGAAATTTTTGGAAAACGATGTAATTCTAGTAGACAACTCTGTGGTCCCCATGTGGTGTGGGGGGCACCTGGATGTGTCATGCACGCAAACATACATAATGTGGATTAAATTACCTTGTGTTGCGATATGCGGTCTTTAGAAATGGACTTCTGCATGACCCTGAATTCGTATTCGGCTCTGGGGTGGTCCTGTGTTGCGACGGTGACACAAACACAAAGAGATTCAGTGTCTGTCCTGGAGCTTTTAAGATAATAATAATAAAAATCCACTTAATTACATAACACAACAAAAGATGTAAAAGAAAGACATGCCAGAAAAGATTAGATTATTTAATCTGGAAGAAACTGTGGTGTTTAGATAAGACGAGACAATAAAAGTGAGTCCGACAGGGAGAGTAAGATCAATCGATGATTGTTGCACTTGAGAAATATTCGTGTTTCACAATATAGTGTAAATATACTGGTAGGGTTAAGTTGGAAAGTGATGCATGGGCAGTGACTGCAGTAGAAATGGGGAACATTTACAACCTATAAATCGTTAGAAGTTGGCAGCAGCAGAAAGGCTATGAAGAGTGAAGAGAGAAGTTTATTTAGTAATAGGAATTTATCCAAACCTTGAGAGCTTCCTGTGAAAAAACAGACCCAGAGACAGGGGGATAAAATGGGGGTAGGGATAGGGGGTGTCAACGTTAATGACAACAACCAGGATAAGTTGGTTTATACTATTTAAAAAGTCAAAAGGTAAGCAAGGTAAAGGCCTGTTTTTGACTCTTTTGGGGACAGCTGTGTCAATTTTTGGTTGGTTCCATAATTGGTTTTTGACTCCTTTTGTTTTGTTTCTTTTCTTTTGCACCCTTAAGTTTAGCCATGTAGATCCACGTACATCCTTCTGAAACCTTGCCAAAATTGGTGCCAAATTTGGCCCGTAATGATTTTCCTATCAGAGCAGGATTTATGAGCTATACTGCTGGTAGCCACTAGGGGGGGGGGTGATCCAGATGTTTTTGGCTTCACTTCTCGAAACTATGATGAAAATATATACAGTCTATGGCTGACTTTTAACGTTAACATTAATAAAAGTAAATGGGGCAGTCAGCCAAACGTATCAAAATTGCCATTTTTTTAAACCACTAATAAAGCTCAAAATATAACTTCACTTAAAAAAATGTTTCACAAGACTTACCCAATGACTTGTTTTCAACTAGCAACTAGTGATGAAGGGTTTTCCAGATCAGCAGATTCATCATTTTCTTTACCAAGTGGCCAGTGTGTCCATGAAGAGCAAGAAAAATGATGAATCTGCTGATCTGGAACACCCTCTGTACTTCGGTTTATGTGTAGGGACCCTATTCATGCTACTGTAGACCTGAAGTGATATTTTGAGCTTTATTACTGGTCCAAAAATGGCGATTTAGATACGTTTGGATGACTGACCCACTTAAATTCATTGGTAGCTATTTGGTTTTAAAAACAAAAGATGGTCAACGTAAAATATCTCTTAATAGTACATTGCTAGTTCCATCAATCCATCCATCTATTGTGACTCCACCATTCATTCTCATTGTCTTCTGTCTGTAGTTTTTAGCATCACTCACCTCCTCATCTTCAAACCCAGTCAGGTCCCATTCATAGTTCAGTCTCATCTGTCTCCTTTTCCAATGCTCCATGAACATTGCAGCTTTCATTGAAGCAAAGAGGAAGATCGGGATAGTTAGTGTAAGCGATTACATTTGTGTAATTCTGAGTAAGATGTACGGTGTGTCCACTTACCCCACAGTGCCATGAATATAGAAAAGAAAACAGTGGCTGGGTTGTCAAAGAGGTGACTGGCCCGAGCGGTTCCGCAGGCTGTACTAAGTTTCCAGTAGCTGCACACTTTGTCGCACTGAGGACACATGGTGATGTTGTTCCTTGGGTGGCAGATCTCCATGCTATAACACAAACACAAACAATCAAATCAGAGTCTGTAAGTCCAGGCCCTTGACTTTTGGTGAATTTTAATTTGACAAATCGGTTCCTTCTAGCTTGAAATAGCCCAATAATATGACAAAAAATCTTAAAAGATGTTAATGAAGCATGATTTTTACATTTTCTATAAAACATTCCATGTCCAAAATATCTATCGACCAGTAGGTGATTGGTGCTTAAATTCACGAGTTATGGCCCAAAACATGATGTGACCTGAAGACTTTGACTTTGACGTTTGACCACCAAAATCTCATCGGTTCATCTATGAGGCAGTGAACACTTCTGCCAATTTTGCAGCGGTTTTTTTCTAAAGGTTCTTCATATATTGCATTTACAAGAAGTTTAGGAGTTAGGTCAACCTTAAGGGCACTACCTAAGGTATTCCCCTTTGACCTGTAAGACCTGTAAGTTTAATCAGTTCATCTACAAGACGGAGTGAACATTTCTACCAAATTTGCAGTGATTCTCTCAAAGTCGTCTTGATATATTTGCTTTCACAAGAGGGCAGTCTCAAGATACGACATTCAAGAGCTAAAATTTGTGATTTGTGTGGTCACAATCGCCTTTATTTTTGACGTTTAGCTACCAAAATCCAATCGGTTCATGCTTTAGTCTGAGTGAATGTCTGTGCCAAATTTGATCAGATTACTTCAAAGCGTTCTTGAGATATCACCTTTGCAAGGATGGGACGGGCAACCCGAAAACCATAATGGCCTCCTGCTACCTCTGTCGCCAGCATTGAGGTATAATTACTCATACCTGTAGCTTCTATAGCATGCTGAATAGTGCTGACAATTTTTATCATCTACACTAGAGTCAAGCCTTCCAACCCTAAAGGACTTTGAGATCTTTGCAAAAGTGGTCATTGACATTTCAAGGGAAGTGTGAAAAAGGCTTACTGGCAATTAGAACTGTCCTGTCCTCTGTGTGTGTGTAAAATTCTTATCTTCCCGATCTGAACATATTAGATGATATATATCTGCTGCGATTCCTCTTGACATGTTTATTTCCGCGGAATGACTTCCATCATTCCTGAAGTTTACCGTTCGCCAACGGTGCGACCGTTCAACGCCGGGGCCGGGTAGACAGGAGGTCTGCTTTTTGTAACCGTACGGTTGTGTGCCGTAGTGACACCGATATTAATTCCTGTCCTGAACGTGTGCGCCGGCAGCATGTGTCATAATATCCTGTGGGTGATGAGAAGCAGGTGGAGGAAGGAGAGGAGGCCCTAGTTTCTCAGCTCATTCATCAGAGCTTGTCTGTATTTTGTTCTGTCTTCATCCACGTTGAAATATTTAAGTCTTAAAGCTAATACGGTTTACGTTAGTGTCTTAATTTAGATGTAATTGACACATTGTCTAAAATTATAGTTTTATAGGGTACGCCATGATCGGAAAAACTTCATTGACTGATGACTTGTCTAACTGAGAAATTAAGGCAAACAATATAGGCCCAAAAAATTCAGGCATCACTTTAGTTAATTTGATGATTTTACCCTTTTGAAAATGTCTTAAACTATACAAATAAGCCACTAAAATGCTTTAAAATAGAAAGTCTATAATATTTCTGAAAATAATTCTGGAATCCCATGATTACATGATTGGCATTGACCTGAATTCTCAGTTTTTCTCAGTACAGATAATGTCATTATAAAAAAATTTGCTTTAATTTGCTTACCTTGGTATGTTGTCGTCAACCGTCGCACACCCGTACAAAAAGACAATGACCCCCACTAGAGAGGCAGGAATCAACATCTGGGTATATAGACCCAACCAGGCAAAGTACAGACCAATCTTCTCACCAAAGTACTTCCTGAACGACACAAATATCAAGTCAATTTTTCAAATTAAAACAATCCCAGTTGTACTGTTATGGTTGCCTGGCGTCGTCAAATTCCAAAGGACAAATTAAGCAGCGTGAGACCAAAGAAGTCTTTTATTAAAAGTCTTCAGCCAAGAGTGAGTTCAGATCTCTTGACAGTCTTGATTTAAGAGATAAAAGCATCCACACAGTTTATAAACCCACAAAGAAGTAGTTGGGTCTTAATCAGCGCTTACCGCACAAGTCCGATGGGCTGGTATTTGTAGAAGACGCTGTAGTTTGCCCACTCTTCATACAAAAGCTGAAGAGGAGAGTTAGCAGTATTTAGTTTAGTATCGCAATATCGCAAAAACTTTTATCCTGCTTCATTTGTGTCAAAATGAATCCAAAAATGCCAAACATCTGCCAGACTGCAGTTCGACCCAGTTCGCTTGTGTTCCACCATTAAGGTTGAAGTAATGACAGGTGAATTCATTTTGGGGGTTCGGTATAAAACTTTAGAAATAACTTTCTTACCTTTCTGTCATTGGGCTCTGCGCTCTCTTCTTTAATATCTCCCTAAGAGAGGAAACAATGCCAGAATTTAATCAAGTAGGAGTCGTTTTTAAGAAAAGTGGAACTATGGTATTCTGGCATCTTTTCATTCTGTGTTTTAAACAAAAAGTTTGACTTATTTCAACAGTTTCAAAACTCAAATACTACTCACATCATGAAGAGGATAAGCTGCTGTATAGATGCCACTACCAAGGAGGCTGGTGATACCTGCACAGAAAAAAAGATTTTTAACACATTTGTCAAAGTTCATCTTGCCTTTGTCAAATTTGTCAAATAGCAACAGAAATCAAGACTTACCCATGCTGTACTTGGCCTTACATTTTGTTCTTTTTAATATTTCAAAAACCTGGGGTTGAAAAACAAAGGAGATCAATCCGACAAACTGACTATAACCCCTTTCTGTCATTATGATGTAACAGTGTTGATCACAGACATCACATTCAGGAAACTCACTATAGAACTCCTGGTTTTGCTGTCGAAGAAGTAATCTTTGTCTGAAAGGTCAAACCTGTTCACAAACAAAGACAAAAGCACAGACATGTTGTTGTTACTGTTAAGAACTGTACTATACTAAGTATTATTTTTACTTGATGTTTTCTCTGTGTGTGTTGTTAACTGGGCAGTGCAATAATCAAACAGGTCACTAGATGGCAAAGTCTCTTTAAAGGCAAGGCTGCAGAATAAAGTGCCAATAATTGTGAATGCAAAGGCAATAAAGTGGTGTTAAACTATTAGAAATGTCAAGTTGGAGAAACTAAATTGTGATTCAAGTTCAGCTAAAAAGCTAAGACATTAATGGAGATTACTTCTATTTATTTCCCCCAGTAATTTATTCATTCATATTGACACATACCAAAAATGCACGTCTTAAAGCTCCTCTTTGCTTCTTAAATTTAAGAACAGTGTTTTCCCCATAAAGACTCTAAAGACATTATGACCTATTTGCAGCTGGGTTGACAATCGATCAAAAATCAATTATGGAACTCAAAAACACAGACATAACTGTCCCAGAAAGAGTCAAAAATCACCACAGTCAAACCAAAGACCTTCATCCTGCTTCCTCTGTGACAAAATTAATCCAAAAATGCCAAACATCTTCCAGACGACGGCAACAATCTTTGCTATCTGGGTTCAAGTTAACTTTTTGCCTTGTGTTGTGTTAGATGGAATGTAATTCGGGAATTTGTACCAGCTCCTTTGGCATCAATGGGTTTTTGAGTCTGTGAAACATTTTTGATGTTTCTCCAAAGATGTTCTAGGGTTAACTCTAAAGTTTGGCTCAGTAATTCAAGGACAGTTGGAGCATTTGTGCCAAAAATCAAAGCCAAAGTTAAATTGCCTTGGCTACATACTTTGGCCCATTTTTGTTTGGGTCAGTGTTTCATTTCTTCAGTCTAAAGTTGCTCCTAAATGATATTTCTTCTTGGTTAAATTCATCTTCCAATCAATTCTATATGCCAATGCTGCTGAGAGGTACAGACATAACATGCTGCGACCATCATGCTTCACCATACGAATGGTGGTAGGAAGTCTGTGCCTACATCAAGAGTTGAAGAGTAAAATGTGCAATTCTTAAAACCAGATTGAACTTTCCCTTGCTTGGGAAACATCCACCTGGTATCACTTTTTGATGCTAACAAGTCGTGTTACATGTGCCCCCCCTTTTTCTTTTTTTTTTTCTAAATTATGGCGAGGTAAAAGCCGTACTTACAGGTGTTGTTTTTCTCTGGAGAAAGTGTGCGACAGATGTTTAATGTTCTTGGGTTGATTTTCTTCAACATGAGGGTGGAGAGGATCCAGAACTTTACTGACCAAAGAGTTGATTTTCTCCATAACACCACTCGACGTCTTGACTTCATACACCTAGAAATCCCAACCCATGGAAAAATATACATTTTTAGTAGAAATGCAATTATCCAATCAGCAAATCACGTGGAAGCAGTGCAACACATAAAACCATGCAGGTGAAAAAAATCCAAAAGTTCAGGGGGACGTTTATATAATTGATCCGAGTGACAGTGACTTTGACCGAACGACTAGACAGGTTGGAAGTGACGCCGAGGCTACGATAACTCAAATGACCGACACAACTGTAATGAGCAGAGAAGCATTTCAGAATGCATGCCACGTCCTGACTTGCAACAGCAGAAGACCACATCGCGTTCCGCCGCTTTCAGCCAAGAACAGAAATCTGAGGCTGCAGCGGGCGTAGGCTCGCCAACGCTGGACAGCTGAGGACTGGAAAAAACAGAACCTAGTCTGATGAATCTGGATTACTACTGAGGCACGCAGACGGTTGTGTCAGAATTCAATATCGATGGCATGAATCGATTAGATCCCTAACTGGTTTGTGTACAAAGATAATGACTTGGTAACGACCACTCAGTCCGCGGACTTCAGAACATGTTACTTGTTAATCTCCCTCTGGACAGAGACTGTTTCTAGTATTTGGTTAGAGGTTGGTGTTGATGAGATGTGGCTTCCTGTTCCCATGCCCGAAGTGTCCTACAATTTTAGGCTTGGGAACAAGAAGCCTCTTTATGTTTTCAAGCTACTGAACCCTTGTAAAAGTATCTGGTGGGACAACTTGTGGCAAGTAAAAGAAAGATAGTGTCTGTACTGTATATTTGACATATCTGACCTGAACTGAATTTGTTGAACTCATCGCTATATAATTTGACTGTAACACAAATCCCAGGAGTATGTGAACATTGTCAATGTTTTTATTTGAATTTTTTAGCTTTGCTTTGATATGACTGGTTAATGTGAATGAGTAGTGAATTTAACTTACTAAGTACTTAAAGAGATACCGTGTAAGATTTTCTGCCACCTAGCGGTGAGGCTGTATACTGCCGCTAACTGAATAGCATTCTTTAACATAGCCCCGCCCCATTTTTTTCCAAGTGTCCATTTCCTTCTACTGTAGCTGAGAAATATCAACAAGATGTCATCTTTGATTTAGGGAAAAGCAACTCTGAATTTACTCTTCTTTTGGAGTGCTGCCAGGTTCGTTCCCTTTTTTGGTCTCATTTTCATTTCCTTGTCGAGGGCGACACCTGGCTCTCGGGACTTAATTGAACATATGTCGATGGTTTCTCACAGAGCTCTGTGGTTGTGGGTATCTCCCTCTGTGAGTATGAGTTGGTCATGAAGCCAATTTTGTAAAAAGGCAAAAGGCCGAACTCTATTTACCTTGTGTTGTCCCTTGTTGGGGCCTGTAGTCTCATGATGGTAATCACCAACTCTATGTATATATGAATGGAAAACTGAAAGCCTGCCTGCACATTTCGAATTGCTCATTAAGGTAATTACTAATTAATGATAAGGCAGACTTTATGTTTCTTTGAAAGGGGAAAGAAATGACAGTTCAGACAAGGTAATGATAATAACAAAGGCAAAAAATTTATGCAACAGCCGTATCAGCACTCACTCGTCGCTCGACTGTGGATTCCTAAATTAAAAAATGCCGGTGGTCGAGTAGACCCATCGTGCATGCACACCAAACCAAACCTCTTTATATGGAAATGAATGGAAGTAAAAACCTGAAGAGATGATTACTCTGAGGTTTTTGGAGAATGTGAAATATACCTCAGGCTGTGATGGAAGCACAACTGAGCAAGTATTAGGCATGTAGTCCTTGTTTTAAATCACTGTATAATCAAAGAAGCTGAAGAGGTTGGAAGGAAATTAAAGCGACTGGTACTGAAGTTAAAGAAAAAGAAAAAAACTATTGGAATATTTGACGATGACCGTCGTTCCCCATACCTACCGCAAGTCGCAAAAACGTCATCTTTTGCAAATTCGGTACCTCTTTGGCAACAAATGGAAAAACATTCCAAAAGATGTTCTGCAGAGTCCTATCTCAAAAGAACATCTTCCTGCAGAAGCTGACAGTGGCGACTGTAACTAGAGTCCAAATGCCGTCCAAGACCCGTCTCGGATTGGCCAAATTGCGAACGGGTCAACAAATTCAGGGTATGCGAAAACCCTGAATGGTATGGGAAAATGAAATAAAAGCAATAATATTAACACTTTTGGAAGGGTGTTATCATTTGCAAATGTTCTAATCACATAAATAGATCGATTTTATAGTGACGTAGCCTTAGGTTTGCTAGCTTGGAATTCTGTCAGAAAAAACGCCCCCGAAACCAGCTCTGGGTATTGTACCACCAATAAGTATTTCTTAAGTTATTTTTAGTCCTTTTTTGTATGCATTTATTTTTGGTAAGGTCAACAAAGACAGACAGGAAATGTGGAATAAGGGCAGTAGGGGACTTTGGAAGGTCTGTTTTTATAGTACTCCACAGACCCGATAATGCTGGAATTCCTCGACTGCTTTGAGAATGAGCAAGAGGCATTAAGATTATGTAATTTCTGAATTTGTCTCGCTCTGTTTTTGTCTCCAATGGACTCCATTTGTTTACTGTTCTGAAGTTTATTATGACTGAGGTTAGACCCTGGATCTTACTTGCAAAGATAAAAGATGAAGAATGCGTTCTTCTACCCTTCAGGTTTTTTTTCCTGCTTCATAACGATTTGTCAAAACTGTATACTATTTTACTGTAGGTACATGGGGCACAGTGGAGGGAGAAAGAATTTAGCGTGACCGCCAGTTTTTACTGATAAAACTGCCATCGCGAGTCAAACGGTTACAGTACTGGTGTAAACAATGAGTCCACGGGTGGGGTTCAGGAAGGAAGTTGATACGATAATACTTTATGCACATTTTATAGGTTTTATTCCCATGAGACTATACACGCAGCCATAGCGTAGTACATCTGGGCTAGTCAAAGACAGTCAAGGCATCTGTTAGTACCACTGACCCATCCTGATTCCCTGAGGTGACCCTGGAAGAAGTTCGACTGCAGCAACACAAACATTTGTTTAATGTTAATGCAGCAGGCGAATGGAACGTTCGTAGATAGTTTACGCGAACATAATTCTGACCTTCTTGGTGGGCATCTTTAGCTTCATGAATTCAGCCTCTCGACACAAAACGTTCCAGGGAGCGTGAATCTTCAAAAAGCCCAGTCCTGGAATCTTGGCCTAAGACAAAGATCAGTCAGTTTTCAAAAGGGCACATATGATTTTATGTAATCAGAATATATATATCATTATATATTTTCAAAGTGTATAATATATATATATATATATATATATATATATATATATATATATAATAAAATAAATGTTAAAAATCAATAGAACGATGCATGTAAATAATTATAGAATTAATTAAATTGAATATGTACTAAATAATAAATATAATGAAATATTGATACAATATGGAATAAAACACCTTGAATAATAACAAATGAATAAATAAAAATAATAAAATTAATTAAATAGTAAAATATATAGTAAATAAAACAAAAAAAAATGTAGAAGCCATAATTTTTTTTTAACTCTTTATTTCCAACTGTATCAAAAACAGATAAAAAATTATCAGTATGTATCAAACAAACTGTAAATAAAACAAACAAAATGTAAATAAAATGTTTTTAAAAATATATATATAAAATTTATAAAAACATTAATATAAAAGAAAGATAAATAAAATGAAATATGATAAAATCTAATATTAAAAATATTTTATATATATTATATTATATATAAATATAGATATTGATGTATTATTAAATAATTAAATAACTAAAAATTTGTAGTTATGAAATAGAAGAGCAATAAAATTCAGCATATTATATATATATATATATATATATATATAAAAAGAGGTATATCATATTTTGTCACAATAAAAATTTAGGACCAAATTTTGAGCCACTTTACCTCGTAGAGGAACGAGATGTTTCCACACTATTTTCATTTAATCGTATATTAGGTTCAATGTGTAAAGACTCCGATTATCACGTTCGCTACATTTGTATAACGCAAAACAGAAGCAACGATCCGTTTGTACGTCACCCAGCTGTCTTCCTCACTCGCTCCGTCTCCCAAAAATAACCTACATATGTTTGATATTGCACGCAAATAATAATCAACGCGCCAAGTCATTTACAAGCTTCAGCATCATATTTTCATGACCACTTTGGGGAGGATTAACACCCGTTGGCCTTTTAATAGTGGCACCCTATGATACCGTTTCACTGCTACAGTGAAGCTTAAATGTTTTACGGGCGCTTTCAGATTGGGCACGGCCAGTTCTAAGATATCCTCCTCCTGCTTTTTAATAAACACTTTTGTCACTTTTTTTTGACTTGTTTTGTCACAAGTCCTAATTTTGCAAAGTTTCCAAACACCTCAGTTGGTCGCCGTGTTCTAAGGTTATTCGAACAATCATAACTTGTATTTCTGCGTTGGATCCTTGACGGTGAAAATGGGAATAAACAGTTTGGACATATCCCCCATTCAGAATATATGGCGTAACACTTGTTGCAGTAAAAATAGGGCAAAATTGCACCAGAAACACTGGATAACTCCAACGTTCTCAACCGTCTCAACTTTTTCTGATTTTAACACCAAAAAAAAATGTATTTTTTTCTGAAAACTTAAACTAAATACCAAATCCCATTTGGTATTACTGTTTATTGGTCTAAATACATATATAAATATAGAGCCCACCTGCTGATTCTATATTCTTCATATGAATTATATATTCAGCTCCGCTTCTACATTTGGACGGAGCCAACGTCTGCGGTCGTTAATTTGTAAAAATATACGTGCCAGTTGTTTAACGCTCGCATTTGTATCCGCATCCTGTTTCAACACGTGGATTAATAAATATATTTAAAAAATCTTAAAAAATACGTGTTCGTAAAGACGTATGTCGTTGCCGTAGGAGTCGCCGACGCAACCGGTTTCAAGAAAATAGGAATCGAGACTTTCGGGTCAGTCATTTCAAGTCGCTGCTGTAGCGTCTTATTTTCTATTTATACGCTGGCATTAGGACATCTTATACATAGACAGAATATCGGTTTACGTTTTTACGCGTCTGATACACGGATATAGCTAAACTTGCCACCCCTGCAAATAGTTTCGCAGGAAATTGGCCGCCTCCTGCATTGTTGGAGATGTTCGGGAGCGGATGTCTCCTAATTTCTTAAATATAAACAAAGCTGAGGTCATGTCTGCTGTTTAGCACTTCAGTCAACAGCCTTGTATAAAAATGGTTTCATTAATCCTGAGATGCTTTTCAGAGTCTTCTAAATCCTATAATTACTGGAAAAGAAAGACAATTACAAGCTGAAAACTTGACTAGAACCAAAGACTCCAAAGCTGCTCATAGTGATAATAGCTGGTTTTATTGGGTTTCAGTTTATTAGTTGCTCTTGGTGCTGATCAGTGTTGAGATACTTCATAGTGAGAAGTTAAGATGGATAAACTGCCTCTATGAGAAGAAACAAGTAGATATACTTGTAAGATGAGCTGAAATCTAAATATGAGGAAATGGAATGGTCTCGGGGTCAAACTGATTCCTCAATCGGATTCTTCTGAGGGTTCCCAGATTGGGTTCCCTGGCTGTGGTCTGACAGACCTTTGGCATTACTTATCTTACTACTTAAAGTAAAAGTAAGCAAGGTAAAAGCTTTTGGTTTGACTGTGGGGACTGTTTTGGGGGCAATAAAGTCTATATTTTGGACTTCCATAACCGGTTTCTGTGAGTTTTGGCCTCCTTTAGTTTTTTCTTTTGCGCCCATAATTTGGGTCATATTGGGGCTGTGCAACATTCCAAAACTTTCCCAAAATTGGCCCATAATGACTTTGCTATCTGCGTATAGCATGTTCTGCCCGGCCACCATCAACTTTCCCACGTACAAAATTCTTTACGGTTGGCTCAGATTTTGCAAAGTTTCAGAAAGATGTACAACGCCTATATGACCCAAATTAAGGGTGCTAAAGAAAAAAACAAAAGAAGGCCAAAACTTACCCAAACCCAATTATGGAACTCCAAAATATAGACATAAGTGCGCCCCACCCAAAAAGAGTCCACAATCCCCCACAAGCTTTTAGCAAACCAAACAAAATGAATCCAGAACTGCCAAACGTCAACCAGACTACAGCCAGAATTTCTTGCTATCTGGGTAATGTGGACCCGGTTCAGTTTTATCAGTATTTAAGGTATTCTCACTCACACCAGTGGTTTAGATCAATCGTTGGCGTGTCCACGCATTGTCTGAATGTCTGAGCTGGTGTTTTGTCGATCTGCCAGACGGCTATAAAGCATCACGTCAACAGTTCTCAGCTATTAATGAGGCTGTAAACCGATGGAAATCCATCCATTATGTATATGTCGCTTATCCCTTGGAGGGTCACGGGGCGGCTGGAGCCAAACCCTGATGACTGGTCAAGAAGCCAGTTTCCAAAGACTCCAAGCACCTACCCTTTGAGAAACAAGGTAGGTAAGAGATATTTTATTTAATTAATACCAACTATTATGTTGAGGACGTAAAAATGAAATGAAAGAGATCGGTCTGGGTCGTCCATATTACAACAAACTCTTGCTGATGTTTTATTAGATATTAGAGTTTATTTATAAGAGAAAATCACCCAGATTGAGGAAAACATTCCAGATAAATAGCAGAGGGGGCACATTTGTTATATATGAGGGATGATGTCAGCTGAAATGTTGCTTTTGCAGCAACATGAAGCCGTGAAACGGATTGCGCTGGCCCAAACAAAAGCTTACGAAAATATTCCTAAATACTGATCCGTCGTGGAGTTTGTCGAATTTTTTGGAAGCGCACCATCGGATTTTAGCACCGTTTATCACTGCAGCTCAGTTCTGTTTGTCGAGACACCTGTAATATCACAGCGACTTATTAATATTGTTGTGTTCCAAGTTAGTAGGGATTGAAATTTGTCTCGTCCCCAAAAAGACATGTTTTGAGGGTTTGGTCAATGTTATTGTTAGAGGTAAAGTAGTGGTCGTGATTGAGTGAGAGCGTCCAGGAAATGACTTTAAGTCAATGAAATGTCCTCTGAAGTCATGGAAACATGACTCTGCGCGCGCGTGTGTGTGTTGTGCTCCAGTTACAGCCTCATGCTAACTTGCATGCTAACCTACATTTCCAATTAGTCCTGTAGTCACCGAGAAACACTTTTGCAGAGACAGAATTTACTCCCCAAGAGTCAATTTTTTTTTTTTAAGTAAATGTTGCATCCGTGTTTGTCCCATAATTAAACCCTGGCATTAAATCTGATCTGGTTTACTGTGCAGCTGTGAACTGAGCATGCAGTGCAAGCAGGACTGCCAGTATTATGAACTCTGACCCATAACCCCACTTAGTCACTCTAAAGTGAGTGGGGGGGTGGAGGTTTCTATTTAAATCTAAGATTAACTGGAATAAGTGCTGTATTATAAATCATGTTGTTCTCAAACCGAACCAAACACCAGTGATTGTTTACAGACGCCGTAAAAATGAAACTCACCTCTTCGTCTTTCTCTATCTCCAGTCCCATTTCTTTCAGTTTCCCCTCAAACTCCTCCCTCCTGAACGCCTTGTGATCTTCGTGACTGTTAAAATTCTCCCCCGCGCAGCCCAGCTCCACGTCGCCCACCGGCGACGACGACTCCTTCGCTTTTTTCGCTTGCCGACGTTGGTTTTCGTTGCGGTTGTGCGGGCCACGGCGTAGGCTTCGGGCCACGGCATTTTCTGTCAGCAGATACGTCGACTGTCGGCATGAGCGACCCGTGCCCGGTTTCTTCAGTTGGTAGGTGAGGACGTAGTCGACACGTCGCTGACCGTCGTGGAAGTAGAGTCCCCGATGGCAGCGGGTGTTTTCCTCTGGAGTTAGCGCCTTTAGCAGCTGTCAGCACATGTGGGAGAGAGAGAGATTAATTTACAGTGTGTTGTGGCTCTGTTAAGGAAGCAGTGAGGATACATTCTACAAAAGGTTAAGACGAGAAAAAATATAGCCTGATCCGGTTCACCTGCATCTCTGCTTCCAAAATTTGCCATTTTGTGAAGGTCACTTCCAGCATAATAACGTACATAATAATGTCATAAAGTAAAAGTCATCATCGTTAAATGGTTGCAAGAAAATGACAATGAGTTCAGGGGACTTGAATGATCTGGCGGTCAAATCCCACCTGAATTCAACCTAGATCACCTTCAGTATGTGGAGTGTCTGCACTGGTTTTCTACAGGTGTGAATGTTTGTATGTATTTGTCAACTCTGGGATGAATTGATGGATGGATGGATGGAAGAGCACCAAGGTGAGGGTGGACATGACCCTGGACGAGATAACTTAGAAGGACGTAGACCTTGTCTGAGGCTATAGAACAAGGAAAATCTTCACCCCCATCAGGTTCTCAGACAGCTAACAAATACCTTTGAGCAAAGCTGAATTGTTGCTACAACCCAGACAGCAAAATCACCATTTGGCCTAATTTCGGCAAAGTTTCGGAAGGACGCATGGCCCCTATATAACCCAAATTAGGTGTGCAAAAGGAAAATAAAACAAAAAGAGGCCAAAACTTACCCCAAACTAATTAGGGAACGAGTCCAGAATCCCCAACAGTCAAGCCAAAAGCCTTTACATTTCTTATCTTTACTTTTTAAGACTACTGCCAGAATATTTGCTATCACATCTCCCCGCATGAACTAGCTTCTCCGACATCATTGCCTTTGTACCAGCTGGAAGACTCCACTGTCAAGTAAGAAGCTAATTGTACCTCAGGAGGCAACAGTGAGCGACGTATATGAATGGAAAACGGTTGAACTATTCACTCTTGAATGAGCGCAAGCCATCAGGTTGTTTGTTAGACACTTGGTTGAAGAGAAAGTACTTTAACTGAGTGGGAGCTTTAGTGCATATTTTACTAACATGTGTTATTAGAATCAGCCATGATGTCTATTTACTTTAATGACTGTAGTGGGAATCCAGTTGAGGGTGTAGTAAATGACACTCGCTGGGTTTATAGAGCTCCAGATGTAGCGGGGTGTGAGTTGTCCGCTGGCTTGTTGTGTGTGAAAGCAGCTGTGCAATTCAAATTTGGCACATTGCCTTTACTTTTCATAGAGTCAGGCCTAGAAAGGAATAATATGATTTCTTGATATTTCCTACATAAGGTGAATGAAAAGTTGATTTCAGGACTTGTGGAGGAAGGCGGGTGGGGGCAGTCAGGTGCCGAAGCAGGTGTGGCTCCTGCTACTATGCCTACTATGGCACTTCTGAGTAAATTCTGTATGAGACATAAATAGTGTGTGAATTTTGAGCGGTGTCATGATCTGAGCCTATTACCATATTTCTCCTTATGAAGTCTCTCTATAACAGCTGGCTACAGATCTAAAGGAGAAGGGTGGGGGGGGTCTACAGATCAAACTACACAGACGGCGGCAGCACCACACACCAGTATTTAGACGGGAAACTCCACCCATTTTACCCTTGGAAGATCGGTTTACCGGTCATGGGTTGGGTTTGAGGTGCGATAGTTGGGGTACATGCTGGGTCCAGTTTGCGGGTGGCAAAATACCGGAATTACTTAAGGTTCATCTCACCCTAATGGACCTCGTTGAGCAAAGACCAACGCTGAAAACAGACATGGCAGCTGTAGATCAGTGACGTGATTACGGAAACGCAATATTGCTGTTGACTCGTTAACGGTTCCGCCACTAGTACCTAAATCCCACTTAGTGGGAATATGTTGGCTCCAGCTGTTATTTCAGTGAAGCTACAGGTGGAAGAAGCTAAAGTCAGCCGCTGCTGCTTTGATTCATTATTTCTTTAGTGATACATCTGAGTTAAACTTGCCTTATCTCCAATTTACGGCTAAACCGGGTCGACTATTCCACTTTGTCCGATTTATTGCCGATAAAGTACCTCACGTTTTTAGACCTTCACAACTCAAAAAGGTTTACAATTGGGGTTAGGTTTGGGGTTAAGGACTTGGTCCACCTGCTTCCTCGTATCACGGTCACATGTTGCCTTGCTAAAGCGTCAAAGCTGTACACATCTAATGAGGTGCCACATTTATTAATGTCTTCACAGTTGCGAAGATATAGACCATAACCCTTTTAATTAGGGTTAGGTTTAGGCTGTTAAAACCTCAAACCTGAGTAAGGGGGTTAGGGTTTTAAGGGGTTACATAAGTAAAATAGATGCCAAACTTCTAAAAAGTAGCAATCAGAGATAAGGTTTTGAATCTTGGGTGGGTAATTTGAGCAGAAAGGCGATTGACTTCCATGTGGTAGGGGCTTGTTTGCTTCTGAATCAATTCCACATGTATATATCACATGTTTGCCAGTGTAATTTTAAAATTAGCAACCGAAAAACATCTGTCAGCTGTCGGGGCGGGGGCGGGAGGGGGCCGCGGGGCAACGCGACGCAGCGCTGAGGTCACAGGACACTGATCACACTCTGGAATCACACCTGCAGAACCGGAGACCGCTCCTCGGCAGGAATACCAGGCGCCCCCACCACCACCACCACCACCACCACCCGCGCGCGCATGCACTCGGATATTTAGCATCTCAAATGATATCTGTGTATTCGAGTGCGCCATAAATAGTGACTTATTTTATACCGTGCAACATCATCTACTGTCAAGGCAAGTCAACAGGCACATGTTTTGGTGGGTTTGCGAACAAATTTCGGGCCCAAAAAATGAACAGAAACCGGGGACGAGCTGCAGATGTTTCATGGCAGCATCCCCTTCCAGCTTCTTCTTTTATGAGCCATTTGCTGCCCCAGACCACCAGTGAGGGGTCAAACAGCTGTGGTCGAGAGGGAGGGGGGTTGGCAAAAAAAAAAAGCACTTAATCTCAGTTTGAGTTGTACTCCACGATAAGCAGAATGTTTTGATCTTCCTCGTGGGCAGTGGCGTCTGGGGGGAATTAATACTTTTTGACGAAAAAGGACAAAACTTACAATGCGACAATCAAATCAGAAATTTTTTTTTTTTTTTTTTACTCTTATGTCTTATGTGCATCATTTTTATTCATATATCTCAAGTGTATTTTGGCTTTCCAAAATAAAAGTCTTGTCTTTGTAGCTAAAACATCTGTATGGTTATTTTTTGAAGTATTCTTCTTGAAACAAGCATCCTTGAACATATTTACCAGAGAATTAAGAGTTCAGTTTATGGGTCCATCCATTTTTTTTTTTTTTCTTTTTTTTATATATATAGGTTGTAGGTAGACACTCACCTTAAACTTGCCGTGGAAGATGACATCTCGGAGGAAATGCGGAGCCTGTTGCTCGGGTTCGGGCTCGGAGGTCGGAGGCAGGTTGACTTCCACTCCTTCTTCTTCTTCTGTCATTGTCCAGGCGGCAGTGTTAACGCACAGATAAAGTGATGTAGAAGAAGAGTTTGTCTGCAAGCAGAATAGTCCAGTTTGTCCTCTTTTTTTTTTTTTTTTTTTTTTCCCCGTCTCTCTCTTTCTCTCTAACTAACTGTGTCTGAGGGTCTAAGGGCCCCTCCCCTGGCTCGCCAAATTTTTTATTTTTTTTTTTTTCTAACTTGCCACTCTTCTTTAGCTTTGCGCGTCTCCCTTTAAAGCTCTGCGTGGTGGAGCTCTGTTCCTCTGCCTTCGGTGCAGAGTGGCTGAAGCGAGCCCTGCAGCTTTGTTACTTGAGAAGACGTCGGCGAAGCCAAGATCTAAACTTAGACAACGATAAAACTCTGATGAACACAAGGTGCCCTCCCTTCCTTCACTCACTCACTCTCTCTCTCTCTCTCTCTGTCTCTGCTCAACTGTAATCACTACGAGATCAAGCACCCCCCCCTAAACACATCCAATGTCTCTCTACCCCTCTCTCTCTCTTTCACACTCTGTCGGTGGCCTCCAATCACTGCAAGGTCAAATGTGATGCGTTGCAAGAGGAAAAAAAACTAAATGTCAACATGGCTCTTGAAGTGAGAACACGCCTGATGTCGTGCGTAAATGTACAGAAGCTCTCGCGCGTCCGCAGTGAGCCGCGCGTTATCGAGCAGCAAATTAGCGGTCACCTCCGGAGAGCCTCGGTGATCCCGAGCGACCGCTTCAGATGGATCGTCACGCTTGTACGCAATCGGGATCAACATCAACATCACAACAAAACTTTCTGCTTGACACTTGGGGTTCAGTGAGGGTTAGGGTTACGTGCCAGTGCTGACGTACGTGTTACAGAATGCTCTTTGAACTATAAATAATGTATATGATATGTTTTTCAGGCTATACAGTGTTGTCGATTGCTTAAATATAAGTAACACTCAAATCAAACGCCCCCTCAAGAGATTTTTTTTTACTTCGGTCCAGGGAATTTGAGTTTTACCGTCTTTTGTTTTCACAACCAAATGGTTAACAATGAAAGTGAATGGGGCAGCCAGCCAAACGTATCCAAATTGTCTTTTTTAACTACTAATAAAGCTTAAAATATCACTTCACTTCAGCAGTAGCATGAATAGTGTCCCTACACATAAACTGAAGTATGGATAACTTAGTAAGTGTTCCAGATCAACAGATTCATCAGTTTCCTCGGACACTTCACAAACACATCGGTTGGTTGTTAAGGAAAATGATGAATGAAGTTATCGGTACTTCAGTTTATATGCAGGGACCCTATTCATGCTACTGCTGAAGTGAAGTGATATTTTGAGCTTTATTAGTGGCTAAAAAATGACAATTTATATAAGTTTGGCTGGCTGCCCCATTTACTTTCATTGTTAGCTATTTAGCTGAAAACAAAAGATGGTCAAACTCGATATTACTTAGACTAAAATGGAATATCTCTTAACTCAACGGTACAGAATTCCTTTGCACGCGCATCAAACAAAGATGTGTCGACAGATTTTGCAAAAATTTGCACGCGTATTTCCGGAAATACATTTAGATTCATTGTGGTTCTTTTAGCGAGCCGGGTCGCCAAGTTCGCGGGGTAATTTTATCGCACGCTTTGTCTTCATCGTTTACAGCCCTTCGATTGTAGCCGGTGGTTTTAAGGGTTTGAAAAGAGCTTCTGAGAAAAATTGAGAAAGTGAGAAAGTTGAGGAGTCTGGTTGCTCGGGGCGACGAGTTATTCGTAGATACCAGTAAATCCAGAAAATCCAGTCCGAGTAGCAGGATTTATGCTATTAAAGGCTAATCAGATAAGAAATAAAGGAAAAACAAACAAATATAATACGTTGCACATGTGAATCAGTCATCCATATACACATATATATATATAAATATACAAACAGAACAGCAAAAATATACAAACCGCTGCATGTTCCTTTCATGCAACAGCGTCTTCATATACATCAAACAGCCGGGACGTTTCAACCAGTTAGTGGTGTTAGTGTTTTAGTGGCAAGTAGAGTGTGAGGTTAAAGCTGTGATGGACAAGAGGACAAAGGGAGTTTTTAAAAACCACTCAGCTTCCACTTAATGACACTGAAGCTAGCGCTTGAAAGAAGACATGCTAGCGCTTTACAAGTAGCCATTAATATGCTGCAAGGTTATTCTGACATTGTTTTTTTTTTTTTGGTTTGGTTTGTTTTTTCTTGCAGGGGATGTCCGGGTATTTCAGTTTTTTGGGGGGCAATTTTGTCTTTAATGGTAGAGACAGTGTAGAGATTAAACAGGAGGAAGAGTAGGGTAAAGTTAAGGGTACTTTACGCACTCAAAATAGTTAGCGTAAGTATGGAAGTACGCAAATCGAGACACATGGGAGTCTATGGCGGCCCATAAAACCGTTAGGTAAAAAGTTTTGAAATTTGGCACACCCATTGAAGACGGTCCCGATATTAATTTTACCAAGTTTCGTCCAAATCCGATTTCGACGCACCCTACGGCGTCAATTTCCGTTTTTTGTTAGATTTTTCCCGCCATTTTGGATTTTATCGAAAGCGGATGGTGGACGGGGGGGGTCACAAATTTTGTCCAATCGGTACGAAACTTGACGCACATCATTTTCAGACCAACCTTTTTCCAAACGTTATCATTTCGTCTTTAAATTCTTAAGCGTTCGTCTACAACAGCCAATTAAAATCGACGACCCAATCGGCCGAACAGCCGAACAGGAGGTGAGCTGATATCTCGGCAACACTTCGATGTATCTTAACCGAACTCGGTGGACAGTCCCAGGACCTCATTTTGAGTCGGCGCGATAAAGCTGGTGTCATTTGGCCACCGGGGGCGCTGTAACGTGCAAATATGTGTTTTGATTTAAAACGTAATTGTCACTTCTGCTGATGCTTCGGGTTTGCTTTGTTCTAAAGATCCACGATGGGTAGAAGACACAGTCGTTTGAGATCATGTATTATGGAGGGAAGACGCCGTCGTTCTTCAACCTCTTGCCCAGTGAGCCTGGACCACAGCTGTAAATCCAGGATGTGGTCTAGAGGATGATGGGAAACATAGTCAGGAGTCGGGAGAGTGAACAGGATTTGGGTTTGAACGCTGTCCTGAGGGGTGTCAGTGCTCTCGGTTTCAGGACCCTGGAGATGATTTTCTTTTTCTCTTACTGACACTAGATATAAATAGACTAAACAGACTTAATATGATTGCGTTTCAAACAATATAAAATATTTTTTGATGGGGCGTTCGACTCGTATACGTTGTGAAATAGACCCTGGGTTCGAATTACTCCAGACAGACATCACTTTAAAACTCTGCAGTATAGACTAAATACACTTTGAGTAATTGACTTCATTACTATTAGTGTTAGCTCTTAAAGCGCAACTCAGGAAACCTGTGACATTTTTCCTCAAGCAGCATAAATTACAAAAAAAAAAAAAAAAAAAAAAAGGGGGTCGAGTTAATTCTGTGTCGATTTTCTTTTCTTTTCTTTTTTTTTCTCCCCTGTGAAGCCGTTCCAGGAAACTGTTCTTTCTTCCATGATTGTTTACTTTTGTGAGAACTAAGATCCAGAAACTTTCTGTGCAACCTCTCATTCCTGACACTTCAATCCCACAAGCTTATGTAACGCAGCAGCAACATCCGCACTCAAGTGTATTTTTAGCTTTTTAAGAGTTAAATAATATACAGAGAATCAAGCAAAGGAAAGCAGGGACCTTGTAGAGCACGGGCTCCCGAGGGATATCATGTGTCTGATTCGATGCTGGGAGCAAGATGTAGGGGTCAAAAGTCAATTCTCACAGGAAACAGAAGGAAGTGGTGTTTGTGTTCACATACTGTAACTCAGCCTTTCAATACAACGGCTGAAACTTTGTGTACATCAGTCAAATTAAGTTTTAACTAACCGTGATCCTTCTGACACCTCTTCGTCGGTCCGCTTTGTCCGGAGGAGCCTCGCGGGAGAAGATCTCCGACGAGCAAACAAGCCGAGGGGTAAGAGAGACGGATGGGTGACAGCCGCTTGCGTCCGCAAAAAAATGCGAGAAGTGACAAGGGAACAAGTGAGAAACGAAATAATTCAAGTGACAATGTGGAATCATTTAAACCCAGGGTCCCCACAACAATGAAAGTCAATGGGGCAGCCAGCCAAACGCATCTAAATTATCATTTTTTTAACCACTAACTTTAACACTAACTCAAAATATCACTTCACTTCAGCAGTAGCATGAATAGGATCCCTACGTATAAACTGAAGTAGTGATAACTTCACATCGGCAGATTCGTCATTTTCCTAAACAGCCGGCCAATGTGTCCGTGAAGTGTTCAAAAAAACTGATGAATCTGCTGATCTGGAACACTTATTAAGTTATCAGTACTTCAGTTTATTTATATATACATACATATAAAAACAAGGCCAGACAGAACAGGCACACCATAAATAACAAACACTATTTAGGAGGTACTAGTTGGACTAGTTCCTTGTTTTGCAAGACTCTGGACTTGTCTGCAACTCTACAAGTCCCCCATTATCAACTGTCTTCCCATTATCCGTCACAACCACTAAGGCAATAAAATATAACCCAAATATATAGAATATTTTCTTGTGAATGCTTGCCGCTATAAATTATATTCATTTTTATAGTTGAGGCCTTTCCTACCGAATGCGCAATTCTTGTCTTTACACCCTCGTCTCATTCAGATTCACCGGTTTCTTCTCCTTTAACCGAATTGAAGTGTTTCAAATGTCCCACAGCAGCAGGACGCAATGCAGAGACAGAATGTCCCAAAGTGCACGAACCCCTGCATCTGCAGCCTAATGTAAATATTTAAACGGACGAACATCCAGGAAGTGATCGGGCCGGGTACCTTTTTTTTTTCTTTTCTTTTTAAATTCTGCATATAATGGGCACTTTCAGTGAATGTCGCACTCCGCTGTTATTATCCAACAAAAAGCAGTGATTTATAGTGACAGTGATATATTAGCTCTATGTTCTCCACGTTAACTAATTGGCTCTTTGGTCTATTATAGTGGTGTTCATAAGACCATTACCAGGAGAAAATATAGGTTGGCCTGGAGCGTGAAGCTGACAAGATCGGTAGTTGAAAGCCCCACTAATGTGTTGCATGCGTATATACAAACTGCTAGCTTGCTATCAGTAGATTCCTGCTCAACATTTGTTAAGATACAGAAGCTTTAAGCTGAAGAAGAAGACCCCAATAAGATGTTGTTTAGGAAGGCATAAAGTATGTCTGACATATATGTATTTTATTCAATGGGACAAGTTCTTAGTCTGTTATAATAATGTTTATACAAGCAGTTAACATTGTTAGTTAAAGTGATGGTCGAGGATAATGTGAACCCGGGTTTATTTCATCATAAATAAGAGTCGAACACAAAGATAATTTCCGTTGGATGAAGAATTTTCAAGTTTCTTTTCAAAGCCAAAACACTAAAACAATGAAAGTAAATGGGGCAGCCAGCCAAATGTATCCTAATTGTCACAAAGACTGTTTTACAAGACTTACCCAACATTTTGTTTTTCATAACAAGTGGTGATGAAGGTGATGAAGTGGTGATGAATATTCACAGTTTTGTCTAAATATCAGACCTATCATCCTACCGATTATTAAAATAAAATTTTATGAAAATAACTAAGTTTAGCAAGAGAAAGAGAGAAAATCCAAACCACATAGATGATAATATAAATGACCTTTATCCCAAACTAAAGGAAACAAAAAGGTCATGCTCAGTTTACATCATTAATCTACCAGTTTTATGTATGTCAAGGGGCCCAATCAACAACAGGAAGTGCCGTTTCCGTGCCCCCTAGGTTCAAATATATTTAGGAGTCGGGCGCAATTTTTCCTAAATCTAAAAATAGATTTTAAGGAACTAAAATTAGCTCTGGGCCCATTTGATATAAAGCGAACGACAGCGCGCACAAAGAAGATTATGTAAATTAGATCAAATGATCTTTCTTCCTGTCGCTTTAAACTATTGTAGTGCTGTTCTAGTTGAAGTTCCAGGTTCTCTCTTTGCACTGAACATCAGTGGTCATTATGTTCTCTATGGTGCCTCCGTAGAACATGTTGAGGATGGGAGGGGGGCAGGTGTGGTCACCCCCCAGAAACTACCCCCAAAGAAAGTGGAGAGATAAATATGTCTGGTCTTTACAGCAACTGCTAAAACCAAATTAGCAGCCAAGCTAACGCCGCCTAGTGCTTCTATTCAATTTCTTAGCAGGGTTTAACACTTGGGAGCTGTTTGTAGGATTCGCTTCCAACACTTCGGGCCATTCGGGGAACAGAGGAGGGGCTCAAAGCGATGCATGGAGACACAGAGAAGACGTTTGTTGGAATTGGAACTGATCGACGTCCGTGGCATGTTACTGTTGTGGAAGGAATACTACCGGCAAAGCGAGATTCCGGAAATTAGCTAATTCTAGCGGACCAATCAGAGGCATGCGTGCTCCATGAGCTCTATGTCGTTTCGAAGGATAGTTAAAAAGTTGGGGCATAAATCAGCCTTTATGCTCAACCGCTACTTCCCTGGAATGCTAATCAATACCCGGATACGGCTACGGACATTACACTGGATACCGCTCGGTGGACAACTCCGAGTAGCGATTGGTTGACGCAGGAACGTATGCCTAACGGATAGATTTCAGACGCTTTGCGTAAAGGGAAATGATGCGAAAGCATCTGATGCGCCAGCTTACCAAAATAAGAGGCCAAAACTCCAAAATTATCGTCACAACTGGCCAAAAAAAGAGTCCGAAATCCACCACAGTCAACCCAAAAGTCTTTCTCTTTGACTAGTAAACCGTAACTATGACATGATCAAACCAAAGACCTTCACCCGGATTCCTGGATCTGCCAGACCACTCAGAATCTTTGACATCTGGGTAGTTGTTGTACCAGACCAGCAGTCGTTTCACTTCCCCTCGGTAGGCCCTTGTACTTGTATCATCCGCGACCTTTACGCTGCGTTTAGTAGCCAATTCGGTGCATCCGTCACCGGTCGTCGACGTAAACGGCGCTGGGCTCAAGACGAAGGAAACGTAGGCGTTTTGGAAGCAACCGTTCGGGTTTAGTCGTCACTGGTTCAATTAACCTTGAGTTCTGACTTTAAATACCCTTGAATATTTCCAAATTTGTCACTAAAGATGGTGAACTTCCTGTTGGATGTCATCGTTTTGAGGAAAAGTTGACCTGGCCTTTAACGTGAAGCGTAAACTCTAAAGAAGCTACGTTTTCTCGGAAGCGAATTCTTTGACGTTCAAGTGGCTTCTGCTAAAAGCTTCGACTGAAGTGGACGAAAAGGAAAACGGGAGGTTTTTGAACAATTTCAAAAAAAAAAAAAACCATCAGCACGTCGGTCGTTTCTCGCGGTTAATTAACAATGACAACAATGAGTCCTTCAGGAGCACTTATGTCCTTTTAGTTTACTTAACCCCCGGACGATTCGATGGTATCAGAAAGATTGATGTTACGTCTTCACCTCAACAAGCTTCCGCGTGGAATCCGTCGCGTTTTCGTCTCCGTAGTTTAACACCGGTACACAAACGAGACAGAAACCCAGATGTCAAAGATTGTGGCTGTCGTCTGGCAGATGTTTCTTACTTTTAGATTCACTTTGTCACAGAGGAAACGGGGTGAAGGTCTTTGGTTTGACTATGTCATAGTTATGGTTTAGTAAACTGCATAAAAAGTTAAGATAAACAAGGTAAAGACTCTTTTTATAGCAGTTGTGTCTATATATAGGTTTATATATATTATTCCATAATTGTTTTTTTGTTGTTGTTGTTTTTTTGCATATATATTATATTATTAATATTTATTCATATTTTTGCACTAATGTAATTCATAATATAATTACCACTAATTATCAGTATTATTTATAATAATGCATAATGTATCATTATCATGTATAATTATTATAATATATATAATATTAGATATGATATTAATATGGTTCTATTAACAATATACTATTATTATTATTATTATATAAATATATTGTATAATACAAATTATGTGACATAATATCATAATATTATTCATATTCATAAATATTATTTTAATAAAATAATTTATAATGAATGACCATTACTGTGTCTGATTATTATATTATATATAATTGTAAAATAAATAATAATATAAATATTGGTTTATCATTATTATTATTATTATTATTATTGATATTATATTGTCGTTATTTTAGATCGTATAACATATTACAGATTTTGTGATAATATATAATGTTGCATAATAATCATAATATTATTAATATTCATAAATGTTATTGTTGCCAATGACATAATATAAATATGTAATAGTTAATAATATAAAATTGTTATATATAATATTATATTAGTATCATAAATACAACATATATAATTATAATAATAATAATATTGTTGTAGTTATTATTATTATTATTATTATTATGTTAAACTAGGCCTGTAGCAAAATAATACAATAGTGATTATTAAATAAAAATCAAAATTAAAAAAAAAAAGTTTTATTTATTGATTGTCAGATTCATAATAAAATCTAATTTTTATCTTAAATATAAGCCGCTAATATTTACAAATAATAACGATGTGTTTCAATTAAAATATATATATATATTATTATTATTATTTTTATTTTTATTTAATTGTAATGTTGCAGTAGAGACAGAGAGCGCCCCCCTTTCCCGCTCTTTTTTCCTCTCTGTCGCCATCTTGTGGCCGAGCGCCGCCATTACGCCCCACCTTCCTCCTCCTCCTCCTCCTCCTCTTCTTCTTCTTCTTCTTCTCTCCAGCTCACAATAAACAACACGACGTCACTTCCGCTCTTGGAGGTTGACAGCAGAAAACAACAGAAAAGAAGGAGCGATTAAAAACACACACGCGCGCGCAGCGGAGACGTTATTATTCCCGACGAGCAGCTTCTGTAGCGGGATGAAGGTGAGACCCTCTGCTTTATTTTATTTCTTTTTTTATTTTATTTTATTTTAAATCTTTAATATCGACTAATACACACTCCGTATCAGTGACTCTGCTGATATTCAGTAACGTCAGAGTGAAAACACACAATACCCGCTACGTAAAGTCACTGATATCTTTATATTTGTTTCTTTTTTATTTAATTTTTTTCCCCAAAAATGTCTACATCTTATACATCCTTCATTGGTAACAAATACAGTCTCGTGCGCAGACGTCACTGCTGCGATGATATTTTTAAATATTAAAAAAAAAAAAAAAAAAAAAAAGATATTTCAATAGATGAGATGATGCAACAGCTACTTTGGACTTTATTTTAATTTTTTTAGTAAAAAAAAAAAAAAAAAGAATAAAAATGTTCACATATAATTTATTAACATTTTATGACAACGTCAAGCACGGGTCATTTTAAAGGTGCAAGCGGTAAACTTTCCTGCTAGATATTAAAGCTAACTAGCTGGTTTTAGTTGCTTAAAGTGACACGGTATCTATTTTATTTCACCACCAACACGAGTCCAACGCCCCCGCAAGAGATATTTTATATTCGAAATAATATTAAGTTTCAACGTACAAATAGCGGACAGTGAAAGTAAGTGGGGCAGCCAGCCGAACGTAGTTAAATCGCCACTTCAGTTTATGTGTAATGACCCTATTCATGCTACTGCTCAAGTGAAGTGATTTAAAAAAAAAAAAAAATGACAATTTACATATGTTTGGCCGACTGCCCCATTTACTTTCATTGTTAGCTAATTGTCTGTGAAAAGTCAACATCAAACTCAAGAGATATTTTACGTTGGTCGAAGTAAGTATCGAGTTTGACAGTCTTGTTTTCACAACCAAATAGCTAACAATGAAAGTAAATGGGGCAGCCAGCCAAATGTATCTAAATTGTCATTTTTTAACCACTAATAAAGCCCAAAATATCACTTCACTTCAGCAGTAGCATGAATAGGGTCCCTACACATAAACTGAAGTGCTGATAATTTAGTAAGTGTTCCACATCAGCAGATTCATCATTTTCCTTGCTACGTCGGCCTTTTGTTCAGGAAAATAATGAATCTGCTGATCTGTAAGACATTGGGTAACCGACATAAGTGTACTGAGAGTTTATTAAAAAGACTCTTATACAAGACTTATCCAACGTCTTGTTTTCATAACAACTGGTGATAAAGGATGTTCCAGATCAGCAGATTCATCATTTTCCTGAAAACCAACCGATTTTGTCCATGAAGAACGACAAAAATGATGAATCTGCTGATCTGGAACACCTTTCGTGTTGTTCCTGATCAACAGATTCATCATTTTTGCTATTTTGAGCTTCATTAGTGGTTAAAAAAATGACAATTTAGATACGTTTGGCTGGCTGCCCCATTTACTTTCATTGTTAGTTATTTGGCTTTGAAAACAAAAAGACGGTCAAACTCGATATTACTTCTACTAACGTAAAATATCTCTTGAGGGGGTGTTTGACTCGTGTTCGTGGTGAAATAGATGCGGGGTTCGTTGTATTTTTCAGATGGTGACTTCAGAACAGGAGGTGGAGGAGGAGAATCGTTCATCTCCGGATGAATTCGACAACCATCACGTCTGTGACGACAGAGAGCGGGAGGAGGTTCCTCCGTACCTCCGAGAAGAAGAAACACTTGGTAAAGAACCACGGTCGCCATGGAGACGGCGCGACGAGTCTCCATGGCGACAGAATGACAACAAACGAACAAAGATGGCGTCCATAGACCCGTTTGCGTCCGTCAGAGAAGAGTCCTGCTATCAGTTAGCAAAGCGGCAACTAGCCGCCGCTAAGCTAACGCTAACAAACGTTATAAATAAGCGAGTTAGTTAGCGATAAATTAGCTTAAAAAGTTTGATAATAAAGTCGCTAACTTTTTTGACAACTGCGTCCTTGTCCTGGTGCATGCTGGGAAATTTCCCATACCCCTTTTTTGTTTGCAGCGCTAAAACCGACCAAAGGGTCTTTGTCCGTCTTCTATAAACTCAGGGGTTTCCTGGGCAGTAGATTATTTTTGGATTAGGACAGATTACCTCCGGGCAAACTTAATACATATGATAATGGTGTCAGCGTTTTTAATCAAGGCCAACCAGTGGGGAACAAGGGGCAACAAGGGGGGGGGTAATTTCTGGGTTATTTTACAGGAGCAAGGTTTTGGTTTTTGGCACAGATTAGTGGCACCGACACCATTTTTTTAGCTCCTTCTGGTGAGGTTAGCACCGATTGTTAGCGACTGGATGAATAGCTTCTACCACTTAGAATCAAAGGAAGTGGTCCAGATTCAGTGGAACTGATATTCCAAAGTTAATGACCGTCGGACCTCCGGATGGGTCCCAAAAAATCCCATTCTGGAGGGTGGTTTCAAAAGTTTCTGGTGGTCTCTGAAAACGCCGTCTCCGTGTAAACGAAAGGCCTAAACGATAAAGAATTTTTCTAGATTCACCTGTTTTTGGTCTGAACCAAAAAAAACGCCTCGGACCACCACCCAGACCAAATTGGACATCGTCCTCCAATAAATAGTAGAAGAAGAAAAGAAACAGGAAGTAGCAGCAAAACAAGCAAAATAAAAAAAAAAAAAAAACAGTATAGGAAGAAGGAAATTCATCCGTTTAAGACAAGAAGTCATCATTTCTGTTTTCTCCGTCTTTATTTCCGTCTCAGACTCGGAGAAGGACCACCCGAGGCCCGAAGCGGGAGTCGTGTGGCGAGTGGGCGGCGGCCTGTTCAGCATGACGCGAAACGTGGTCGGCGCGACCCTGGGAGGCGTCGCATGGGTGGGGACGAAAAGCTTGGAGCTCACCAAGACGGCCGTGACCACCGTGCCGGCAGCCGGCGTCGGCCTTGTCAAAGGAAGCGTCTCCATGGTTACGGGAGGCGTCGGAGCGGTGGGATCGGCAGTGGCGAGTAAAGTCACGCCGAAGAAGAAGGACAAAGCCGACTGATGGGACGGACCGTGGGTTGTGTGTGTGTGTGTGTGTGTGTGTAATGTGAAGGAGTAAAATACCTCGAAAGCTTTGAACGGATTTTCATCATAGTTCCTCTGATTTAAGCGGCGTTAATTCACTCATGCAGCTACAAAGACACAACAGCAGTGATGCAGTATAAGTAATAAAAAAAATAAAAATCGTAAAAAAAAACGAAAGAAGCTGAAGGTGATGAGTACAGATATTTCCGATGGCAACAAAAGACTGAGTGTTGCAGCGCTGCTCCGTCCGTTTACTTCCCGTTTACTTCCCGTTTGCTTCCTGTTTTGTGGTCGACGGCATTTTTTTCTCGTCGTCTGTAGTCGGACCCTCCAGGGTTTTTCGCGATGTTTGCGATCGCAACCGCTAACGCAAAAAATTCAACCGCTGCTCCGTGAATTCGGCAAGACCTGGAAATTTTTGATCAACACAGCAACTTTTTTTTTTTTTTTCCTCAACTTTGTTGTAATTTTTGGCCAACCATCGCAACTCTTTTCCGATCTTTGACCAACCGTCACAACTTTGTTGCAATTTTCCAACCAATCACAACAACTTTGTTGCAATTTTTGACCAATCACCGCAATTTTTGACCAACCATCACAACGTTGTTGTAATTTCCAACCAATCACCGCAATTTTGTTGCAATTTTTGGCCAACCATCGCAACTTCTCTCTGATTTTTGACTAACCATCACAACTTTGTTGCAATTTTTCAACCAATCACCGGAACTTTGTTGCAATTTTTGACCAATCACCACAATTTTGTTGCAATTTTTGACCAACCGTCACAACTTTGTTGCAATTTCCAACCAATTACCACAACTTTGTTGCAATTTTCCAACCAATCACCGCAATTTTGTTGCAATTTTTGACCAATCACCGCAATTTTTGACCAACCGTCACAAATTTGTTGCAATTTCCGGACCAATCACAGGAACTTTGTTGCAATTTTTGACCAACCATCGCAACTTCTCTGCGATTTTTGACCAAACATCACAACTTTGTTGCAATTTCCAACCAATTACCACAACTTTGTTGCAATTTTCCAACCAATCACCGCAATTTTGTTGCAAATCTTGGCCAACCATCGCAACTTCTCTCTGATTTTTGACCAATCACCAAACTTTTCTGCAATATTTGAACAATTATCACAAAATTTCTGCAATTTTGACCAATCAACCCAACTTTCCTGCAACTTTTGATCAATCATCATCATTTCCCGCTTAACGTCGAGCCACACGTCAGAGAACTCACTTCTTTGTTTCTCTTGGAAGACGCAGGAAGCGTGTGATTAATAAAAAAAAAAGTCTCACCTTTACTTTCCCACGTCGCTGCTGAGGAACACGAGGAACAGTATCCAAGCAGAGTTCAAGAAAGAGGAGGAAAACAATTTTGAACCACGTATAATTTTGTTGTCTTTGACCTTCTCTTGTGGCTTTAATCGCAACGGTCTCAAAAAAGGCCCCGCGAAATCCTGGAGGGACTGGTCAGTACTGGGACTAGTATTTATTGTAACAGAAGGAGAGAGAGAGAACGATATTGAACATACAAAATATAGAAAATACTGCGAGCAATAACATGTGATGAGGTGTTCAGATATAAAAAGGGAATAGGAGTTTTTCCAGCCTTTGAAAATAAAAAAGTTCCCTCGTTGAAATACCTTGTTTTACCTTCTTGTTCTATAATACTCGGAGACTAAATTTGGTTACCGGATAGAAGCCACTTTAGTTTTTGTTAATAGCACCACCATGTGGCCATTTTTTAAAAAAAAATCAAATTACAACACCAAAGCCTTGGACCATAATTCAAACATGTCCAACCAGATTTTAGCAAAGTAGAGATTCAACATGGAATGTAGTTGTGACGTAGCCTAGTTACGTAGCGATGACGTAGATGGTTTTGTTTGTTTTTTTTTTAAACCAATGTGAGTCCACCAAGGCGGAACAATCTTCACAACTCGCTCTGATCAACGACCAATCACCAAACTTTTCTGCAATATTTGAACAATTATCAACAAAATTTCTGGGGCAGCCAGCCACCAATCTAAATTGTCATTTTTGCAACTTTTAATCAATCATCATATCACTTCACTTCAGCAGTAGCATGAATAGGATCTCTATACATAAACTGAAGTACTGATAACTTAGTAAGTGAACACTGTTTTACAAGATTTACCCAACCTCTTGTGATGAATCTGCTGATCTGGAACACCCTTTATCACCAGTTGTTGTGAAAACAAGACGTTGGGTAAGTCTTGTAAAACAGTCTTTTTAAGAAACTCTCGTTAAACTTGCATCTGTTACCCAATGTCTTTTCATAACAACTGGTGAAGAAGGGGGTGTTCCAGATCAGCAGATTCATCATTTTTAGTTAAAAAATTTAGTTATGGATACTTCAGTTTATGTGTAGGGACCCTATTTATGCTACTGCTGAAGTGAAGTGATATTTTGAGCTTTACTAGTGGTTAAAAAATAACAATGTAAACACGTTTGGCTGGCTGCCCCATTTACTTTCATTGATAACTATTTGGTTGCGAAAACCAAAGACAGTCAAACTCAATATTACTTATTAAAATATCTATGCAGAGGGTGTTTGACTCGAATTCATGGTGAAATTTGTTTTGATACTATTTGTGTGATATCGCTGATAAAATAGAATAAAATAAATAAACAACAAACAAACATAAATAAACAGGGTGAAAATGGTCATAAAGTGACGTTACATAAGCTAACGGGTAAAGCAGGTTTCGTCCAATCGAGCTCACTGTGTTAGCATCCTTCAGTGAACCTGACTGTTTAGCTTAGCACTGCATGCAGTAGTAAGCTAATGAACCATACATGTAAAAACCATTGCAATAAGTGCGATATATACATTATTATTATCAGTCGCCGTCTACTGATAATACTCTTTTTGTCATATATAAGTTTTTTATTAGCGTGTCCATATTGGTATTGGAATTATGTACGTTTACTTGATGTTATTATATTATAGCATCTGTATATTAGCGGTGTTCGTCTTTACCATTGTCTTTGCCGCCAACCTGTAATTTAACAGAAACCCAATGTTTCCGCAACTGTATGTTCTGTATGTTCCATACGGTAACAATAGCAACATTTTCGGGTAGAATATCAGCTTGCATGCTGCAATAAATAAAAGATAAATAAAATAAAAAAGGGAAGAGTAATAATTAGGTTCAGATATGATATGTTGAAAGTAAATGATTGTTGTTGGTACAATGTCAATGTCAGAATTCGGGAGATAATATCCGCTGTTTGACAGATGGGAAATTACTATTATTGCACTCAGTGTGCCCCCAAAACAAAGAAATAGCAATAACACAGTGCAATATATAGATGCGTTACATATATAAACGGAACAGTGTTGTACAAACTGAACCCGAGCAGTAATGTTTTTATCAATGGGTCCTTGATTTCCTGGAATATTTCACATTCATTAGAAAGAAACGGGAAAACCTGGAGACAGTGTTTATTTTATATAACTACAATTATTTCATTCCAGTTATTTATTTGACAAACGTATATATGTGTGTGTGATATATACACACATGTATATATATATATACATGTGTGTGTATCTACATGTGTATATTTTATTATATATATATATATATATATATATGAACATACATATACACACATGAATACATGTCTACACATATATGTATGTGAATGTATATGTATGCATATATACATACATGCATTTATTTGCATATGTGTGTGCACTTATACATATATACACAAACATGTATGCGTATATACACATATATTCACATGTATATATTTATGTGCGTGTGTATACATATATACACACATATATTCATGTTTATATATGTGTACTCAAATACGCAAACATACAACTATGTGTCTATATATGTACATGTACACATGTGTTTGTATGTATGCGTGTATGTTTGTATATACACATATATATATATATATATATATATATATATATATATATATATATATATATATATATATATATATATATATATTTATATTGATTCATGTTTCTGTCTCGAGGTGATCCTTTTTTCCTATAATTTGTATCACAATTGCAAACAAAACAAAACTAACTAAACACGTTGCATCAAGCGCCACAGCGCCATCATTCGGACATAAACGAAATGTAAACGGGACGCTGATGTCGCTCTGTGTCTTCTATGTATCACAGCTGTATATCTGTCAGTCATATATATATATATATATATATATATTTTCAGAGGGGTTATGAAGAAAATCACGACTGACCTATCTCTTACGATGTGTTAGTATGACGACTGATTTCTGTTTGCTTTGGTTTGAATTTTGTAATTTACTCTTGTTGCTGTGAAGCTACATTTTATTTATATATATATATATATATATATATATGAGAACAAAAAAAATTGCTGCATGCCTCAGAATAGGCTTCTTTCTGTTTCCCTTTCCCCTCTTTTTTTCCATCTCTTCAGGCTCTTTTGGGTAGTTTTAAAAAAGAAAAAGAAAAAAAAAAAAGCTGTTACCGTGAAATTTTTCGGACTAAGCGGTTTTATGTATTATAGAATTATTTTTGCAAAACAGGATGAGACTGTACTGTAAAATAAAGACTGCAGTTTTTCTGTCAAGACGAGTCCAGTCGATTCATTTGTGCCTTTCATATCTTATATTTGCCAAATTTGGGAACCGCTTATGCTCTATGACTCTATTATTCATGTAGGCATATACCACAATTTTAATGATATGTCAAAATACTTAAAAAAAAGTTTTAAAAAAGTTAACTTACCTGGTTATGAGTCAATACCATTTCTACCCAGATAGCAAAATCATTATGGGGCAAAATTTGACCCAATTTTGGCAACATTTTAGAAGGATGTAGGATCCCTTTATGGCCCAAATTAAGGGTGCAATAGAAAAAAAACTAAAGGAGTTCAAAACCTAACCAAAACAAATTATGGAACTCCAAAACATAGACATAACTGCCCCCAAAATAGTCCAGAATCCAACCTGAATTCAACATAGATCACCTTCGGTATGTGGAGTGTCTGCATTGGTTTTCTACAGCTGTGAATGTTTGTATGTATATGTCAACTCTGTGATGGATGGATGGAAGTGCACCAAGGTGAGGGTGGACCCGACCCTGGATGAGATAATTAAGAACATAGACCTGGTCTGAGTCTATAGAACAAGAAAATCTGCTCCCCCATCAGTTTCTCAGAAAGCTAACAGTTATCATTGAGCAAAACTGGATTGTTGCTACAACCCAGACAGCACAATCACCACGGGCTAAATTTGGCCTGATTTCAAAGAAGGATGTACAGCCCCTATATGACCCAAATTAGTAGTGCAAAAGAAAAAAACAAAAGGAGGCCAAAACTGATGAGAGAACTCCAAAATATTGACATAATTGCCCTGAAAAGAGTCCACAACCTTCTCCTTGCTTACCTGTGTACTTCAGAGGATTATTAGCATTAACTACACAATGGTTGGACAGTGAACAACTGACTTAGCAGTGGTCAAAGCAAGCTACTGTTATATTCACTACATCCTCAGCTAAGTGAGGGTTCCGGTGCTGTAAATTTCATCCGTTGGAGTAGGTGTACAAAACAAAAAAAGCGGATGTTTGAGTACTTTCATTGCGGCCACTTTGTTGCTAAACTACAAAGGCACCAATTAGCATAGCACTAGCATAGATCTTTGATGTTGCACAGTTGTCCAGTGACAACATTTACATAACTCGAACTCTCACTTAGTTAAAGAGACAGTAAAAGCTTGTTTTTTGGGAAGAGGAAGGGCCAATCCTATTTTTCTTCTTACCCCTACACCTCATCTCTTGAAACAAAGTGTTGAGGAGTAGGGGTGAAAAGGTCGTCGCTAGTTGCTACGTGAGGCGATGCAACGAGTCTCCCTGACAACCGAATGACAACACCCAAACAAAGATGGCGTCTACAGACTCGTTTGTGCCGATCGAGTTGCCGATTGATTGACAAACTATTCGTTGAGTGGTACACATTAGCAAAGCAACAACTAGCGATCGCTAGCTAAGCTAACGCTAACAAAGGTTATTGATTAGCGTTTCGCGATAAGTTAGCTTGATAAATTAAACGTATTGATTAGTTTATTAATTAATTCGCTAACCTTTTTGACAGTCGCGTCCTTGTCCTGGTGCATGCTGGGAAATTTCTCACACCCCTTCTTCATTTGAAGTGCTGGTACTGCCCCTCACCCTTCATTTTGAAGAGATTTGAGATAGATCTTCTACTAATGTGAAAGTTGGTTTAAAGTCTGGTGTTGATCTGCAAGACTCGGCTAACAACATGTCTACCATTGACTTCGATCAGTGATATTTTTAACCAGAGCGAACAGAGTCTCCGAACCATCCTGCGAATTCTGTCACACAGATCCAATACACCAGATCAGATTATATACAATATAACTGTAATCATTTTAATATATATATATATAGATAGATCTCTGACAGTCCACGTTATAATAAGATTCTCATGTGATTCACAAGAAACATCTCTCGTTAAAACATGTCACTTTATGTTGTTACATCACAAAACTTTCTTGCCGTTGCACAAAAAGTCGCACGTCGTCTTTTCTCTTCCGAATCTTCGCCGTCGTAGCGAGAGAATCCCGACGCCTCGAGAGGAGACGTCGCATCGGATAGTAACAAACCAAAAGAAACGACAGTAACTAGCTGAAATGCTTTTGATCACCAGTTGTTTAACAGCGCGGGGGGGAGTGAGTTGGTTTTACCTTATTTTGTTTTTTGCAGCTCGTGTGGAGATACTGTACCTACTTGTGGTGTTTTTTTTGTTTTTTGTTTTTTCCGAGTACGATAACTTCACAACCATGCAAGATGCAGTTAAGGAAACTCTACAAGTGTGTAGTTAAAGGCCACATTCAGAGATGGAGATGGAATAAAATGACATAATAATGCAGCAATTAACTACTTAAAACTCATAATATTGAACTACAGCATGTCATAGCCAGTGTAATTCCATTAGAAGACGGTATCCAGTTGGGGTTATGTATGTTATTTCCTGCTTTTGTAAAGGATCGTGTAGTTTTTAATATGAAGAAAAACATTAATAACCACCTTCACCGTCTATTTAAGCATTAAAACTAGTTAAATACAAAATAAAATCAAATAAAAGCCAAAAGTGGCTGACCTCTGATCAGGTTTTAAAAAAAAAAAACATACATTAAAATTTTAACACTCAAAATATACGTCGGCACAATAAATAATGACATCTTACAGAAATTCGTATCCATTCCGACGAAGAAATAATCGATAATCAAATGGAGCAACAGCATTTTGGTCATAATTCGTCGTCCTGTTTCCTCTACAAACGACGATGTTGAAATGAAAGAAATAAGTCTCGTTCACGTGGATTTGATTCGCGCGACGATGATGATAAAGTTTCTTGCCACGACGCGATAAAAAGCAGGTCGTTGTTACGACAATCGCCGCTCGATGGGACAATCATTAGTCATGAAGTAATAAATCCCCCTTGTTGGCACCAAAAACAATGTCATAAACGTCAGTCGATTACCTCAAAAAAAGTTCAACATACACTAATGAGCCAGAACATTATAACCTCATTAGCCGGCTTTACATTGTCGGGCCAAAACCAAGCTAATTTTCAGCCCCAGATTTAGATTTAGATTGAGACGATAAAGATGGCAGTGCGGGAATTTATTTACGATTTTAGCTGCTACAGAGAACGATGGACCGATATTTCGATATTGTCTGAATGAGACATGTGGTGGCAAAGAGCTGCCCTCCAAGTCTGAGAAACACTTAAGTAAGTCCTGGCGCAGTATAAGCTACGCTAGTGGCAGTTAGCATCAGACCCATGTTGAACTGCTGCAACTAGAATTAAAAACAGCGACAGAATTGATTGTTTACTTGCCGCTATTTTTTGGTTTTTGCGTGCTTGAACCTCCCATCCTGTTTGAAAATGGGTGGTGTTGGTTACACTTCAACCAACGGGGGTTGATTGAAGGGTAACCCAGAGAGTCTAGTGGCCTGAAAATCTGAATAGGGTCTAGAAGACCTGGGACTCTAGCACCTAGGTGGCCCCATAATGACCCCTGACCCCGGCCTGGCTCCACAGTCTGAAGCCGGCTAATGAAATCCAACATCCCTTAAATGTCTCTTTTCCACTACACTACACTGTTCTAGCACTACTCGACTCGACTCGGTTTGGTTCCAGACACGTCATTTGTCGTTACAGTTTGGTTGCTCCTCGGTTCCTCCTCCTGGGGTCGAAACTGTTGCGACACAAAAACATCTGTAAACTTTAATGGAAGAGACGCTGTACTTGTTGCTCGATTAGCTTACGACGCCACGACAATGGCTATCTCTCTTGCTGGTGTTTAAAAACGGCGGTTGATTATTTTAGTTGACACTCTCAGTTTAACTCAATTGCGTCTGGTCGCGCCACATTTTAGGGCCAATCCTTTTGCTACCCCTTAGCTACCCCTTAGCTACTTCCCAAATTTAGCTAATCCAGGACCAGCATTTCAAACAAAGCAGGGGTATGAGAAATTTCCCAGCATGCACCAGGACTAGGATTCTGTTAGCTAAAAAGTTAGCGGTTGGATTAATAAACTAATCGATGCATTTAACTTATTAAGCTAATTTGTTATTGGACATTATTCAATAACATTAGCTCAGCAATCTCTGGTTGTCACTTTGCTAGCATTTAAAATTCAACGAACTCAACGAGTTTTTAATCAATCGCCAAAATCGATCGGCTCAAACGAGTCTGTCGACGGCATCTTTGTTGTCGCTCGGTCGTCACGGAGAATTGTCGCGTCCTCTTTCGTAGCAGCTAGCGACGGCTTGTGATGACGTGTAGCGGTAAAGTAGAGGTGTCTCGTTTCACAGAGGAACGTTTACACCACTACCCCTCAACACTTTGCTTAAAGGGGTGAGGGGTAGGGGTACAAAAAAGAGAAATGGGATTGGCCTTTAGTATTGGCTCAGCTTGCTTGGATCCTCACCCAAGTAGGTACTAAAAACCAGGTACTAGGTACTAGCAGTAAGTGGAAAACCTTATAAACCGAGTAGAGTCAAGTAGGTGTTGGTGTAAAAGAGGCACAATCAACATTATTTACCTCATCTAAATGTTTTAGCTCATCAGTAAATGGGTAAAATGGTTGGAACTGAGGTAGCTGACAGCTTAGGGGTGAAAAGAATGAATGAATAAACAAACACAACTTGGTCCGACCTACCAACGTGAACACTGATCCCATTGGAAAGGACGCAAGGACACAGCTTTGACTGCATCGTTTCTATTCTACTCTCCATGAATTACAGTAAAACACCGTCCTGTCTTTTTGGTCTCTTAAAAGTCATCGGATGTACGTATGTGCGACTCGATCTGTTTATAAAAACGGTAGGAACGTCCTGTCCTCCACCAAAGAGTGCGACAGGTTCCTCAGTTCCCTCGGGTGGAACACTGTCTTGTATCCGAGGAGATCCAGAAGCGGTTGGCAGGCAGTCTGAGTGTAAACCACCATGTCGAAGGACAACTTGACCCTCCAGTTCTCGGCGTTGGCGGCAGAGTCCCGAACCGTGGTGAACTTTTGTCGGGATGATAGATCGCTGCTGCCGCGGGTGTTGTTGATTATCCATTCTTCGACGCTGTGGTCCAGGTCCAGGCCGAGGAAGCCATAGAGTTCTCGGGTCTTCTGGAGAGGAAACCGGGCCAAGTCTTCGTACCTGACGGAAGACGAAGAAGGAACAAAGGATCATTCGAGGACCAAAGATTGTTGGTACGTTATATAAATGAATTACATAGAGCTTAAGGGCCAATCAAATTTCTCTTTTTTTTACCCCTACCCCTCATCCCTTGAAACAAAAAGTGTTGATGGGTGAAAACATTCCTCTAGGAAACGAGACACCTCTACTTTGTTGCTACGTAAAGACGACGCGACGAGTCTCCATGACAACCAAATGGCGACAAACAAACAAACAAAGATGGCGTCTACGGACTCGTTTGTGTCATTTACATTTATCTCGTCACCGTCCCGAAACATAATAGTCCTGATATTGCTGTTCCTGGTGCATGCTGGGAAATTTCTCACACCCCTTTGTTTGAAGCGTGGTCCTTTGGAAGGTCGTGACCGTCGAGTCAAAATAGATTGACCTGCTAACGTGAATGCGCAAAAGAGAGGGGGAGGAGCTACGGAGTAGAAATGGAATTAGCCCTAAGGCTAAAAAATAGTCTGAAAAGTCTGACGTTTTCAGTTTCTACAAACTCCCCAGCATCTGATCCAAATGTTACCCGGTACTTTATACTCCCCTGAGTATAAAATCCCCGTCCGTCTCACCTGAGCAGCATGTACCGCCCTCTAAGCCAAGCGGGTCTGGCCAGACCGGTGGACACGGACCTGAGGAAGTCCTCGCACACTGTGTTGATCTGTCCCAGGTCCAGGTTGTGAGGCCGACGCCCGGTCGCTCTCCACAGGCGCCACAGCCGGTAAGTGTCTCGAAACGTCTCAATGCGAGACGCGAGGATGCCACGTGGGTCACGGACGAGCTGGACCACCTGGATGATGAAGCATATGAACACAAAGACAATATTTCATAACAAAATAACAAAACGAAGATACATACGTTAATGTAAAAGTGTATATATAAACTGCCTGTATTGAAGCAATTAAGAATGTGAAAGAATAGATGGATTTTTCTTCTTCTACTGTTTATTGGAAGTAGTATGCTTAGTTTAAACCATAGATACCTAGATAGATGTATACATATTGAAAATATATATGAAAATATGAATGTTATGGTCTTGTTTTGACTTGTTCATTTTAATTTTAACATATGGAAATACACAGCATGTACACGTAGCGGAAAAGTACGTTTTATCCTTTACATTTATATAATATTAATGTTCATGCGCACATCGATATAGTTTGATTACAACTGTATTTTTCGATTAAAAAGTGTGTGTGTGTAGATAGAAAGATATACATATATGTATATATGTATACAACAATATATACAGCACATCACATATACATATACACATGTATACACATACATACTTATATGTGTGCGTGTATGTACATATATGTGTGTGTGTGTATATATATGTATACACACACACAATCATATAGACATATATATGTACATACATGCATGTGGAAATACATGGTTTAAAAAGGGCATGCGCGTGTGTATATATATATTTTAAACCATGTATTTCCACATGGTTTAAAAAGGGACAGGTTGTGTTTTACATCCCACATTTTCCCAAATTTTCCTTTTTTTGACAATGTTCAAAACCAAGCGTGGTTTTGATGCTGATCTAACGCTGCGACATTCATTACATAATAGCGTCTGTCACATCAGAGCGAGGCTCCCGCTGCTGGCAGCTACCGCCAGCCCGAAGTCGGGTATATCACATGTCCGTGTTGTCTGTGCATGTGTTTAGAGTCTCCTCTGAGGGAACCACATGTTTGATCAATACCAATTTACAACATCATCGATTGGTCACCGAACCTACCGGTCCGCAATGTTCACCATGTTCTCAGCTGGTGAAAAGCCATTAAAAACAACCCCCCCACCCCCCGCCCTCATTTAGCCATACACTGGTCCGACTCCCAAATGCTTTCGGCTGGATCATCTATGTGCCATTTGCAGTAGCTTTCCAGCACTGCCTGCTTTGATCCTCATCGTGTTTTTTTTTTTTTTTTTTGTTTGTTTTTTTTGACCTTGTGTATTTTTGGATTTCGGATTTTGCCTCCAGTCTGACCCTTTTAGTATTTTCGTTGCCTGCCTGGATTTTTCGATGGTTGGAAAGACAAACAGAAAATTCCTTTTCTTTAGATTTGTATGAATTATTATTATTATTATTATTATGAGTTGAATCTCATACTTTTTTTCCTCTTCCTCCTTCCGTGGACCAGTAGGGAGCAATGAATCACAGTGTTTTTTTTTTTTTATTTTATTTTTTGTCTCTTTTTGAACCAAGTCCAAGTCACGTCTCGTCTTAAAATGCGACTTCCAAGACTATTAGTACACTTGGTATGAAAATGACACAGCAGAACTGCAGCAAACACATCAAATTATGATTTTTTAACACAGTCGGTACATTTAACATCCACTTACTAGTAATGAATAAGTGCATTTGTGTGACAGCTTTGCCCGAACAGAACCACATCGTCTGCGAATAAAGACATCAGGAATTCCAAGACGGAATTGCCTTCTGCTGACGATCTATCCGTGAAAGTTTGGACAAGATGCTGCCACTACTGGACAAAGTGAAGAAACTTTACCCTCTATATATAGATCATTTTGCCGTATGTGAATTTGGAAATTGGGTGAACGCGTCTCGTGGTGCGAAAAGCTTTGAGCCGCCGCCGCAATTAGAAATCTTTCGTGACAATGTGAGAACGGCGTGATGGCGCGAGGTCGTAATTAAAGATATAGAGAGAATTATCACCTTCTCCTGCAGCTCCCTTTGGTTTAATTAAAAGTTACAGTGCCGTGCTTTTGCTACGACGTTACATGAATTCATTGTTCCGCTTGTTCTTCCAGCATCGCTTTCAGTTGCAGCCAATTCTGCCTTATCACCAATATATTGCTCGATTCTACAAACATCCTATATTGGCAAGCCTTTAAACAGCATTAATAGGCTTTTAATACAAGGTGTGGGATGGTAATATATTTCCTGGTTTGGCCTTTTGCCTTGTTTTCCTTTTCTGTATTCTCGCCGTTCCCCATCACCTCTTCCCACTTGAACTCCTAATGAAAATTGTGGGTGATAATCAGTGATGCAAATTCGAGTGCTAATTACAGATACTTATGTTTGTGCACACGGGCACTGAGAGCTCATGCTTCCAGCACTTAAACACATCCCAGACGTGCATGAAATGGAAATTCGGGCTCGATGCGAAGTGTTTTTGAACTCCTTTACTTAAGGAACCAGAAACAAATGGAGAATAATGACGGTTGGAATTATTTTTATACCTTCAGGTTGAGTCTTGGGTCCTCAATCAACGCTCTTAAGTCACTGATTTGAGGAATCCGGACCGTTTTGATGGCGGCGTGACGTTTTGCTCTGCAGGCGTCGGCGGCCAGCGACACGTTGAGTGGCCCGCACCTCCTTACGCATTCGCCCTCATCAGCCAGAACCAGGTTCTGTTCCTCGGGCCCGAGAGGAGCTTCACAAACAGGAGGGGAGCAAAGAGATCGACCTAAAGACAAGACACAGGCTGGAAAATCAGCTGCGACGAAGCAATCACGCGATCGAAAGTTGGCGCCCTTCGCTGTCACTTACTTGCGCCTCGTCTGAAGAGCTTATCGGTGGAATGGTTGGCAGGACGGGGTCGTATGTAGCTCTCGAGGCTACCGAGGTGACAGTGGTAAAGAGACCTGAGCAGGTCTCGGGCAGCTCCCAGCATCACCCTCCTCTCGGCCAGGTTTCGACTCTGCGCCAGACGGGGAAGCAGCGCCAGTTGGACGTGGTACAGAGGCTCGAACAAGTAGAAGACCTGGGATATGGGAAAAAAAAAATCGATATATTACTGATAATATATGACTGTTACACTGCAGTTCTTACTGATCAGATGGTAAATACGACACCCTTGAATCTACAAGTGTGAATCATTAGCAGTCCAAGCATCATACTTGCTGAAATGGTACATAGGCGTCAAACCGTGTATCAGCTGACCTCAAAAGCCTCGTATTTTTAGCGACAACCTGGAACTACATGAGCTTGTTTCCCTGGATCCTGCCGATAATTTCTCGTCTTTTTTTTTTTTTCTTTTGGAGACCTAGACCTGATTCATTCCGACCGTGTCATTTGCAATCGTTTGATCGTGTTTGGCATCATTGTTTCAACGTGTTCGTACATGTGATCAGTGAAAGATTAAATGATTAGTGCAGATTAGTGCACATAAATTTGTGTATACATACATATATATATATATATATATATATATATATACACACACACACACATATATACATATGTATATATAGTGTATATGTGCGTATATATATATAGTGTATAAGTGTATGTATATTTATACACACATATCTTCATACATGTGTACATACATGCACAAACACACACAAATATGCGTGTATAAATATATCTATTTTATATATATATATACATGGTTCAAACTACGTCACTTGCTACTTCAATGCTACTTCCAATAAACAGTAGAAGAAGAAAAGAAACACAAGATATTTTATATCTGTCTCCACGTGTTGGTCAAACCTCTGGATGTTGGTTGAACAGTTGACCCACGAAGGACGAGCCGCTGCGCGTGGTGGCCAGGATGAGGATGTGCGTCCTCTTGTTGACGTTAAGCGACGGTGGCGAGACGGAGAGAGGAGGCGGAGCGCGGGAGACGCCGACGACACCGTCGTCGTCGCATCCTCGGTCCGAACCCTCCGCCGTCTCCTGGCCCAGTCTGGTCAGATCTTTGAGGCTGCAGTTGACCCCGTGACCCGTCGGCGCCAGGCCCACCGAACACAACAGGTTCAGGGGTTTCGTGGAGAAGGTCCGGATGGCCGTGTACTGGATGGCGATGGACGCCAACGCCAGCAGCACCATGGATTTCCAGGAACACTGCATGATGGCAGCAAACGGATGGATCAGGAGGCAACGGCAGCGTCTGGGACAAAGATAAAACCCGTTCTGTTAGTGGTAAATAGATATTTTTGGATGAATTCATTATTGTCTGGATTGTAGCAGTTTCAGTTGCATTGTGGGAGATTTTCCAAACATTAAAGTGATGAGAAAATGACTTTGTCCTGGTGAAATCGAGTGTTTTTTCAAAGCTTTCAAAGACACATTTGATACATTTGTTCGTATATTTAAAATCCTCCTACTCTCGGTTCCCATGGTTCCCAATCCACGAAGGAAACAACTGCTATAATTATACCGTTATAGAAAGATATTTTTATTTTTATTCTGTTGTTTTGTTTTAGTTTTTTTTTTTTTTATGTGTGTTTTTGTTTGTTTGTTTCCTGTTTGTTTATTATGTTTGTTTTTTGGTTGTTTTTCTTTGTTTATTATCTTTGGTTTTGTTTTTCGTAGCATTTTGTTTTGTCTGTTTTTTTTGTTCTGTTTGTTTTCTGTTTAATATGTTTATTTGTGTTTTTTTATGGTTTTTTTGTTTTGTTTTGGGTTTTTTAGCTGTTTTTGTTTCTTTGTTTTTTGTAGCTTTTTTTTATTTTATTTATTTATTTTTTGTTTGTTTGTTCAAAAAGATCAATTAGTGAATATTAAAAAATATTTTTGGATTTTTTTTTTTTTTTTGCTTTCTATCCATATTATTATTATTATTATTATTATTATTTGCCCATTTTTTTTAACTACTTTCTTACTAACACAGAGAAAACAGAAAACAATTTTTGTAATTAATTACCAAATTTCCTTTAAAGATACATACTTTTGATATTAATTTAACACTAATTAGCATTTGCATTGTTTAAGTAGCATCAGTTCAGGTTTGATTAAACTGGGCCTTATCTATCTATCTATCTATCTATCTATCTATCTATCTATCTATCTATCTATCTATCTATCTATCTATCTATCTATCTATCTATCTATCTATCTATCTATCTATCTATCTATCTATCTATCTATCTATCAATAATAATCTATATTAAAACAACAATCAGGTCTAAATAATGAATGAAATCATCCTCCAACATCGCAGACACCGTCTCTTCTCTCGGGCCTGATTCTTTTCTTTACTCACCTCTCATGTGTGTTGTGTCGGTCAGCGCGAGGCGTCGGTCTGGATGTGGCGGAGACATGATGATGATGATGATGATGATGATGATGTTTGTCTCCGCCGCTCGGGTAAACACCGACCAGCTCTGATGGAGGTTGAGCCCGACATGGATCCAGAACCTGATCGGGATCCAAACAGATCCTGAAGCGAATAGACGTTATTTTTTTTGGGGGGGGGGGGGATTTTTTTCGTTTTTTTTTTTTTTTTGCGTAAAACGTGAGCGTCACATCTTCATCTTCATCCTCATCCTCATCATCAACAAGCAGCGGGACGATGAGATCCTCTTGTCTTTAAAACCACAGTCGAGTCGATGGACACATCCTCCCTCTGTCTTTCTCTTCATCTCTCAGACCTCCACCTCCACCTCCACCCAACCCCCACACTCCTCCTCCTCCTCGTGGACCCCCTCTTTTCTTTTTCACCCTATCACAATAAAACGCTGCCGCTCGTATTAACGTAACCGGAGCAGCTGCTCCCGTTGATACTGACGTGATTATACAATTAAGAAAAAAAAAAATATATATATATATATATATATATATATATATATATATATATATATATATATATATTTATTATTTTATTTAGTTTGTTTTTTTTTTTTTTTTTTTAGTGGCTTTCTTGTTTGTTTGTTGTTTGTTTTGTTTATTTGTTTTTGTTTATTCTTTTATTTTATAACTTTTGTTTGTGTTTGCTTGTTTGTTTTTTTATGCTTTTTGTTGAATTTGTTGTTTTTTAGGGGGTTTGTTTTGTTTTTTGTTATTGTTTTTTTTTAATTTCTAGTTTTATTTGTGTTTGTTTTCGTGGGTTTTTCTTTATGTTTTTTGTTTTTGTTTGTTTTTAGTCTTTTTTCTAATTTGTTTTACAATTTATATATATTATTTATTATTTATCTATTATATATTTATATATATTATTATTATTATATATTATAATATATTATATATTATTATATCATTATATATATATATATATATATATATATATATATATATATATATATATATAATATATATTTTATTTAATTTTTTTCTTCATTAACACCATTTGGCCCAACAGTATTTCCTCTTTGAACGTTCCCATTAATATTCATCAAAGTCAAACTGAAACAAACAGCCACTATATAACATATAACTTATCACTTATAGCTGAAAATGAATCTTTAGACGTCGGAGCGTCAACGCCAACAAACTAATTCTATTTCTAAGTGTTAATAATAGTAACTTTGCAGCTGGTGTCCTGATTCATCCACCAGATGGAGCCTTTGAGTCGTTTGACGACACTTGAGTTTGAACATAAGAATTATCCTGTTTGTGGAAAATATACGTTTAATATCATAAAAACTCAATTTAATGCAGATTAATACATCTAGTGCACTACAGTCACAGTTAGGACGTCCTTACTAACAACGTCCTGTTATAAAATAAGTTCAAACACTGAAACAATGAGAAAACTGAAACAGTTTGTCTATAACCGAGCGAAGCTACATTCATTTTTTCGGTTGTTCGAGTCTACAAAGTGTAATAAGTGTATAAACGGACTGGTTGTTATGTCCTCATTGCTGCCGAGCGGCGGTTTCAGTGGCGTTGAACTTCTTGAAGATGTTCCTCGCCCATCTGGACGTGTCGCTGTAGCAGATCTGCTTGCTGTTTTCAATCTGAACTCTGCAAAAACAAAAAAAAGACACAAAGATATTTACTTATTCACTTATTAAGACAAAAATCTAAAAAAAAATACACAAATCGCATCTAGAGAACATGGAGATGTTGGTCATTTGTTTTTTAAAAAAATTCATTTTTTTGACATAAAATTCTGATATTTTCCAAACATCATCTACTATGACCCTAAAATTTTGTCAATTTTTTTTTATGAGCATTGACAATGTATTTGGCAAGAATTTGCAAGTACATGTTTAAAATACAGTTTATGGTCAAACATTTTTGATTCACCGTCGGCTCAGTTTTTAATAAATCAAAAATCTGCGAGCGTCGTTCGTGTGGGGCGGTCTGAAGATGCTCCGGAGCAAATTTGGTGTCAATTGGGCAAAAGGTTTGGCAGGAGATGGGTTTACAGTTTTTGAAAAAAACAGCGATTGATTAATAATTTGCAGTAGGTTTAAATGGACAAAAGTTTCTTCGGTATTGGGGCTATGTTTGGGTGAAAGCCACCATCAAGACTCAAGACTCAATCTGACATAGGACTGGACCTTTGTGCAAAATTTGGTCATTTTTCGCGCAAAACAAGAAGAAGAAACTTACATGAACGCCTTGTTCAGACAAGAGCGGTGGCTCTTAGTTATCCCGGTCACGAGCCTTGAAGGTAAACTCCTCTTGTAGAATTTGAAGCAGCAGTTTCCCGGCTCTGCGTCGACCTCGAACGCTTGAGCTGTCCGTCGGAGAGGAAACGAGTCGACGGTCAGAACGCAAAAGTCTCCGAAAGTGACAACAGGAACGAATGTAAAGATAACTCACGCAAGGCGTCGCAGCAGCAGGCGATGAGAAGCAGCAGCCCCAGACTGAAGCACAGACTCTTCATGATGGTGATGATGATAAGAGGTGGTGATCGTTATCTTCTTTGCTTCGTCTTCGCTGTGTTCATCACTGATCTCGCCATTCATTATAAACCCTTCAGGTTTTTTTGGGGTTGTAAGGCGTGACAAAGGCGCTATGGTTTTCCTGAGTGGGCGGGGGAAATTTTTGTTTGTTAATTTTTTTAGGTAGAGATTAGATCTTCTATATCTGTACAACTTGGTTTTATGTTACGTCACTTTTGTGTATTTTTTACAGTATTTTATCCAGATATCTTCAAGACCTTCAAGATTTTGTCCATCCTTTGGTTGTTTTATTTAAAATTCATAACATCAAATTGTCTTTTTTGGCCTCTTGAACACAACATCTCAAAAGCTTTTTGGCAAATGTTCACCTGGACTTGACAATAGAGGTGTTAGGTTGTGACGGTCAATGGTGATGACCTCGCAAAACATCAACGACACCTCTTCAGACGAGTCCGGGTTTGATCTGTCAGGGTCTGCCTTCAGTTTGTTTGCTGTCTCAGGAGACATTTTGGGTCATTTCCTGTTTCATTTCAAAATTATCTTTCCTCAGTTCTTCCCTTGTGTTCTACTTCCTCTTGGAGTCCCTGACCCCACCCTGATGTCCTGCACCTGTATCTTGTTGTCAATGATATCTCACTTCCTGTCACATGTTTCTGGAACACATGTAAAAGTCAGACTTTCTCGACTCAGTACAGTAAAGGCCATGGTTGACATCAATGACAACTTTTCATATAGTCCAGGTTTGATCTGTCATGGTCTAATTCATTTCTACTTCCTGTTAGAGTATCTGACCGACCCTGGTTTTATGCGCTTGCGTCCTGTCGTCAATAATATCTCACTTCCTGTCACAAACTTTCACCAGGACTCAACAATTGACTCGTTAGATTTTTGGACGATCAAAGTCCAACGTCACTATGACCTGAAAAATCATCTTTTCAGCCTCTCGAACACAAAATCTTGAAGGACTTTCTGCAAATTTTCACCTGGGGCCTCATTTGTAAACGTTGCGTATGCACAAAAGAATGTGCATGCCACTTTGTACGCAAACTTTGGGACTTATAAATAAGCAAACAAACAGGAATCTTGAAGAACTTTCTGCCAATGTTCAACTGGATTCAACAATGGACTAATTAGATTGTCATGATCCGTGGTAATGACCTTGTGAAACATGTTTTGGGTCTATAAGAGAAGGTATGATGCATGTTACCTGTACAGGGACCTGTCAACAACTTGTCTGCTCCTGGAATACACATAAAATCAGACATACTTGACTCGGTACACCATCTTCACCTGGACTCAACAATTGACCCGTTAGACCCAACCCATTAGTCACTATGGCCTCAAAAAAAAAATATGTTTTTGGCCTCTGGAACTCAACGTTGGTCAATGGTAATGTCTCTACAAAATGTAATTTTGAGTGATTTCCTGTTTTATTTGAAAATATTTTTTTCCTTGTGTCTTGTTTTGTCTTTTACTTCCTGTTTGAGTACCTGACCCTATCCATCCATCCGAAAGGATACACCTAGATGTGAAGGGTTACACGTAAAAGAAAGACCTAAAACACAAGAAAGAATTGGTTCCGAAGGGTCCAACTTCTGTTCAACTCTCTCCTTCTTCTGATCACCGGTTAATCACCAACACCTGGACCACCTCATCACCTGGATCACCCTCTCCTGGCTTAGGACTACTTAAACCCCTCAGTGACGATACCTGTTCTGTTCCTGCACCTGAGGTCCGTCGCGTCTCTCTCTTTCCCCATGTCCCTCACATCAACGAGACAAAGTGCGTAGATGTCAAGTAAGGAAAGAATAGTTTGAGGTTTTAGGGGCGAATGTGTCAGACATCTGTGGCAAGTAAAAGATTCCAGTTAAAAACTCATCTTGGTTTGTCCCTTCAATTTCCCCGACTTATGAAACATCTGTGGTGCACACTGAAGACTGAATGTGATGTTCACAAGATAAACTTTACAGTTTTATGGAGCATTATAGATAATATCAGTCACCGCAAAACATCAGTTGTGATGTCTCAGCCTTTTTGTCAGAAAGTCATCCGGTGGGAGGGGAAGATCGGTGCAGTTTTTTTGTTTTTTGTTTTGTTTTTTTTTTTTTAAAAAAAGATTAAATCTACTGTATCTTTACATCTTGGCCTCGCAAAATGTAATCTTGAATCATTTCTTGTTTTGTTTTAGAATTAGTTTTTTCCATGTTTCTTGTCGTCTCACCTAAATCAAACAGGGCTTTTCCACTTGAACCGTAGATAGATAATCAAAGTATAATCTGTTTCTTTTCTTCTTCTACTGTTTATTGGAAGTAGTATCCTAATAATCAGAAAGCTTGAACCATAGATAGATACTGGCCTTTTCCTCTAGCACCTACTCAATTCGACTCTACTCGGTTTATAGTGTTTTCTACAAGTGGTTTCTTGCTTGGTTAGCTTACGATGAGCTAGGCTATCTTACAAAAGGTGGTTGGTTATTTTCATTGACGCTTCTCTCATCTCAACTCGCTTGGGCCGACTTTCTGTTCACGTCACGTTTTTAGTATCGGCTCAGCTCGATTGGGCCTCCCCAGCCGAGTAGGTGCTAAACAGTACCAGGTACTAGCAGTAGAACCAAGAGTAGAGTCGAGTAGAGCTGTGTGGTGCTAGTGGAAAAGGCCAGTATCTATCTATCTATCTATCTATGGTTCATACTTTTTGATTAATAGGATACTACTTCTAATAAACAGTAGAAGAAGAAATTAAACTGATAAAATCTATATTTCTATCTATCTATGATTCAAACTTTCTGACAAATAGCAGGATACTACTTCCAATAAACAGTAGAAGAAGAAAGGAAACTGATAATATCTATATTTCTGTCTATCTATGATTCAAACTTTCTGACAAATAGCAGGATACTACTTCCAATAAACAGTAGAAGAAGAAAAGAAACAAAAGATATTGTGATTATCTACAAAGATATCAAATGACATTGTGTTCCTACACATTAAAAGAAACAGTTCTAAAGGATCCAAAGTCTGTTCTACAAAGACAGAATTGTTGGTTTCTCTTTACGTCACAAGTTAATTTCCCCGATGTATGAAAATCTGTCATGCAGACTTTAAAGTGCTGGAGACATTGTGAAGATCTTATCACATCTGCTTTCAGACGTGTTTACACAAAACCAAGGTATAAACCAGCAATGCATGACCTATTTTAAATCCCTTCCACTCGTGTATATGCAGCCTCCGTCAGTTTCCTCGTGATCGTTATCTATTCGATTTGAAAAAATTTCTGATTCTTCGGTAGAACTTGGTCAAATAACTTCCCGTTTAAAAATGTCAAGGGGGAAAAAATTCGACATGCACGACAGAAGGCGGACTGACGAAGTGACCGGTGTTTTTTTTTTTTTTTTTTTCGGTTTATGTAAATTTAATTTCTCGTTTCTGAGAGAACAGAAATAACCCGAGGAAAGGTCAGGATTAAAATACAACAAAAGTCTTCAAATCTTTCCCCCTGAAATACAGAAGTGAAAGACGGAGGTGAAGGTTGACGTGATGTGATATAAATTATATATATATATATATATTGTACACTTCCATTTAAACAGCTAAAGCTACCTGTAGCAGTTTAATTAGAAGCTAAATATTCATATATATATATTTTAATATAAAAACATATAAAACATAAAATATGTATTAAGAATGTTTTGGATTTCAAGTATCAGCTATATTAGCTAGGAAGCTATCTAGCAAAACGCTAAGTGCTACCTCGTTTATGCTAACCGTTCATTTATTCATAGAATAAATTAAACTGAATTAATAAAAACGAGCCAGCTAATCGTCATTCAGCTTGTCAGTTAAGCTAGTTAGCCGACAACATGCTACTTCACAAGTTAAATTAGGTAAATTAGCTAGCTCACTAGCTAACACTGCCTGTTGACCCTGTTGCTAACTCAAGCTAACTTGTCTATTATTTATATATATATATATATATATATATATATATATATATATATATATGTGTGTGTGTGTGTGTGTGTGTGTGTGTGTGTGTGTGTTTTCAAAAACACACTATTAGTACAGTTTTTGGTCAAATAATACTGCCACTGTGCGAAACTGTTTTGTTGCGTCTTTGCACGGTTTATTACGGTAAAACGGCATCTACAGATCCTCAGTCAGTTTACACAACCCTGCAGTCAACGGAACTTAACGGCTCCTGCCTGTGTTTAATCTGTTCCCAGATCAGCGTTTCTCCTCTACTGGCGTATTTACGGGACTTGGAGTGACGTTACGCTGCGTTAACGTCAGAAGACCCGCTGAAATTCAAAGTTAGCGGAGGAGGAGACTGAAAAACTCAAAACAACGAGAGGGTTTGTATCTCGTCTCGAGCTGGTTAACGTTGACTCGTTTTACCGCTGTAAAACGCACGAAGGTATTTATCAGGTCAGTAACGAGCTAACGCACTCAACATATTTAACTAGCCATGCTAACTTTGTTGCACATTCGCGACACTAACGGCAGCTTGTTAAACTTTAGACAAGTTAGCTTGAATTAGCAGGTTCAAAGGGCAGTGTTGCTAGCATTAGCTTGCTAATTTAGCTAATTTAACTCTCAAATAGCGGGTTGTCATTGAGAAGAAATGCAATAACAGCGAACTAAGCCGGGCTAACGACATGTTAAACTTTCGGTGAGTTAGCTTGAGTTAGCAATGAGTTAACAGGCAGTGTTGCTAACGTTAGCTAGCTAATTTAACTTGTCAAGTAGCATTGTTGTCGGCTAACTTGCTTAACTGGCCAACCGAATGAAGATTAGCTAGCTTGTTTTTATTTATTCGTTTATCTTTTAATTAAATTAACGGTTAGCATTAACAAAATAGCACTTAGCGTTTAGCTAGCTAGTTAGCTTGCTGGCTAAAATAGCCGAAACTTGAAATGCATGGGCGTTGTCGCTTCTATCAGATTAAGCTAATGTCAGAACATTTTAAATACACATTTTATGTTTATTCTGTCTGCGTGCAAGTGAGCTAAAGCTAGCTTTAGCTATCTAGGTATAAGTATTTGTCATGCTAATTTGTCTAACTTGGTTTGTGTTGATGCTAGCATCTTGGTTTGTGTTAAATAGCAATGACAGCTAATGTTGTAAAAGAGAAAACT
>CM028931.1:22526801-22529301 GCA_016801845.1 Polydactylus sextarius
GACTACAAGTTTAATTTAATCTATATAGTATCTACTTTAGGTTCATTTAAATATGCAAACACTTTAGGTTAATCTACATATGTTGAGCCGTTATATTAATCTATAGTAAAGGCTATATAATCTATAGTGGAGATAATTGAAGTAATATTTATTATCATATATAAATATATAGATTATGGGCCACATTCAGCTGAACCACTTATCAGTCGGGCTCTGATCTACACTTGAATTCAATTTGATTTTATTTGTATAACACCAAATCATCAAAACACATATATCTCGAGTCTATTCACATTATGTTATAAAATAGGAAAAACACAACGGTTTCCTCAGTGAGCGGCACTTTAACAGGAAGGAACCTCCAGAATCAACTAGAGGAAGGTCCGGGACCCACCCGAACCAGCCCCCCTCCGCTCTCGTTGATGTTAAATATGACGTGCGAGCGTCTAGTGTTGAGATGTGAGGTGAATCTTCCAACAGGTGGAAACGTCCCGGCAGCTTCCGGAGAGAAGCAGCCGCCAGCGGAAAACGAAACCGCACCAAAAACCCGTCGGGGTGAAGAAGAAAGAAGAAGAAGAACCAGAGATGCGAACTGTACTGACGTTGTCGTTCAGCGAGAATCCCCGTCTCTCCAAATCGCCTTCCAGCGAAGATCAGAACGAAGACGTAGCGGGTGACGAACCGAAACAGGAAGTGTCGGACAAGAGGGAGAAGAGCCCTGAGACGTTTTCATTGGACGAAGACGAAAAGATGGACGACTCCTTGTTCACCGAAGAAGAGATCGAACCTTCAACGGACGAAGAGTCGCGGATGTGGAAGTATCCTGGATACAAGGGGGAAGGAATTGGCGTCGAGCAGGAAATGGAGGAAGTGGGTTCCCCTGAGAAGCATGAAGTTGTAGAAGAAGAAAACATGGCGGCCGAGGCAAACGTAGACGTCCAACGAGGCGAAGACCATCGAGAGCCAGAACTTCCTCCGACAGAGGAAACTGATCAAGAGGTGATCGATAAACGGCAGGACGTGACGGAGAACTCAAAGAAAGTCACCTTTATTCTCGAGCCCGAGCTGATCAGCGGCTCGTCCTTGTCCGAGACCGGTGTTGCCATGGAGACGAGTATGTCAGGTGAGACGTGTGTGGGAGCACCTGGTTGAGGACACTAGAGGAGACGGGGAAACACAGCGGTGAAGTCGATACGATATTTGCCGACGTTGCAAATACGGTCACGATGCGATTTTTAATTTGATTCGATTCACTGGTGAGCAGGTATCTGACAGGCTAACGCTAATGTTAGCGCTTAGCGCTAGCACACAAGAGTCAATGTTGCGCTATTTCTTCAGGTCGGTCGAGTGTTTAACTTTGTAGTGGTATTGTTTGGGTATGACTTGACTGGTTGAGGTAGCTAGCACAATGCTAAGCTGTCCTATTTAATGTAATGGTGCTAGCTAGCTTACGTTTATCAGGCCTGGTTTTTACAGCTCTCTAGTAAGCACCATGCTAAGCTAGCCTCTTTCACCAAATGGTGCTAGCTAGCTTATGTTTGTCAGGCCTGGTTTACCAGTTCTCTAGTAAGCACCATGCTAAGCTAGCCTCTTCAATGAAAATATGCTAGCTGTCTTATATATGGCAGGCCTGGTTTACCAGTTAGCTAGCACCATCCTCTTTCACAAAATGGTGCTAGCTAGCTTATGTTTGTCAGGCCTGGTTTACCAGTTCTCTAGTAAGCACCACGCTAAGCTAGCCTCTTTTTTGGAAATGGTGCTAGCTAGGTTACATTTGGCAGGCCTGGTTTATCAATTAGCAAGCACCATGCTAAGCTAGCCTCTCTAACTTAAACTGGCTAGCATCATTACATTTGAGAGGCTAGTTTAGCGCGCCGCTAGCTAACTGGTGAACCAGGCATGCGTAAAGAAAGCTAGCTAGTACAGTTTCATGTGGTTTCATGTGTGTAAAGAGGCTAGCTTAGGTGCTAACTAATGAAATCGTGCTAGAGAGCTAACATTTAGCAGGTCTGGCGCTATGCTAAGATAGCCGCTTTAATGAAACTAAAACTCTCTGGTTATTTTTCTCCCTTCAGACGGCGAACTGAGCTCCCACGACGAAACCAACACGGCCGACGTGATCGACCAGATGTTCGAGGAGGTGCTGGAGTACGCCGAGAGGATCGAGGAAGAGGAGCGAGACGGCAACGACGATGTCAACGACGACGTCGCAGATCACGACAGCGGCGTCGGCGCCCGCTCCGGAGACGAAGGAGGGGAAGAAGCTAAAGAAGATTGCGAAAACAACGACGAGCTGCTCACTTTCCCTCCCAGCGGCATCTTGTCTCCTCTCAGTAAATCTGTAGAGGCCGTGGTCACACCTCTGGTCGGGTTCATTCATATATTTAAGGTTGAAAATAAATCCGCAAGCTTGAAAAAGTGTTAATTTTATTTATTAATGTCTGTTTACAGCGGCTAGCAGCAGTGCAGGAGTCAAACCCTCCGTCTTTGCTGTTGACTC
>CM028931.1:22534301-22549301 GCA_016801845.1 Polydactylus sextarius
TTGTAGCAAAGTGAAAATACAGGAATGTTAATTAAATTAAAGGAAAAAAATAATTGTAATGAAATAAAAATAAACACATTTTAATAGAATACAAAAAAAAATTTAATAAATAAAATGAAGTAAAAAAATATTTGTAATAAAATAAAAAAAGCGCTAATTTTGATAAATAAAAATAACTAATAAAATAAAAAATACAATAATTTTAATAAATTAAAATAATAGAAATATAATTATCAAAATACAGTAGTTTGATCGATTAAAATAAACATAATTGTGATTAAAGAAAGACGCAATAATTTTAATAAATGAATCAAAAATAACTAAAAATAAAACAAAAATTACTTTAGTAAAAAAAAATTAAAAAATGCAATAATTTTAATAAATAAATCAAACATAACTGTAATAAAATAAAACTAAAAAAATATTTTAATAAAATAAAAAAAAATACATAATAATTTCAAGAAGTTTGAAATAAAATAATAAATCCTGGCAAAAAAAAAAAAAAATTATATAAATAAATAAAAACAATTATTTCCTTCATCACTGATCTGACGACATTATATTATAATTATTATTTAGTGAAACCAGACGATTAAATCCTGTTGACTTTGTTTCTGTACACGGGTGACCTCACTGGTGATGTAACGTGTCCGTCCTCTTTTTTTTTTTTTTTTTTTTTTTTTTTTTCTTTCCCCACTTCCTCCACTCAGATGAAACTCGAAGGCAAAATCAGGCGGCTCCTGGGAGATGAATTTCAGGAAAAGGTTTTTCCCGCTTTTTCTTCACTTCACACGTTTCTAACTCACCGACACTCTTGACTCTCGATTCATAAATCAACCTCCGACTCAGTCTCGAAATCAACAATATTCCTGCATTTTTCTCTTTTATTTTGTAAAAATGAATCAAAACCTACGATCCTCCTTCTCTCCGGACTGTAGGTTCCCTTCCTCTCGCCACTAGAGGGCAACATCTACCTGAAACTGGACAGCGAGAGTCACTCTAACGTTCAGCACCAAGGTTTCCTGGTCGGTAAAGTTCCGTCAAAACCAGCTGCCAAAACCGCCGGCTGAAGAAACGATTGTCGTAAAGGTTTCTTCTTCTTTTTTCTTAGACCATGTTCGAGTTGATCAGCGGATACGGCGTCTGGCATCGCCGGTATTTCGTCCTGGAAGGATGCAACATGTCCTACTGGAACCATCCCAACGATAAAGAAACCAAGGTACGAACGGAACAATGGAAAAAAAAAAGTCTCCGCTTTTTACCTCCGAGGTATTTTCAAAAGTTTCAGAAACATACCTGAAATAATGTCTTGGAGTTCTGCAGGGTTCTTCCAAAGAGTCGGTTCAGTTCAGTTCCTTCAAAGAGTCAGTTCAGTTCTTCTAAAGAGTCAGTTTGGTTCCTCCAAAGTGTCGGTACAGTTCAGTTCTTCCAAAGAGTCGGTTCAGTTCCTCTAAAGAGTCGGTTCAGTTGAGTTCCTTCAAAGAGTCAGTTCATTTCTTCCAAAGAGTCAGTTCAGTTCCTAGAAAGTGTCTGTTCAGTTCATACAAAGAATCGGTTCAGTTCTTCCAAAGAGTCGGTTCAGTTCAGTTCCTTCAAAGTGTCGGTTCAGTTCATACAAAGAGTCGGTTCAGTTCCTCCGGTTCAGTTCTTCCAAAGAGTCAGTTTGGTTCCTCCAAAGTGTCGGTACAGTTCAGTTCTTCCAAAGAGTCGGTTCAGTTCATACAAAGAGTCGGTTCAGTTGAGTTCCTTCAAAGAGTCAGTTCATTTCTTCCAAAGAGTCAGTTCAGTTCCTAGAAAGTGTCTGTTCAGTTCATACAAAGAATCGGTTCAGTTCTTCCAAAGAGTCGGTTCAGTTCAGTTCCTTCAAAGTGTCGGTTCAGTTCAGTTCCTTCAAAGTGTCGGTTCAGTTCTTCCAAAGTGTCGGTTCAGTTCTTCCAAAGAGTCGGTTCAGTTCAGTTCTTCCAAAGAGTCAGTTTAGTTCAGTTCTTCCAAAGTGTCGGTTCAGTTCCTCTTTAGAGTCAGCTCGGTTCCCTCAGATTAAAGTATCGGACTGTGTCATGTATTTTCATGTCTCAGGCAGCAGAGGGCAGCATTTCTCTGTCCAGTTCTCCCAGTCAGTGCGTCAGACCCGTCAAAAGAGACTCGTGCGCTCGTCCATTTACCTTCGAGCTGGTGAGCAACATCCAACAACAACAACAACAGGATGACAACAACCGGGAAGGATCCAACAAGTAAGTACCCTCATCAAAATCCTTTCAGGATCCGATCTGATCACGTGAGACAAAACGATCGATCGGTCTTCTCTTGCCCAGGCGCTGGTTCTCTGCCGACACCAAACAAGAACGTCTGGACTGGATGGACAGACTGAACCAGGCTCTGCTGGACTATCACACGTGGAACCGCGCGGAGAATCAGCGGCCCAACGCGCCGAGCGGCGGGAACCTGAGAGAGAGTATCCTCTAAACACCTCAGCGAGCAGAAAACGAACAAAAAAAAAATTATAAACCTGTAACCGAAGTGTTGATTTGATTTTGGGAGAAATCATTTGTTCGTTTGTTTTTTTTTTTTCCTTTATTTGAGAAGTAGCTGAAGTGAAACTTCTCTCTATTTTGTTAAACGACACTACATTTTCATTTATATATATATATACTCATAATGTATTTTTCTAAACTGGAAGGATAATCATATTTTGTATAGATTATACTAATAAATATCAAATGCGGGGAAGGAAAATCTTTAACTTTACTAAAACTGATCTAGGATAAGAATGTATGTGGGGGGGGAATGGCAGAAACGCTAGCGAGCTAGCGTCGGAATGGGAGCTTCTTCCTGGTCGGAACGGACCAATGAATGTAGAGCGTGGTGGTGTTGTTGTTTTCCGTGTATGTCCACATTTCAGTGTGTTACTCATGGCGGAAGTGTCACTTGGTGGGAGGGTAAAAATAAAAATAAATGGAACGGAAACGGCATCAGATATGACAAATTGGACTTTCTGTATTTTTATTTATTTGTTTTTTTTTTTTTTGGGGGTGTCGGGGGGGCATTTAATGAGATTTACATCCAAAACAATGAGGTAGTTTGGACTTTCTATACATAAGGAGGTCCGGAGTCTGACAGGAAGTCGGCTCAGGTCAGGAATGTCAGACAGGAAGTGGGCTAGAATTAGACATCCTGTGCGTCCCTGAGCTCCGCTTCTGGGCGGAGGCGCCGTTTTGGATGTTACGGAGCTTAAGGTGATGACAACACGAGGAGGCGCTAAGCCGATGATGACTCTTTTTTTTTTTTTTTTTAAATATTTTTTATTTTTGGTTCGTCAGCTTCCATAGAAACGACTTCCTCCGTTCTTTACGTGAACCTGAGAGGAAAATGTACAAAAGGTGACGAGGGCGGCGGCGTTGCCGGACGTCGTTTGGTTTCGCAAAAAATTTGTTCGGAAATTTTGTCCGATGATCAAAAATCCCCCCAAAAAAACAAGTTTTACGGTGATGAAACCAATAAATTTTTTTTGCATTTTTGCGATCATTTTTAGCTAAAATATCTACATTGTGAATTTACTTCGTTCGGGCTTAATAGACCGTTTTAGCACCTTTTAGCCCCTTGTTTTGGTCGGACCAAAACAAGCTAAAAGTCAAGTGAAATTGGAAATTTTGTCCGATAATCAAAAATCAAAAAAAGTAATAAATTGTTTTACAGTGATGAAACAAATAATTTTTTGCATTTTTATGTTCATTTTAGCTAAAATATCTATATTGTGAATTTTGCCTCATTCGGGCTTAATAGACCATTTAGCACCTTTAAGCTTCTTGTTTTGGTCTGACCAAAACAAGCTTAATCTGCACTGAAATTAAATTAAATGTAATATATACATTTTATAAGCGTAAAAGGTTCCCAAATAGTTCAAATATAATGTATGTAACATTTTGAATACTTTTAGCACCTTTTAGCTCCTTGTTTTGGTCGGACCAAAACAAGCTAAAAGTCAAGTGAAATTGGAAATTTTGTCCGATAATCAAAAATCAAAAAAAGTAATAAATTGTTTTACAGTGATGAAACAAATAATTTTTTGCATTTTTGCGTTCATTTTTAGCTAAAATATCTATATTGTGAATTTTGCCTCATTCGGGCTTAATAGACCATTTTAGCACCTTTAAGCTTCTTGTTTTGGTCTGACCAAAACAAGCTAAAAGTTAAGTGAAATCTGCACTGAAATTAAATTAAATGTAATATATACATATATTATAAGCGTAAAAGGTTCCCAAATAGTTCAAATATAATGTATGTAACATTTTGAATACTTTTAGCACCTTTTAGCTCCTTGTTTTGGTCCAACCGAAACAAGAAGCTAAAAGTCCAAAACAGTTTGTGTATTATGTGAATATAATCTTAAATCCCTACTTGAAAACTCTTGAACTTGTTGCATGAGAAGCGAGTCTGAAGGGCAACGATCCACTTGTGTTTCCAACTTGGCGTCGTTCCTCCTTTTTTTTTTTTTTTTTTTTTTTTTTGTCGAAGAGGTCCGGGAAGCTGAAGGGTGGTGGTGGTGGTGGTGGTGGTGGTGGTGGTGGGTGGGGGCAGCGTAGGATTTAACCCCGTCCACAAATAAACAAAAAAAAAAAAAAAAAAAAGAAGACGGCAGCTGCACGGGATCAGAAAAGGTCAATGACGGCGTGTTTTTTAGCAACAACAACAATGGCTACCCGGTGTCAGAGGAAGGATAACGACTCGTGACGTTACAAGAAATGTCTTTTAAAAAAAAAAAAAAAACATGTGGGACTTGTCTCTAAAGTGCCTCTTGTAACAATAACAGTCCTGGACTCCATTAGTTCTTGGCTCCTTTGTGTTCCCTTCGTTTTTTACGACTTGTGGCCTTAATGACTTATACATTATGCATCGTTTCTTCCTGTTACTGTGTCTTTAATTGGTTTCCCTCGACTTCAAGGAGACGTTCAGGCTCCCCAGGGGTTTGGTTTTGTTTTTTTCTTTTTTGTTTTTTTTGTTTTTTTTCCCTCCCGCCCCCCTGTCTCCGTCATCTTCTGCCACCATCTGGATTATTTTTTCTTTTTTTCCTCATCGTCTTTCTGCTGCGGGACCCAAAACAAATAAAAACACAAACAGTTTTCGTTTAGCGTTTCTTGCAGCTCTTTTTGATTTTTTTTTTTTTTTTCAAGAAGTGGTGGCATGTAAAACTATTTCACCGCTGCCACAAATCTGACACATAATTCAGAGCCGATATCAGCTAATACCGATATCAGCTAATACCGATATCAGTATCGAAATGGCCTCCAGATTTTTTATTTTTTTTATTTTGGAAAAAAATCGATATTTTGGCATTTGTCTTCTTCCAGATTTTTATTTCTTTATCAGCTAACACCGTTCGGTTCGATAAAGATTTTATTTTTTTAATTTTGGACAAAAAATCAGTTGTTTTGGTCATTTGTCTTCTTCCAGAGACAAAAAAATGAATTATTTCTAAGTAATCGAGCTCGCCGATACCAATATCAGCTAACACCGGTATCGATATCGGCCCCTAATTTTTGATTTTTAAAAAATTTTATGATGTTGTTTGGTCACGTGGTCGATATCAGTACTGAAACTTTTTCACTCCTGCCAGTGTAATTTGGAGCCGATATTGGCATCGATATTGCACCCCAAATTTTTGGTTTAAAAAAAAAAAAAAAAAAAAAGATGTTGTTTTGGTTGCGTGTCTTTGTTCAGAGACATAGAAACCTGAATTATTTTAAAGTAATTCAGCCCAGCATGGCTTTTTTTTTCTTTTTTAATAGCATTTAGCACATTTTAGCATATACCGATATTTGTATTGATATCAGACCAGATTACGTTTTTTTCAGGTGCTGTGATAAAGTTTTCAAGAAACAAAACTAATTTACTATATAAAAATAAAATGAGCCACAATCAGCTTATGCTGATTATAATTAGCGAGGTGAATATTGGCCGATACCGATATCGGTACACTCTTATATTTTTCAAGATTGTCAATCAGTCATATACGTTTTTCATGAGTGGATTAGTAGTTAAAAACTAGACTATAAAAACTCGTCGTAAAACAGAGAAATATTGACCGATACTGATATTTGACCGATATTAGAGTATCACTAGTTTTGATTAAGATTCACTGTCTAATGTTTTCCAGAGTTTTCGGTTGAGGAATTATAGTTGAAATTGTAAAAAGTTTGAGATGGCACCGATATCGGTATCGATAATGGATTGGTATTAGATATCGTAATTGCATTTTAGTCAAGAAGTGAAATATCGGCCGGTGCCGATATTTGACGCTTATATTTATTTAAGTTATTTTCAAAGTGACAGTAAATAGGAGCCACCAATAGGCCGATTATAGTCAAGGAGAGGAATATCGGCCGATACAGATATCGATACCGATATTTTTTATTTATTTTTTTTTCAATAGTTTTGATTAAGATTCACTCTGATAGTTTTCAGGGTCTTTCAATGGCACCACATGATTCTTCAGCGCTCAGAAATCGGAAATAAAACCAAGTAAACATCATTATCTGTTTAGTATTTACCATCTTCTCAACAGGCTCCTGAATGCAGCACGTTTCCCTTCACCCTCCCTGTCCCTGCCCCTTTCTTTCCCCCCCCTTCACATCCTCCTCCTCCCCACCCTCCAGCATTACCCCCCCCACCACCACCACCACCCCTCCTCCCCAGCTCCCTCCCTTTCCTGCTGGCCTCTCAGCAGAGGATGTGTCTGGGTGAGGGAGTGTGTGTGACGGGGAAAAAGAGGAAAACCGTCAGTAGAATGGATCTGTGCCCTCTCTCCTCCACCCTTTCTTCTTCTTCTTCTTCTTCTTCATCTGTGCCATCCGTCTGCCTTCACCCCTTTCCTCTGCCTCAGCGTTGCACTCGCCTCATCCCTCAGGGCAGAAACGACACTCGTGCGGTGGATGGACGCCTGAAAAACTGAACTTCAATGTCAGCGGGGGATCAGAATGGTGGTGACAAACCAGGAGGTAACAACACACACACACACACACACACTTTGCTTCTTTGATGGCCAACACCCACTTCTTCTTCTTCTTTTTGTAAAGTGTTTTCCAAAATATGACAAGACAAAAGCAGTATGCGCCTGAAATGAATGGACATAAGTTAAGGTTTTGGTTTTAAATCGACGAGATACACCGGTCACAACATCGCTCACATGACGTCCACATGACGTTTGCCCCGTTGTTTCTCCGACAATTTGAGTGAAAAACGTCGCGCTTCTACGCGATCGATGACGACCGATCTGCTAATGAGGATCATCAGATTCTAATTTGATCGGCTGTCGAGCGAAGAAACATGTCAAATATGTAATTATAGTGTAATTTATATAGTATATTCAATGTTTTAAAGATGTAATCCGATAATATCATATGTTTACATCAATATATGAGTCACTGGGAACACAAAAGATGCTATAACGGCTAGCTCCTCTCCAACGTCCACCGAATACTTAGAACTCTAACACTAAATCGTTGAGTATCCTTCCAAAGTTGGCTATTTTTCTTTAAATAGCCAACTTTTCTTCACTTATGATATGACAGAGAACTAAATTTTACAAATTTGTTGTTTTAGAGTACATGTTAACCAGTTGGACCCTAAAAAACCCCTCGATTTCACGTTGTTTTTGACAAGGAAAGATGCTAACAGCTAGCTCCTCTCCAACGTCCACCGACTTTGTAGAACTCTAACACTAAATCGATCGAGTTTCCCTCCAAATGTGGCTAAATTCACATGTTTAGAGAGTTAATCCACTAATATTACATGTTACTATCAGTATATAAGTGATTGGGAATACAGAGGATGCTAACAGCTAGCTCCTCTCCGATGTCCACTGACTTTTTAGAACTAAAACACTAAATCCATTGAGTATCCTTTGAAAGTTGACTATTTTTCTTTAAGTACTCACAGTTTTCTTCACTTATGACATGACAGAGAACTAAATTTTACAAATTAGTTGTTTTAGAGTACATGTTAAAAGATGCTAACAGCTAGCTCCTCTCCAACGTCCACCGACTTTGTAGAACTCTAACACGAGACTGATCAAGTATCCTTTCAAAGTCGACTGTTTTCTCGTGTTTTAAAGACGCAGTCCTGCAAAATTTCAAGTTACCATTAATGTATGAGTCATTGGGAACGCAAAAGATGCTAACAGCTAGCTCCTCTTCAACGTCCACCAACTTTTTTAGAACTCTAACACTAAATCAGTTGAGTATCCTTCCAATTCTGGCAGTTTTTTAGCTTCAAAACAACACAAGTACTCACAGTTTTCTTCACTTATTTTACGACAGAGAACTAAATTCTGCAAAATTACATGTTTTGGAGTTAAAAACACCCAATTTCACCTTGTTTTGGGACGAAAAGATGCTAACAGCTAGCTGCTCTCTAACGTCCACCAATGCTAACGCTAAGTCAATCGAGTTTCCTTTCAAAATTGGCTGTTTTTACTTTAAGTACTCACAGTTTTCGTCACTTGTGTCGTGGTAGAGAACTCATCAGTGCTGAATTTGTTGTTTTGTTCATGTATTTGCACAAAAACAATCTAGAAACGCGTCTGTTTGTTGTATCACCATTATAAAACCCATCCAACTCAACTCATCCAGTTTGATGACGATGATCTGCTAATGTGGATTAACCTTCAGTTTCTGGTTCCCAGGGTCAAGAAGCATGTAAAAAATTATGCAATTATAGTATGTGAATGGGCTTGTGGGTAAATAATTCAACCGGCTCCAATTAATCTGAAAGAACAGGGTGGGTCTTTGTGAAACGGACGACCCGAACACTAACTCTTTTGCAAACGTCCTCAAATCAATAGTTTTTTTTTCTGTTTTTCTTGACTCTAACACAAACATAATGATCGTAAACTCTTACGTGAACAGTTACACTGAATAATTCCCTAAAAACAAAGTCAAATAGGGTCTAAAACGACAAATTGAAGTAAAAGATAGTCAACTTTGGAAGGAAACTAGATGGATTTAGTGTTAGAGTTCTACAAAGTCGGTGGACGTTGAAGAGGAGCTAGCTGTTAGCATCTTTTGCGCTCCCAGTGACATGTACTATTAGTGGATTACCTCTTTAGGGTATTGAATATTTGTGTTTGACCCTATAAATGCACTTATTTATACGCAAATATGTTGCAAAATTAGCATCAACTTCAACCCTTCGACTCCAAACTCCTGAAAATCATGTTGGCGCCATCGAATTATGTGATAGTTCAAGTTATATAGAGACGAGACTGATGGAGTATCGTTTCAAAGTCGACAATTTTCACGTGTTTAAAGAGAAAGTCATCCAATATTACGTGTTACCATCAGCTCATAAGTCATTGGGAACTCAAAAGATGCTAACAGCTAGCTCCAACTCCAACGTCCAGCCACTTTTTAGAACTCTAACGCTAAATCGACCAAATATTCTTTCAAAGTTGACTATTTTCACGTGTTTAAAGACATATTACATGTTAAAGTAACATGTAATATTAGAGGACTGCGTCTTTAAACACGGGAAAATAGTCAACATTGAAAGGATACTTGGTCGATTTAGCGTTAGTTCGAAAAAGTCGGTGGACGCTGGAGAAGAGCTAGCTGTTAGCATCTTTTCTTGCCAAAAACAATATGAAATTGAGTATTTTTTGTATTTTTCAGGACCCGGCTGGTTAACGTGCACTCCAAAACAACAAATTCAGTACAAACCAGTTCTCTATCTTGACCGAAAACCGTGAGTAATTGAGTTGTTTTGGGATTTTTGGACGAAAAACTCAATCGATTTGAGCGTTTGTTTTGGTCGTTTTTAGAAAACGACAAATTCAGCGCAGATTTTGGTCGACATAGGTACCAGAAATACACTTGTTTGTCGCATTTTCCATCGGGGTTGACGTAATTCCCCATCCCGGCCCCTTTGCTTTATTACATCATAATTACAGTAAAGTGATCAGGGAGCGACGCGTTCACCGTCCCCTCCCGTTCAGTCATGTTTTGAACTCGACTGCTGCGGCAGCGCCAGCTTCCACAACACTCATCACTATCCTGAATGAATGCGAGCTCTGTTGTATTGTTTTTGTGTGTGTGTGTGTGTGTGTGCAGAGTTGCTGATGATCACATTTCAGCGCTCGGGGGATTTAAGTTACACGCTTTTCGGGATATAACCTCCCAATCGAATCCCAGAAAGGTCACGTTGTAGCTCGCGACCCGACTCGGCGCATCGCTCTCTGCTGAGTCACCAACCAGGAAATTATTCAGTTAAGCCCGATTGGAAATGGAAGCGTCGTCAGCCGCCTGTCCGGACGTTTCGACGCGCGATCCGGCTCACCTGGAAAAAAAAAAAAATAATACCCTCCATTAGGACGCGAGATGCGTTCGACTCCGACGCCGCGCGGTATCATATTCCCTAAACGTCAATATCTGCTGCTGCTTACCTCGCTCGAAATTATATCTTTCTTTTTTTTAAGGCTGATACGGTTCAAAACCAGGGTGTATGTTTCTAGAGATGATGACGAATAAGAAACAGATTCATGCAAAAAAAAAAAAAAGTAATGAATTATATAATTACCCCTGACAGGATTTAACCCCGTTGGGAACCGAACCTTATCGCAGTACGCTGGGATTATATTCCTCCACCAGAACATTTTCTTGGAGGCAAAGCAGCTGTACAGGCAGAAATAAACCTCATTTTGGCACAAAATCAGGCCAGTTGCAACTCGTCACGTCAACTGGAAAGGATTTTTTTTTTTGCCCCAGTTTTAAAAAAAAAAAAAAAGCCAAATTTTTCTCACGCTTGCGCAACGAAACGCAAGATTTCGCAAACGATTCCTGTTCTTATTTTAGAAGCGGCGCTACTGTTTATATTTTGATCACAAACCCTCTTCTTTAGCGCCTTTCATTTCAAAGAAAGTTGCCAAATGTCAGTCGTAAAAATTGCGACAAAGATTTTCGTCGCCAAGTGTCGGAAAGTGGTCGTCAAAAATGATGGTCTGGAGTAATTTCAACCCGCCAACACAAGTCAAACGCTCCCTCATGAGATATTTTACGTTGGTTGAAGTAATATCGTGTTTGAGCGTCTTTTGTTTTCACTTCCAAACAGTTAACAATTAAAGTAAATGGGGCAGCCAGCCAAATGTATCTAAATTATCATTTTTTAACCATTAATAAAGCTTAAAATATCACTTCACTTCAGCAGTAGCATGAATAGGGTCCCTACACATAAACTGAAATACTGATAACTTAGTAAGTTTATTAAAAACACTGTTTTACAAGACTTACCCAACGTCTTGTTTTCATAACAACTAGTGATGAAGGGTGTTTCACATCAGCAGATTCATCTACAATTTATATGTAGGGATCCTATTCATGCTGCTGCTAAAGTGAAGTGATATTTTGAGCTTTATTAGTGGTTAAAAATGACAATTTAGATACATTTGGCTGGCTGCCCCATTTACTTTCATTGTTAACTATTTGGTCGTGAAAAAAGTCAAACTTGATATTACTTCAACCAAAGTAAAACATCTCTTGAGGGCGTGTTTCTGCTGGAAAAGTCTTTTTGGCCCCGTTGTCGCTTTTTAGATCCAGATTTTATACAAACGAAGCAACTAAGACAAACAATTAATACTCTTCTCTTTTTAAAACTTCAGATCGGTTCGTCTGCTGTCTTAGTTATTGCCAAGAAATATATAATTAAGTCACATGACCAGTTATAAGACATTAAAGATCACTGGTGATATTTCGCCGTATGCTGACGACACTTAATTTTACATAAGATGTCGTTTACTTTCGCTTTCATCAGTTTCTACATCGTTTGATCTTATTGGCTGGACGTATATAAAACTGGGTGGGCTTCTTATGAATTCCCTCACTTTCTCAAATATATATAAAATTAAAACGATAGATGTATATAGCCAGAATTTAAAAATAACGCCGTTAAACGGTGTCAGATTGTCCTGAGAACTAAGTTTCTGATAGTTTCTTCTACTCTTAGATTTTCTTAACAAACCACCGCCCGCTGCTTGGTAAATGTATGTATAATATACGCCTTAAGTAATACGATTATGGGTATTTTAATGCACTCGGGCAGACAAAGACAAAGAACCATCAGTGTAGGTTTACGATACAGACATCAGGCGACAAGCAGAAGGTTTTACCAGTATCAATAACGATTGTGTTTCCTGAAAGCGTGATATAGATTTCACGGCTGCCAGACTGAAAAGTGTCTGCAATGGTTATACTTATTTATGTTCTTCATTCAACCGGTGCATTTTTTTTTGTTTTTAAGTTGTATTGGAGAATAACCGATGCCTCCGTGTTGCCTTTATATCATCTGCGATATAAAATATTCCCTCGGAAGAAAAGAAAAAGCTAATTTGGTGGAAAATGTTAAGCGTTTTATGATCTGTTCGTTTTAACAATATATTCAAAACATCTGTTTGGTTCAGTATATAATCCGTTTTTCTACGTTGTCTGTTTATCGTCTATATACAGATGCAGCGCGGGTGGCCGAGGTCTGGCCGGAGGTGGAGCGGGCCGAGCATCTGGCCCGCGGCGCCGCCTTAAAGTGGGCGTCGGGTGTTTTCTGTCGGCCCGAGCATCTGGAGCGGCTGAGCCAGTACAGGAAGAGGGAGAGTCAGAGGACGGCGTCCATACACACCAGGCTCAAGGTGACGAGACGACGACGCATCAGAACACAAACATCCATCCATTAGCTACGCCACTTATCCTTTGAGGACTTTATCCTGTAGGAAATCCGAACTGAATGTGGCCTCGGGTGGGTACACCCTGGACAGGTCACCAGTCGATCAAGGCTAACACTAAAACGCACCCTTATAGAAACTCAAGCTTAATATAGAGTCAAAAATGATACATTCGCTCCACGACTTCAGCCTTGCACCTGATTTCCTGCCTGTTTACATCTGCTCGTCAATCGTTTCCTTCCAGTCCATGGTTCAGTCGTATCTGGAAGGGGTCGGCTGGGGTTTGGAACAACTCCAGGAGGCCCGGGTGGAGCTGAGGGAGGTGTCGCACGCTTTGAAGAAGGCGGGACTGGAAGGCAATCAAAACGCAGATGGGGTGAAGTCTCTGGAGAGACTGAGGGAGGTGTCCATGAACCACTGTCAACTACTCGCCGCTGTCAGCAACTTGCCAAGACTTTACTCCGGTAAGACTCTAGAAACTGCAAACATTCGGTTTGTGATAAAAGTATTTTATTAGGGTAATAGGGAACTATCCCTTTAAGATTTTATTAAGACTGGTCCTTTAGGGCTTTATATGAAAGTACCAAAGATTCTGAGTTCTGCTTTTGGTTCTACAGGAAGCCAGTGGAGAGATGTGAATTGTAGAAATCCTGTCTCTGATCCTACTTCCTGTCTGGAATTCCATGTTCGGTTATGTTTTTAGACAGGATTTTGTTTTTACTGGAAACTTCAACGGATAGTTTCCCACTGTAACAACCTCAAGTGGCAGGAAGACGTTGCGTAAACTGTTGACAGTTTGAGGAATTTAAGTTGAATCTCACTCCTCCCTTTTCCTTGGCCTTTTTTTTCCCCCACCTAGTGCGAACTATGGTGCTGGAGACCGAGCGTCTGGTGGAGTCCCGGCGACTCCTCGAGGCCCACGCCAGGTTGATGGATCTGGAACGTTGGCAGGACGACATCCTCTGGCAGCTCCACGGAGCAGGAAGTGCACTCGTCCCCGAAGACAAGGAGCTGGTGGCCAAATATTTCGCTGGCGTTGGACAACTTGTAGATGCGCTGGGTAAGGAGGCCGGGTCCATCTTGTTCTTAGAGACTCTAGGGACCACAAGTAAACCTGCAGACTTTGTCTCAATTCGCATACTTATACTTACTCTTTTGAGTGCGACGTACACGGTCCAAACCGACAGTAAGTGCACAACAATTTGAGACGCCACCTAAGCAAGTACATGTTGTGCTGACGGAAATATCCGAATTAAGACGCACTATCAGACTTACCAGTGACCTTCCAATGGCCTCAGACAATGGACCCGTCTTTATACTTAATATAAGTGCTTCATTTGATACAATCGATCGCGAATATCATATTACACAGACTAGACGAACTGAAATACACTGGTCTTACTTATCAGATAGAAGATAAACACACAGTTCTTTCACATGTACTCCAGTTAGTCGTGGAGTTCCACGGTTTTCTGTTAGAACCGATCCTTTTCACCTTGTCTTAGAGACTCTAGAGGCTGTACTTAGTACTGTCCTGTAGTTCAGTGGGACACCCTGATGAATAAAGAATCATAGTCTAGACAAGACATTCCCAATGAGCATCAATTGATCGAGAATAGTCCCCAAGTGAAGGAGCGACGAGGGGGAACATCCTTAACTTTCTCCTCGATGCTCCAGGTAAGGAACTGTGGGCGGTGGTGAGCAGTGCCCTGGCTTTGGCTCGTCAAAACCCGACGCCGTTTGTATCGGCGGTGAGGATAGTGGAGCGGGAGGAAGCCCTGGACCAAGCTCTGCTGGAGGAGAGGGGTACAACCGGGGGCGTCAGTAGACCACTACCCCCTGGACGACCTCGGTGCTGGAGGGCAAGCTTCTTCCAGGTGGGCGCTCGGGAAACACTCCAAATTCTTTCATCCGGTGTCATTATTTGCTGGATCTTACGCTTCCTTCCCGTTAGGTACTAGAGGAGGCAGTTTCCGCGCGGTTTCGTAGCGTTTCCTACCTGCACACGCGTGGTCCGGGTCTGGCCGGTCACCTCTCGGCTCTCCAGCACGCCACCATGACCGACTTGGCCACCGTGCGCCACCTGCTGGAGCACTGCGTACCACCGCATTACCGGCTGACCGGCGCCTACCTGAGGGCCAGCCATCGCTGTTTACATTCTCACCTGGCGCAGGTAGGAAAGTGGAATATTTAAGAAAATATGAAATATGTCAAAATAAGTGAATACATCCCATAATGTTTTGATAGTCTTCCTTTATAGACATTTAAGATATATATATATATATATATATATATATATATAT
>CM028931.1:22554301-22614301 GCA_016801845.1 Polydactylus sextarius
ACTTTGCAACTACTAAAAGTTGCGAACAATCAAAAAAGAACGTCACCGCTACTAAAAGTTTTGAACAAATTGCTAAAATGTGCGAACAATCGAAAAAAAAGAACTTGAACTTGGCAATTGCTTAAAGCTTACAAAAATTTTTCGAATAACTAAAGGGACTTTGCAACTACTAAAAGTTTGCGAACAAAAATGTTAAAAAAGTTTTGAACAAATTGCTAAAATGTGCGAACAATCGAATTGCTGTGTATGAATGAAGCTGTGTATGAATGAAGGAACGTTGTGTTTCCTCAGCGAGGAACACGTGTCGGTGCTGCTCGACATCCGCGGCGACGTGTCCAGAGACGTCAGAGGAGCCGTGTTGGACCTGCTGGAGCAGAGCGCCCCCCCCCTGCCGGCGGGATATCGACCCATCTTCACCGACATCCTGGTCCCTCCCTCCACCATGGCGTTCTGCCTGCCCACCGCCAAGTGCGCGTGACGGAAACTGCTGACGCTTTGATGATCTTTTCAAAATAAAAGCGGGTGAATCTTTGAGCCTGTTGGAAACGCTGTTGAATCACTTCCTGCTGTTTTTTTCTTTTTTTTAAATAGAAATTCTGACGCGACAGAAGTTTTGATGTATTATTATTTTTTCCACCAACTTGACCTTGTGTTGTTGTTTATATTTGATGTTTATATCTGTTTTTTTTTTTTTTTTTCCATATATTTATTGTATTTATATCGTTTTTTTTGCAGCAGTTTCCTTTTTGAACGTTTTTATACCAAAGAATATTTTTGCTTCTTCTGGTTCAAAGCACATTAAACTCTGCTGAATAAAACCTCACTGAAATGATTTTAAGTTGAATGATTATTTCAACATTTACATTAAATTATACATAATCAATATAAATAAAAAGAGAGGTAATATTAATAATAATTAGACAATAATAAGAAAAATAAAAATATTTTGTTAAATAAATAATATTATTTTGCACTACTACACTTTATAAACCACTAAATAAATATTTTGGGCAAAAATATTTGTAACAAATATAATAATAAATTAAAAATAATACAGAATTATTTAAAATAAATATGTGATCCAAAATAAATATATAAAAATTAGATTAAAAAAAAAAAAATGAATTTTTCCACAATATATTTTTTCAAAATTTCTTATGAATTTATAAAATAAAAACAATTCAAAAAACAAATATATTAATTTTAAAAATATCATTTATTTAAAAAAATATTTATTTATGATACTAATGCAAATTACTTCTATAATTATTATTATTATTATTGATATTTATTTTTGTTTTATTTAATTCTATTATTTATATATATATATATATATATATATATATATATATATATATATATATATATATATATATAAATAATATAGAACGAGTTAAAATCACGTGACCCAAAGAGTTTGTGACGTCACCGGGAAACATGGCCGCCCCCGTTGAGGCAATGCTTTTCCTGTGATCCAATTTCTTTTCGAACTCGTGTAGAGACAGAGAAAAACTGTTTTATTTTTCTATTTTATCCGCAAACATTCACGCAGTATTTTGCAACAATTTACCGCAAACATGAAGACGTTTTGCGGAAGAGCGAACCCGACGACCGGAGCTTTAGACTGGGTGGAGGAGAGCGAGGAGTACGACTACCACCAGGAGATAGCAAGGTAGCATCAAGCTAGCATCACAGCACGGACTGAACCCTCACACAAAATATATATATTTACTCACATTAATCGTGTTATACGTGTTGTCACGTGAGCCGAACGGAAGAAAACATGTCTATAATTTATACAGAAGAAGAAGTTATTTCCTACTTCCTGTTGCTGTTTGTCAACAAGTAAACAAACATAAAATCCACACATTTTTAAATGGAGTTTGGTTTGGTGTAATATTTAAGCGCTGTCTTGCTAGCCGAATGAAACAATATAATTTAGGTTTTGATATAAAAACTTAAATAATGTTCAACTTTTTGTTTATGTTTGTCAACAAGTAAACCAAATTTAATTCCGCACATTTTTTTAAAATGATGTTTGTTTGTTTAGTTTGGTCTCATGGACTCAGATTAATTAGTTTTCAGTTGTTTTGCAAGCCGAAAGCAATACTGTAAGTTAAGACTCTATACAGAAGCTAAAATAATTTTTTATTTACTTTTAGTGATTGTCAACAAGTAAACAAACGTCAATTTCACACATTTTTAAATGGAGTTTGGTTTAGTGTAGTATACTAGTTCTCTCTTGCGAGCCGAATGAAATCATATATGTTTAAATTATATATAAAAGCTTAAATAATGTTCCACTTTTTGTGTATGTTTGACAACAAGTAAACAAACTTTAATTTGACACATTTTTAATTGGAGTTTGGTTTGGTGTAAAATTCAAGGGCTCTGTTGTGAGCCAAATGAAAATATATAGCTTTGAAATCTATATAAAAGCTTATTTATATAATCTATATAAAATCCAATTAATAAAGTAAACAAACTTTAATTTCGAACATTTTTAAGTGTAGTTTGATCTCATGCATTCAAATAACTTAGTTTTTTAGTGCTGTCTTATGAGCCGAACACAAAAATATATCTTTTATATTCATATAAAAGCTTAATTATTTTCTTATTTGCTGTTAATTTTTGTCTACAAGTAAACAAACTTTAAATTTGACACATTTTTAAATGGAGTTTGGTCTGGTGTTGCATTCAAGCGCTGTCTTGTGAGCCGAATTAAAACATATGTCTCAAAATTATATGTAAAAGCTTAAATGATGTTCCATGTAATGTGTATGTTTGTCAACAAGTAAACAAACTTTATTTTCGCACATTTTTAAATGGAGTTTGGTTTGGTCTCATAGTAAGATCATTTAAATTTGTAGACACAGCTCAAAGAGTCAAAGTAACAGATTTTCTGACATAATGTTACATGTTTTTCGTGTTTCATGTTCGTCTTTCAGGTCCTGTTACGCCGACATGCTTCACGATCACGACAGGGTGAGCGTTGGTCAGTATAACTTAATATTTCATAGGCTACCGCAGGTATATGAACATAATGTTGTTTTGTCTCGCTCAGAATGAAAAGTACAACCAGGGGATCCGAGCGGCCGTGGCCCGAGTCAAAGCTCGAGGTGAGAAAGCGATAATCCTGGACATCGGGACAGGAACCAGTTTACTGTCCATGATGGCCGTCACGGCTGGAGCTGACTTCTGCTACGCTGTGGAGGTGAAAACACTCACTGATCCGCTCTCACTTCTTTATATTTGCCCCTGAAAAACGATTTAAAACTAAAGGAAACAACTGATTATTTGAATGATTTAGTGATTCATTCAATAAAAAAAAATTGCATTGTTAAAAAGCCAAGTGACGCTCAAATTTTTTTGTGTTGACGTTTGCAAAACTGTGTAAATATTTTTACTGTTATTTTCTGACCACATTAAAAAAAAAAAAAACTATGAAAAAGATCACAAATTTTTACTTATTTTAAAAAAAAAAAAAAAAAATTTTGTATTTTTTGCGGACGTTTTTGTTTCAATTTTTTAAGTTCTTCAAAAATATTCTGTAATTTTTTTTTTTGCATACATTTTTTTTACATTTTCATTTTTTCACAAATATTTTTTGTCGCGTAAATTTTTTGATTTTACTTTTTTTTGCACACGATTTATTTATTTTGCGTTTTTTTTACTTCGTTTCTTTAAAAATACATTTCTGTATATTTAAAAAAAACACAAAATTTTTTAATGATTTTTTTTACATACTTTTTTTTGCATATATTTTTTAAACATTTTTTGTGTATGTACTTTTTTTTGCAATTTCCTTTTTTTTTTTGCAATTTTTTTAGGACTTTTTTATTTTATTTTGTTTTATTTACATTTTTTTTTTTACATATCTTACAAACATTTTTTACTTATATTGTTTTTGCTTTTCGAATAAAAATATTTCCCCCTTTTTTTTTTTTTTTTACTTTAGTGCTCTCTCTGTCATACAAACAAAATAAATATTCTTGTCATTATTTCCGTCCTCAGGTTTTTAAACCCATGGCCGAGGCGGCTCAGAGCATCGCGGAGAAGAACGGCTTCTCCGACAAGATCAAGATCATCAACAAACACTCGACTGACGTGACGGTGGGACCAGGTCAGAGACGAGCCCTGGTTCGAGTTCAAATTAAAAACCGTCCCTTTAAACGAACGACGCGTTGCATTTGTGTTTATTCCAGACGGAGACATGCAGGTGAAGGCCAACATCCTGATCACGGAGCTGTTTGACACGGAGCTGATAGGTGAAGGAGCTCTACCCAGCTACGAACACGCTCATTTAAATCTGGTCCAAGTGAGTCTTTTTGTTTTTATACTTTATTATATTTTCACGTCAAGTTGAATCTATTGATGTTTCTACGTGTCTACGTGCTGCAGGAGGGCTGCGAGGCCGTGCCCCACCGCGCCACCGTCTACGCCCAGCTGGTGGAGTCGGAGCTGCTGTGGAGTTGGGCTCAGCTGCAGCAGGTGGAGGTGGAGGGGAAACGTCTGGCGCCGCCTCCGGACGTGAGTCGCTGCGCCGGGGCTCATTCGGTCTGCGACATTCAGCTGAGTCAGGTTCCTCCCGACAGTTTCACGCCGCTGGGTCCGCTCTGCTCCATGTTCAGGTGATTCACGTTTTAGAGGACGGAGGAAAGATGGAGGAAAGACGGAGGAAAGATGGAGACGTGTGGAACCAACAGACGAAAACTAGAGAGAAAACAGATAAATGTCAATGTTCATAATAAACTATGTAGTAGTAGTAGTACTGGTAGTATAGGTACTACAAACACTACTAGTAGTAGTGTTACTGCTGCTTCGACTGCCGCTACTATTAGTATTACTGCTACTACTACTACTACTATTACTATTATTAAGTATTAGTAGTAGCTGTAGTACCAGTACTACATTACTACTACTACTACTACTACTACTAGTAGTAGTAGTAGTAGTAGTAGTAATAGTTGTAGTACTAGTACTAGTACTATATTTCTACTACTACTACTACTACTAGTAGTAGTAGTAGTAGTACTAGTATAGTATTACTACTACTACTACTACTAGTTATAGTAGTAGTAGTAATAGTAATAGTTGTACTAGTATGACATTACTACTACTACTACTGGTAGAAGTAGTTGTAGCAGTTGTATTACTAGTACTGCATACTGTAGTACTAGTACTAGTAGTACTAGTAGCACTATGAATATTAGTACTACCAGTACACCACTACTAGTACCAGTACTACTACTATACTGTTACTACTAGCGCTACTAAACTGCTACTAGTGCTAATAGTACCAATACTACTATCACACTCCTACAAGTAGTACTACCACACTGCCACTAGTACGAATTACTCTACTACTAGCTATTGGTGGTAGTAGTAGTAGTATAGTAGTAGTACTACAGTTGGTATTGGTAGTAGTAGTTAAAGTTGCTAGTTACTAGTAGCTACAACTACTAGTACTCCTACTACTACACTGCAACTAGTACTATTATTACCCTACTACTTGTAGTACTACAACTACTAGTAGTAGTAGTACCACGCTGCCGCTACTACTAGAACTACAACATGAAGAGAGAGAAAGTGTAGTGCATCCCCAGCAGCATAATGCTGTAGCATCTTAACTACAGGAAGGTCCAGGACCTGAACCATCAGTAACTGTAAACTTTATCATAGTATCAACAACAACTACTACTACTACTACTACTACTTCACTTGCAGCTAGCTAAAATACTAATCTCTCTAACCCAGACTCTACGTACTTCTACACATTTTCACATCTGAACTCCGTCTTTCTCTTCCAGTGTGGACTTCAGTAAACCAGTAAGCAGTGCCTTCCAGTCCTACTCCTCCCAGTTCGTAGCTCAGTCCAGCGGTCGGGCCCAGGTGGTCTTGTCTTGGTGGGACCTGGACATGGATCCAAGTGGAAGCATCGTGTGCTCTATGGCTCCCAGCTGGACGTACCCGCAACCCGATGTGGCTCCGGTGAGTCCAGGGACACGACGCGGTGACGCTTCGATGTTCTTGGCCGCTCGCTAATGTTGTGGTTCGTTTTAGTGGCGAGACCACTGGATGCAGAGTGTTTACTTCCTGCCCACGGAAAGCAGAGTGACGGAAGGAGAGGAGCTCAGTCTGACTGTCTGCCACGACGACTACAGTCTGTGGTACAGTCTGGAATCTCACAGGTAAAATAGTATAGAACATCATACATTAAAACAACTGAGAACAGTGTTATCTCCTAATTATTCCCTGAAGAGTCAAACCAATTTACTCCACATTGTTTCCTTAGTACTCCCTATTATGGAACATACCAATTTGCTCCTTGTTCCCTAAAGGAACATACCAACTCACTCCATATTATTTCCTAATAGGACACACCAACTCCCTTGTTCCCTAAATGGACAAATCAACTAACACCCCATTGTTTCCTCAATGGGGCGTTAGCTCTTCTCCCATTGTTTCTAAAGGGAAGTACCTAGTCATTCTCCTGTTCCCTGTTTCTAAAAAGGTCGTACCTAGGGAGTTCCGACCTGTTCCCTAAAGGAACAGTCCCTAAAGGTCGTACCACCTAATTCCCTAAAGGGTTATACCAACTCTTTCCCCATTGTTCCCTAAAGGAACAGTCCAAAAGGTCGTACCAACTCCCACGGAATTGTTCCCTAAAGGGTTGTACTAACTCTCTAACCATTGTTACCTAGCGGGAAGTACCACCTCACTCGTCATTCCCTAAAGGGTCATACCAATTCAACCCCTGTTGTTCTCTAAAGGGCTGTACCGAGTCATTTCCCATTGTTCCCTAAATGGTCATATCAACTCACTCCTCATTCCCTAAAGGGTTGTACCAACTCAACCCCCGTTGTTCCCTAAAGGAACAGTCCAAAAGGTCGTACCAACTCCCACGGGATTGTTCCCTAAAGGGTTTTACCAACTCTCTAACCAAAGGGAAGAAGCAAGTCATTCGCCATTGTTCCCTAAAGGGTCGTACCAACTCACTCCGTATGGTTCCCTAAAGTTAGGTATCAACTTACTCCCTGTTGTTCCCTAAAAGAACGTACCAACTCACCCCCCCTTAATTCTCTAAAGAGTCATACCAACTCAGTCTCTATTGTTCCCTAAAGGGTTTTATCAAATCAGTCTTGTTCCCTGAAGGCTTGTCATTCGCTAAATCATTTGCTATTATTCCCCAAAGGGACATACCAACTCAACCCCATAATTCCCTAAAGGGTCGTACCAACTCCTTCGTTGTTTTTCAGTCACCAGGACTCGCAGACTAAAACTCCCGCGTCACGTCCGTGTTGTACCTGCCAGGCCCACCTCCTCTGGACTCGCCCTCGATTCGGCGAACTCAACGACAGGCGGCGCACGGAGAGCTACGTTGCGGCGCTGCGTAGCGTGAGTTCGTCGCTTCCGCGCTTTGCAACTTAAACGTCAGACAACCGGTCTTACACGTTAAACCCGTTGTGTTCCTGCAGGTTCTGAGAGAAAACAGCGTTTGCCTCAGCGTCAGCGATGGAAGTCTGCTTCCTGTTTTCGCTAACATGCTAGGAGCTGAGAAGGTATTCTGTTTTAGCATGTGGTCACAAACTGAAACCAACCAAAACAATGTACTCACTCTTTTTATTCACTCAGGTCTTCAGTTTGGAGAATTCCAGAATGTCCAAACAGGTTATAGAACAGGTAAGGGATAAATATTTCAACGCATATATTGTATAAATGTTAAAAAAAAACAGTGCTAATGTACATTTTCTCTGCAGATTTTGGAAGCTAACTCCATGAAAGGTGGCGTTGAGCTGCTGGAGATGAGGCCAGACCAGCTGACGAGTGATGAATTAGGCGGAGAACAGGTACAACAAGTGTGTAGCATCGATAAGTAAACTCCATTACCCACGTGTTGTAGCTTTAAAGCTTCTCTAATCAATGTTTTTAATAATTTACGATGCGGAACAACACAACCACAGGCCATCGATTGACTGAAGCCACATTATAACCAGCTGATAATTACTGCATATACGGATGGTGATGGATTTATTATGTGGAATGTAGAATTTGCTGCTTGTGGTCACAAATACAGTGATTATTATCATCTGAACTGTTAGTATGAAGGCTAATTTTTGTGGTTTCTGCCTGTTTGCTGCTCTAGTGTCCCCCCAAAAAATTAGTTTTTATCTCAATTCATGTTATCCAGTGAATGTTATCCCCAACTATTAGCATAACGGCTAATTTCTGTTATTTTTGAAATTTAAATGCTAATTTTCTATGGTTTACTGTCCATTTCATGCCCTCTAGTGTCCAAAAATCAGTTAATTGTACCTCAACCTATTAGTATAACAGCTAGTTTTTAAAATGTAATGCTAATTTTCTATTTACTACCCATTTGCTGCCCCTTAGTGTCCAAAAATGTGTTAGTTGTGCCTCGATTTATCTTAATCCAGTGGTTATTAGCCTAATCTATTAGCATAACAGCTACATTTTGTCATTGTTGAAATTTAAATGCTAATTTTCTATAGTTTACTACCCGTTTGCTGCCCTCTAGAGTCCAAAATATTAGTTAATCCTACCTCAACTTATTTTATCCACTTATTATTATCCCCAGCTTTTATCATAATAGCTAATTATTGAACATTTAAATGCTAATTTTCTATTTATTGTCTCTTTGCTGCCCTCTAGTGTCTCAAAACATTAGTTAACTGTACCTCAACTTATTTTAATCCAGTGTTATTACCCCCCCATGTATTAGTATAGAGGTAATTTCTCCTGCTTCAATGTTAATTTTCTATCGTTTGCTGCCCCCTGGTGTCCACTCGTTTCATAACATCCCAGTGAACGTTTGGTGTCTTTTACAGATCTCAGTCCTGATGGGTGAGCCGTACTTCAGCACCAGCCTCCTACCGTGGCACTCCCTGTTCTTCTGGTACTGTCGCACGGCTCTGGCCGGACTCCTGAAACCCGACGCCACCGTCTTACCCCGCTCCGCCACGCTACACGTGGTGGCCGTGGAGTTTAAGGTGCAGCATCGTTCAGAGTTTTTTTTTTTTTTTTTTTTTTATTAGTGAATTAACGGCGAAACATGATAACAGAATGATATGTTTTAATTTGATAGGATTTGTGGAGGATAAGAGCACCATGTGGAACGTGTGAAGGCTTTGATGTCACGCCCATGGATAAAATGGTCCAGGTAACATTGGTCTTGTTGACTACAATGGGTCTGGGTTGGGATTTGAACCGACAAACAGCTGCATAGTACGTATACGCCATAACATAGTAAAAAAAAAAAAAAAAAAAAAAAAATTAATCGGTATCGGTATATATCGGTCAAATTTTTGTTGTTTTACATATTTGTACCAGTATCGGCCCTGACTTTTTCAGTCAGTTTACTTTGTTTTTCTGAGAAATAAATGCAAACAAAACATGATAACATCACCAAAACATTAAAAAACGGTATCGGTATATATCAATTATCTGTCAAAAAACATATTTTTAGTATCAGAATCGGCCCAGAATTTCTCAATTGGTCCATCTCTATTGATTTATACCTTAATTGACAACAACTGAGAATTTGTTTACTTGAAATTGTGTTATATTTTGAATACAAAAATATCACAAAAACGGGAAAAAAATTGAAATAATATCGATCAAAATCGGTCACTTATTTAAAATATTGGTCTTGGTATCAGCCCAGACGGTAAACTTTTTTTTTCGGTAAACTTTTATATAACAATTCTTCTTCAGTTTTTCTATGGAATCAATAAAAATAAAACATAAAAAATATAAATCGGTATCGGTATGTATCAGTCAATTTTATTGATATCGATATATTATTGAATATCGATATCGGCCCAGAGTTTTTAAATCTGTCAACTTTTATATAACAATTCTTTCTTTTTCTGTGGAATAAACCTAAAAACAAAACATGATATCATAAAAAGTCAGTATTGGTCTTGGTATCGACATGTTTACTCTTTCTCCAGCGATCTCTAGATTTCCGTGAGTCCCGTGAAGCGGAGCCCCACCCACTGTGGGAGTATCCCTGCCGAGCTCTGAGCCAATCAGCGCCCGTCATGACCTTCGACTTCACGCAGGTCGTCCCCGAGCAGCCAATCAGCAGCCAGGGTTCGCTGCCCCTCATAAGGTACCAAACTTTTTTTTTGTTTGTTTGTTTGTTTTGGTCGTATAAAACGCTCAATGGTGTTTTTAGAAATGGTAAAACACTTTGTTGGCCGTTTCAGGTCTGGCCGTTGCCATGGCGTCGCGTTGTGGATGGAATACGACTTGACCAGTGACATCACGCTGAGCGCCGGTCTGATCCGACCAATCAGCGAACAGGTATCGTAACATTTCGAATCAAAATTTTTGAATTTTTTTGAAGATATTTCTTTTTTCTTTTTTTTTTTTTTTTTTTTTGAGCAGTGAAGGATTGTGGGTAATTTTTCCAGGGCGACTGTGAGTGGAGCCGACACAGGAAACAGGGCGTCTACTTCTTCCGGTCGCCGTGGGAAGGTTCGGGCGACGACAACGCCGCCGTTTCTTACAGTTTCACCTTCGAACCCAGTTTAGGAGACATTAAGATAGACTTCAACATCCAGTGACTGACTGACGAATGAACTTGTAACCTCGTAACCATGGTAACGCTCTTAAACTCACGCTGCCGTTCATATATATTTACTGGTTCGACCACTAAATATGTTCTTTATTGGCAAAAACTGACGAAAACTCTTATTTATGATCATAACGATGTACAATGTAATTCTAAATTACCCATAAGTCAATGCAGCAAAAAAAAAAAAATTTGTTTGACTACGTTGTCGCGCTGTTTTACAAATGTTAAATAAAGTTTTATATTGTTTGTCCAAAGTTTGGTACCTTTATTAAGATTATAATATATATATATATATATATATATATATATATATATATATATATATATATATTGGTATCGGCGCATAACGGTTAGTGGTCAGTTGGTGCTACGTTAGCGGAGATGTTGCGTTAGCGTTAGCCTTGGCTAGTTGGCTAAAAAGCTAAGGAATCCGAGCAGGTTGCTAACACTCAAGTAAACAGCGTTTTTGTGCTACTAAATATCTTTCTAGGTCTCTGTTCAACTCAGTAATGGTAAAGAAACAGTATAAACGGTTCGCTAGCTTATCGGCTAACCGGCTAGGCTAACGCTAACGTAGCATCAATTTGTTTCATTTTTTTTTTGGTAAACTGACACAGTCAAACATACATTTATAAGACCTGTTTATATATATATTGTGTCAAACATATGTATATATGTATGTATATGTTTGTGTGTGTGTGTGTATATATATATATTTATATATATATATACACACACACACACATATACGTAATGTATATACATATATGTTATATAGCAATAGCATTGTAATAGCATGTATATATAGCAATATATACAGATTTAGCAATATATAATAAACACAGAAGTTGGCAATGTATATACCCATGTGTGCCCATGTGTGAATATATATATATATATATATATATATTTGTGTTTTATCAAATTCTTATTTCACATATTGGTTATATACAAGCTTATATACACACACACACATATATATAGTTTATATAAGTTTTAGTTATGTACATGATTACTGTAGTTTCAGTCTTCAGTTGTACCTGTTAATTCCTGACAACAATAGTTGTAAATAATCTGGCTGTTTTTTTTTGTTTTAATTTATTGTATCAAAACGAAAAAGAAACACACAAAAACTGCGGCAAGTTATTGTCAAAATTTAACTTTATACATAAATACATCTCCAATCATCAGTTTATACGGACGTTGTTATTATTGGCGACATGGTTTTATGAATGAACTGTTTGACGCTGACGACGAAGTCCGGTCGCTGTCGTCACTTCAGGTCGGACGAAACGTGAAAAGGAATGTTGAGCGTTTTAGACGAATTTTTTTTTTTTTTTAGTTTCGGTTTCACTTTCAAGCGTCCGTCAGCGTCTTGTTGTCCAGGACGATCTTCTCTCCCGGTTTGAACGCCGGCATCCCCAGGTACGGACAGCTGGCGCAGCGGAACGCGTCGCCCAGGTAACACTGACACAAACACAGTGACGTCATCACTACTGTTGACACTTTAATACGACAGAAGAAGAAGAAGAGACGATGTACTCACACTTCCACAGGCTGATTTAGGCAGATTAGTCTTCTGTTTTCCTTTACTCTCCTGCTCCAACTCTTCAGCGAGGCCACATGTGCTGCACATATAATAAATTATATATTATATATAATATCGTATTACATTTTTCAAGCTGCTTCTGTTGTGCTTCCTCACCAGTTCTTGCAGGCTTTCTTCTTCTTCCCTGCTCCTTCTCCGCAGCTCGGAGCTTTGAGAGAAGCTGGATCTGGTTTCTTCAGGTCGTCTTCGTCCAACAGGGCGTCAGAGTCCAGGAGGTCCTGGAGGACGAGACGGAGAAAACGGAGTCAGTATGTATATACATATCCTCCAGGTTGTCCTGGTTTCATTATAGATTATTTGCGTCGACGTAAAACTCACCACGTCGTCGTCGTTCATGTCGTTGGCCGACAGCGTCCACATTTTCACCGTGTTGGGATCCAGAGCGGGTTTCTCTGCTGCGACCACAGACAATTAGCTTATTAGCCAATTAGCTTAGCATTAATTGTTCTGCATTTAACGTCAGCTCCGTCGCTAACCTGGCTTCGGCGTCTTCTTCCCGAACGACAGTTTTATCTGACTGGACGATCCGACTTCGTAGTTGGGTTTGGACGCAGATACGCGGACCCTAGAGAGGGTGTTGCCTTGGTAACCGGTGGCCGTTTTGAGGGATGTCGTCGCCTCCGGTGTCAGATCTGTTTTACTGATCTTAGACGGACGTGAGAGCAAGTGGGTCAACGTTTATTTGTTTACGTTTTTTTTTTTTGTTTGTTTGTTTAACCAAAACTAGCATCAGGTTCCGCGCTCACCTCTGTCACCGACATGAATCCCGACAACTTCAGCGCCGACATCAGCTTGTCGGTGGTTCTCACCCTTTGCATTTCGGCTCCTGGTGGAAAAAAAAAATAAATAACTCGGTCAGGATTCGAACAGGCGAACAGCTGCGCCACATGAACACAAATTTAGCGCGTTAGAAACCTAGCCTAGCTTCTCACCCGTAACCGGTTCGTCCAGGACTAGCTTCCCGCCGGGTTTGAGGATCCGAACCATCTCGGCTAGAGTCTCCGAGCTGTGGACGGACGAGCTGTCGGCCAGGAGGCAAGACAGCACCCAGTCGAACGTGGACGCTGAATGTGAAGCTTAACGGTAGAAGACAAAAAAAAAAAAAAGTTTGACTGCTGATTTTTGCGTTTTAGCTAATTCGAGGCGCTAAAATGCTAATTACACTCACACATCAATAGCCTCTCCATGTTTTCCACCGACACTTTCCCATCGGCGCCGACGGCTTCGCCCAGTTCCTCCGCGTATTGTTTCAAAGCTTCAGGCGCCGACGGCTGAGTCCACACGAACAACACCTTGTCTCCTGATTTGACGCCGAGATCCGCCATGATTTCCTGTTTTTATAGAAAAATAAATAAAGGTTTTACCACTTTAAGTTGACGTAAAGCTTCCTATATGCTCTGTTATGACACTCACAATGTAAATAAACATATTGACAGCTTGACCTCAGCTTATGTCAACTGAACTCAGTTGAAGTAAAGGTCAATGACCAGTTCTGACTAGATAACAGGGCTTTTTAGCATTTTTTTGTAGCATTTAGTCCCAAAAAACTAGCTTCTACTACTATTTATAAATCTCTACTTATGTTGTAGAATTAAAGAATACAATAAATAACTATTTGGATATCATTTAAGAATAGATTTGGCTCAGAAAGTTTTTAAAAACGGCATTAAGTTGCATAAAAACAAGCTACGCTAACTAGCAGCTAGCCTAGCTAACCTGGCTAATAACAGTGTTGCTGTGTTATGAAATTATGACGTTACGACACTAGAAACGTCTCGAACGTTTCCAGAAAATAGTTAGCTACCACAATCCCTTTCTCCGCAATTCTAATATTAAATAAAAGTTTATTCTTCAACGTTTGAGTCATAAAAAAAAAAATACTTTATTAACTGGTTGTTAGCTAGCAGTTAGCCGGCTAGCTCTGTTGACACTGGTTGTATTAAAAGCAGCGTGACGCAGAAAACGCCGGTGCTAATCGAGTTCATAAACCCGCCGTTAAAAGCTTTAAAAGTCCCAGACACGTATAGTCACAAACTAGAAATACTCTTATTTTTGTATACTTATATTTAAACATTATTGTCATCTCGATTCCTAATAAAAAATAACATTTAAATCCAATATTTATCCCTGTGACCTACCTGCTAGCCTGATAGCGGTTATGCGTGTGTCAAGTTACCTTATCTTAAAAAAAATATGTATAGTTTCCGGTATTGACTTTCAAATTAAAAGCACAAACACTACGACATGACGCTTTGTCATCGCTGCATCCGGGATATTTGTCATGGGATTTGTATTTTAAAAATAATATGAAGTAATTATGACAAAATAGTGTACTGTGATGTGTTGGGGGGTGTTGTTTTGTATATAGGTTGCTTTTAGTTTGAAAGTTTACGCTTGATTCCAACTAGCTTTATTTTTATTTGTGTTTCCGCAAAACGAGTCGCACAAAAGTGACGTAGCAGGTCTAAGAAAAGCCTCTCGAGCAGGGCAGCTGGATATGGCGGCGCTGCTGAGAGGTCTACGGGTTGGAAGGGCACTTCGGGGGCTGGGCAGCGGTAAGACTCCTACAAATACAGCCTGTTTGTAATGCTTGTCACTTATAACGATGGCAAAAAGTCGTAAGTTATTCCTGCGACGTCCATTTTGTTTCCTTCTTCGCTTTTTTTTTGCCGCGCGACATTGAAACGAGCCATTGTTGACATTTAGCTCTACGTGCCAAAGTCACTTGACACAGAAGGTGATCATGGAGGACGGAATTGAGCAACATTATTTTAGCTTTAGCCTTTAAAAAAAAAAAAGTTAATTATAAGATGATGTTGACCTCGGTGTTAAAACACGCTCGTGCATCCGGAGGTGATGGGCGTTACGCAAGCTGCGCGTGCTGTCAGTGTATTCGGTACACCTAGCTAAAATTAACTAAGCTAAAAAAAAAAGCTAACTGAATTTAATAATCTTTGTTTTATTCCGCTAACATGAAGGTTGCAATGGTTTATTTTAAAATTGAAACTGTGAACGTCTAAATAAAACAGTGACGTCACATTCCAAAACATATAGTTGTAAATACAAACCAAAAAAGGACTTTTTAGGATCTTAAAGGTGCAGTGTGTCAATTTTCAGGTTGTCAATTAACAAAATTATATATATATATATATATATATATATATATATATATATATGTTGCGCCGCCATATTGAATCTACAGGTGCTGACAGGGGACAACACTAGCTAAAGCTAGCTCCACCGTTTGTATTAGCCCGTCTATGGCGTTTTCTGTTACGTGTTAGCATCAAGCTAACGGACCACTCGTTGGTTTTCCACATTAAATGTTAAAAATGTTTGTATATTTTCTCTTCTTTTAGTTGTGGCTGCTCCGGCGTCAAACCCTCTGTGCAACAACTTACGACGAAGTTTCCACCGCGCAGCGCTGAGGCTACAGGACGAATCCAAATCTGATAAACCCTCTTCATCTTCCTCCTCATCGTCATCCACATCCTACCACGAGCACTACCAGGCTCATGCTAACGAACAGGACGCGACAGCAGCTCATCATGAGGAGTCGGCATCTGGAGCGGCTGCTGAGGAAGCAGAGAGGCCCAACACGAGGTAAAAACAGGAAGAAATTATTCGCTTTAAACTCTGAATGCTAACGCTAATGAATGAATGCTAACTGTTGTTTTACGGCGGTCAGCTGCTTCACAGTGAAACCGACTGTCGTTGCTGGAAACTTCAACTAACTGTTACGTTAGATAACTTTGCTACATTAGCTATTTTGGCTACATTAGCTAACATCGCAACATTAGCTATCTTATGTTATGTTCCCTAATTTGACTGCTTTAGGTGCTATGTTACAACATTTACTGACATTACCAAACACTAATATGTTAGGCTATGCTATGCTACATTAGCTAAGTTGGCCACATTAGCTCACATTGCAACATTAGCTAACTTATGTTATGTTCCCCAATTTGACTGCTTGCTACGATACCAAATTTAGCGACATTTCCGAACACTGTTATGTTAGGCTATAGTTAGCTAATTTGGCTACATTAGCAGACTTCACTACATCAGCTCATTTGGTTCCCAAACTTTTAACGACTTGCCTGCAATTAGATAAGTTAGCTCCAATTTAGCTGAAATGGCTAAATTAGCTTTTACGTGACCACCACATAGCTGAAGAGTTAGCTGAAGTAGCTACATAAGCTAACGTATTTAAATAACCTAATATAAGGGATATAAGTTAGCCGAGGTGGTTAAATTAGCCAAGTTAGCCGAAGTAACTTAATTACCTATGGTATCAAAATTAGCTACTATATTTGAATTTAAATAAGCTGAGATCGCTACATAAGCTAACGTTTCCAACGTAGCAGCATTGGTTGGCTGTCGTCCCCCATCCTGGTGGGTTTTATTCTGAAATATCTCTATTTTTGTTTGTTTTTTTTCTAAGTTACCAGGACCAGAGCGGAGAGCAGGGAGAAGAGTACGAGACGGAGGAGCAGCTTCAAGCTCGAATCCTGAACGCCGCCCTCGAGTTCGTCCCCCAACACGGCTGGTCGATGGAGGCCATTGCCGCCGGAGCCGAGGTGACACATCGTACGGAAAAGTTGCCGCGATCGGACTGAAATTGCAGCGGTTGGTCAGAAAATGTAGAATCGTTGCGTCAATTGGTCAAGAGTGGCAGCAGAGTTGCGGCTGTTGGTCAAAAATTGCGGATAAGTTGCACAGATTGGTCAAAAAAGCGGTTAGAGTTGCAGCAATTTTGCAAAAGGTTGAAAATTGGGGAAAGTTGCGGTTGTAAGTCAAAATTGCTGAAAAACTGCACTTATTGGTCAAATCACCTGGTCAAAATTTGCGGGAAAAGTTGCTTCGATTGGTCAGAAAATGCTGGAAAGTTGCAGCGATTTGTCAATAATTGGAAGAAAGTTGCAGTGATTGTTCTCAGATTGAAAAGAAAAAGTTGCACTGATTGGTTTAAAATTGGGGAAAGTTGCAGTTGTCAGTCAAAATTGCTGAAAAACTGCACCAATTGGCCAAAAATTGCAGGCAAAGTTGCATCAACCTGTCAAAATTGCAAAGAAAAAAAAAAGTTGCAGTGATTGGTCAAAAGTTGCAGAAAAGTTGCAGTGATTGTTCTCAAATTGGGGAAAGTTGCGGTTGTCAGTCAAAATTGCTGGAAAACTGCACCTATTGGCCAAAAGTTGCAGGAAAAGTTGGTGATTGGTCAAAAGTGGCAGAAAAGTTGCTGCGATTGGTTGGAAATTGCTGAATATTTGCAGCAATTGATCAAAAGCGGCAGGAACAAAAAAAAAAAAAGTTGCGGCGATTGATTTGGAAGTTGCGGACGTTGGTCGAAACCACGGGAAAAGTTGTAGCAAATTTCTCGGAAATTGCTTCAAAGTTGCGGCGGTTGGTTGAAATTTGCAGATAAGTTGCCGCGATCTGTCAAACAAGCTCAGGTTCAAATTCACGCTCTGTCTCTACATTGTTACGTGTTGTTGTTGCCGTGTCACATGTTGTTGCCGTGTCACATGTTGTTGCCGTGTCACATGTTGTTGCCGTGTCACATGTTGTTGCCGTTGGTTGCCTCCAGACTCTGGGTCTGTCGTCCGCCTCCACCGGGATGTTCATCAACGGAGCCGGAGACCTCGTCCTACATTTCATCGCTCAGTGCAACTCGCAGCTGACGGAGATTCTGGCCGAACAACACAACCAGGTCCAACTGGGTCAAGCTGAGTACGTATATACGTTCTATACATACACATTATATATACACGTAAACACCTGACGTCAGTTATTTATAGAGATGTTTACGTTTCAGACAAAAATCGACTGCTGACTTCCTCCGAGACGCTGTAGAAACCAGACTGAGGATGTATATCCCCTATATCGAAACATGGCCACAGGTGTGTTTATATATATTTATATATATATATATATATGTTAATGATGTCATCATGTTTGATTTAGTTTTGTGTGCGTTGCCTCAGGCGATGAGCATCCTGCTGCTTCCTCACAACATCCCAGACAGCCTGAAGCATCTGTCCACCCTGGTGGACGACGTGTGGTACTACGCTGGAGACCGGTCCACAGACGTGAGTGGATCTTCTCACACCTTCCTGTCTCCCTTTCACCACCAGCTTCATAACATTCGACCTGCGACGCTCCAGGTTACTCCCCCTCCTCCTCCTCACCACCCCCTTCACCTCCTCCCTTCACCTCCTCCCTTCACCTCCTCCCTTCACCTCCTCCCTTCACCTCCTCCATCACTAACTGTTGACATCATCGTAAAAACCTGTTACATAGACACTGATACATACTGAGGTAAATGAGAATACTACTATTAATACTACTACTACTACTACTACTACTACTGATACTACTACTACTACTACTACTACTACTACTACTGATACTACTACTACTAATATCACTACTACCACAATTACTAACAATACTAATTTTAATGCTAATATTATTACTACTACTACAACTGTTACTACTACTACTGATACTACTATTATTATTATTACTACTAATACTACTAGTACTACTTGTAATATCCCTACTATTACTACTACCACTAATACTTGTAACTACTACTACTTCTACTACTAATACTAATGATACTAACTACTTTTAACGCTAATACTACTACTTCTTATACTTCTAACACCTTCTATCACTACTAATATTACTACAGCTGCTAATACTACTTTTAACACTGCTACTGCCAAGTTTACTATTACTACTTCTACTACTAATACTAACAATACCACTTTTAATGCTACTACTAGTACTAATATTACTATTAATACTAACAATTGTACTTTTACTACTACTTCTACTACTATGTGTAGTACTACTACTGCTACCATAGTTCAGGTTAAGTCGTTGTTCTTATTTGACACATTAATATTCTACAGAATATTTAAATAATAATACGTAACTTCCTGCTGTGACCATGTGACCCTTCAGATGAACTGGTACACCAAACGAGCCGCTCTCACCGGCATCTACAACACCACGGAGCTGGTCATGGTCCAGGATTCTTCTCCAGACTTCCAGGACACGTGGAACTTCCTCGACAACCGTATCCAGGATGTGGTCAACATGGCCTCCACTGCCAAACAGGTAGAGTCGATGGTGCTGATGCTACAAACAGAAATAAATACAACCGCAGGTCAAAGTGTCTTTAATTTACCTTGTAGGTGCAGTCGACCGGGGAGGCAGTGGTGCAAGGGCTCATGGGAGCTGCTGTAACGGTTGGTGTTCTGACCATGTTGACTGGTTGTATATATCTGTATACGTGTGTATATCTGTGTGTGTGAGTATATATGTATATAAGAATATATACACACACACACACTTTCGTGTATGAATTACATTCATACACATATATAAACACAAATATTTACACATGTAGGTATTTGTGTGTGTGTGTGTGTGTGTGTATATATATACATATACATACTTATATACATATATATGCGCACTGTGTGTGTATGTATGCAAACATGAATGTATATGTAAACAGACATATATCACCGTTTGTATACATACATAGATATACACACACATACATATATATATGTGTGTGTATGTATATATATATATATATATATAGTCTACAAGGTCACATATATATATGTGTGTTTGTGTATATACACTTATTTGCCTGTGTATATATAAACACATATATGTGTTTATGTTTGTCTATATAAATATATATATATATATGTATGTGTGTGTGTGCTCTGTGTGCCTGTGTATGTATATATATTATTATATATTATTATATATTTGTGTTTATATCAACACATATATATATACATACACACACATACACACACACACATAAATACTGTATGTATATGTGAGTATATATACATATATATGTGTCACTTATAATAAGAATTGTACACTTTTTAATCTACATGTGCTGTTGTAGTTTCTGTGCTTTTAATATATATATATATATAAATCTATAGATGTTCATCTTATATACGTTTTCTGTGGTTTTGCAGCTGAAGAACTTGACAGGAATCAACCAGAGACGATGAGCTGAAGATCGATCCGTCGATTATGTCTGATCACGTGTATAAATTGACCCTCAAGTGTCAGACGACGACGTCAACGTCGGCAATAAAACGTTACCACACGTCACCGTCCACGTTCCGTCTCTTTACGTTTCCTACAGGACCAGTGGCTTTGTATGATCACGTCTCACTGCCTCACACTTTACTCTCATTTTGTTGTTGGATCCGTCAAACTTTTCAAATAAACTAACTATTATTGTGTATTAAAACACTTTTGTTTCTCTTAATTAAATGAAGAGTGAATATATATATACATACATATAGATGATATATGATGATTTTAATGCTGAATATAGCAGACGTTGCTCCAGTGAGATCTATAGAAAAGTTAGAGAATATCCCAAAAGTCTTTGTTCTCTCAGTAAAGTATAATATTTAACATCCCAACTAATTTATACAAAGTGAAGATAAATGATCTGGATTTAAGGCAGCTATTCTTTATTACATTTGTTTGGAATTTTAAAAGAAGTGTGAGTTTAATTTAAAATGTAAGTTAAATGTTACTTTGTCTGAGTTTGTCATTGGTCGTGTGTAAATAGTGAAAGAGGAAGGTACACGCCTACACAACACGTGGGCCAATCAGAGCACATGGAGTCGACTAGTCTGAGGAGGATCGTGGTCAGGACTCGGCATCACCGGATAATTATGAGCAGTAAAAGTTTAAAGTTTAAATGGTCATACTGGAGGAAATGTTAAAATCTCTCGACTCCAAAATGACTCCAGCTCCTTCATATCTTCTCCTCTCTCTCCTGGTCTGGACTGGACTGGTACCGAGACACGGACACGGTAAATATATATATATAAAACAAAAAGCGACATTCTCTTCTTCCACATCGATATCATGGTCAAGTAATTGATTTGTTAAGTTCATTCGTTTTGTTCCTTTAACTTTGTTTATTTCATGTCCTACATAAGAGAAGTTTCATTTTAAAACTGCTGGGTTTCATGTGGTTTATATTGTAGATTTTGCAAAGCAGTTTTTGTGTTTTCATGAAACGAAGTTATGTTTAGATTTATTGTGTGTTGTTGTCTATCGCTGCTTTAAGACACGTTTTCTTTGCAAATTAATTTCCCTCTGGGCTCAATAAAGTATTAATTCGTTCATTCATTTATTTATTCATTCAGTTGCTTAACGCATTTCTGGCAGTAATGGTTAGAAATTCGGCAAAAGCGAAATGAAAGCGTTAGTCCTGTCCTGTTCAGGTCTCTAGTGACGTAACGTAACGCGTCACTTGACGTCGCCTTCAGCCACTGAGCATGCGTCAATACCGCCGCCATATTGGAACGGGGTTCCAGGTCAAAAGCAGTAATTCAACCGCACGGGAAAATAGTTTAATATGAGGAGACTGGTGACATTGGATTTAAAAAAAATAATAATAACACGCAGCCACGAGATAATTATTAAAGTCGTTTCCATGCAAATATTGTTAATTGTAAACATGGACAAGTTTGAGTTGATTTTATTTTATTTTATTTACCAATTTTGTCTACTTGACATTGAAACTGAATTTTGCATTATATTCAATTTCAACATCATACATACAATTTCTAAATATAACTTTCAGATTCAGTTTGAAGTGACACATATGGCTCCATACAGATGAGGTCTGGTTGGCAGATATCATGGAGGAAGTTGTTGAGGCACAATGTGCAGTCGATCCCTCCAACAAAGGACGTTCTTAATGAACATGTTAAATGTTAAAAAGCAGTGAACCAGGCAGGTCGTGCTAATATAAACATGTTTCTTTTTTCCAGCAGCAGCTGTGGACAGACTGGTGGTCAAAGAAGGAGATGACGCCATCTTACCCTGCTCTCTGAACACCAGAGAAGACCTCAAACAAATGGTGTTTGACTGGGAGAAAGACGGTCCAGCCTATGTGTTTCTATACGACAGAGGCAAACATTTTAATAATGGTCTCATAGGTCAGAGTCAACAGTTCAGAGGTCGAGTCTCTTTCTTTGAAGAAGAAGTGAAGAACAGCAACGTCTCCATAAAGATCCACAACACAAAGATGGACGACACAGGAAACTACACCTGCAGGATTTCACGTCATGATCCGGTGCAACGATTCAACGTGGAGCTGCTGGTTTGTGAGTAGTTTTCTAAAACAGTTGTTGTGTTTAAATCAAAGATCAGTGACATCACAACAAATCAATAATCATCATTGAATAGTGAGAGTTTATTGTGACGTGTTCACAGATGCATCGTCGGCGCCGGACGCCACGATAGTCGACGCCACCGAGGACGGCGTGCTGCTGCGCGTGTGTGACGCTTCAAGGAGCCTTCCCGAAGCCGGAGGTGGAGTGGCAGGACGGTGACGGCAACGCGTGCTTCGTGCTCAGGAACCTGGAGTCGCGTCCCAGTGGAAACCGCTACGACGTTACCCTCCTCGCCACCGTTACCAAGACGACAACCAACCGCTTCCGCTGCGTGGTCAAGCACGAGACGATGGACCGCCAGACTGAACGAGACGTCTACGTACCAGGGTGAGCGTGGTGTGACTTGGCATCGCCAAGTAACTAGCTAAGAGGCTAGCTAAGCTGTTTAGCATGGCGATGCTAACAGGCTAGCTAAGTTGTTTAGTATGTCAATGCTAAGCGCTCATCATTGCCATACTAGCATCCCCATGCTAACCATTTATCCAACCAGCTAGCTAAGCAGTTAGCTTAGCGAAAAGAGTTGGTACCAGCATCATCAATACTGGGCCTGTGTTTACTTGGTATCAGAGCGATATCATATTTACATCTATAATACAGTACCAACATTTAAACTCTTATTGTTTTTTCTGTGTTCAGAGAAACTCTTCGAGTCCTGTGACGTCACCAACCTGTTACTAGCATGGTTTATTGTATCGCTAACTGCTAATGTAGCAGTGGTTGTGTGCATCTGTTTTCTGTTGATCAGGAAATACAGGAAGAGAAATGGTGAGTTGAGACAATTGTTTGTATCAACGTTTACTAACATTTGATGTTAACACGTAGTAAAATATGTCGTATTTTCTTTATGTCACATGTACTTTTTGTTTGTTTGTTTATTTTCTGCAGCTCCAGATCATAACAACGACAACGGTTCTGATCCTGCTCAAGAACAAACTGAACGGCTCTGTCACAATGAACGGTTCAGTAAATCATCCACTATGATCACGACACCATCTGATGAATCCATCATGAACTTTACCAGTCCAAAACTAGCAAGTAGTCCATTAGCTTAGTGTTGTCCACTGTCAGCACCTGCAGTTTCAATATGGCGGCTCAACATAGCGCCCTGCGTGGTGCTTGGTCGCCCTATGTATGTAAATATATAAATGGAAAATTTAAAGCCTACAAAAACATTTCGACTTGTTGATGGAGGCAATTACTTATTGATAAGATAAGAAGCTGTTTTTTATTAATGCAAAGCTTGAAAATTCCATCAACTCCTCCTCCTCCATAGGGGGGGTGGGGTTGTCCCAGGACAACCTTGTACTACAAGGTTGTCCTGGGACAACCTTGTAGTCCTGGGACAACCTTGTAGTGTCTCAGGTTGTCCTGAGACACTACTACTAGTAGTGTCTCAATTAAGATACTTCAGTTAGTACATGTAGGATAATACTACACTGTTTACTTCTGTGGTGCGTGAATTTAAATGTAGTGTTGTCTGAAATCATACGCTGCCGTCCCTCCTCTACCTCTTTGTAGCGTTAAAGTGCCTTATTTTGATACATTACTGAAAACATTACTGAAATTCACCTATGACTTTTATACTTTCTTTTATACTCTTGTACACACTGTACATGTGACCTGTTGAACGATAAATAATCCAAACACTGAAGGTACATTTGTTGCCTTAAACATCCAGTATCAATAAAAAGCTTCAACACAACGTCGTAGTCTGTCTTCTGTCAAATCAGTGAACACGACAGTAGCCAAGATGGAGCTGGTTGAGGGTTGAAGTGTCCGTTGTTCCACACTGTGTTTTTACAGTGTGACAAGTGTAAGTATGGAAGTACGGGTCCTCCCCTGGGTCTCCTCTCGGTTGGGGCGTTCCCAGGGTACCTCTCTCAGGAGGCGGGTACCGCCCTGGACGATAGATTGACCCTCTTCACCACGACAGACAGACGACGCCCCCATTACAAAAAATAATAATAATATAAAGGAGGAATTTTGAAGAAAACTAAGAAAAAAACAGTAAACCAAAGTAGAAAACAATGGCGAGGCCTAGAAAGTGTGGAGGCCACCTGACCACATGGCAAACAAAAGAACCTGAGGACTGACTGCCAGAGACAGGTAGGTCCACCCTGCACACAGCTAACACCTGAAAACAATAAGGAGAAGGAGCACAGGCAGAGTCAGAAGAAACATGATGAAGCTACGAGGCCTGTCCTTCAAAGTGAGTTGAACATAGCCAGGATCTCTTCCAGTTATCTGGCTTCACTAATCCTAACAGTCTCAGTCTGGCTCAGCGGTACCACGAAGCCGGTTATCAACTCGATTAGTCGACCCAGGTTTTTCCAATCTAGTTGTGAGCGTTTACATAAGAGGTGGAGTTTGCAGCAGACATCCAACCGCAAACATGGAAAAGAGAACCAGCAGCAGAGCGCCGACTTCACAGCCGAGGAGCAGGCGATGATTTTACAACAAATTCAGTAATACCGGCCGATAATCCAGGAAAAAAGCAACACGGTGGCAGCTGCTAAAAGCCGAAGACAACTGGCAAAAGTTCACGTAAACACGTAAGTTCTTATAGTTTAACAGCCCAGCAGAGCACAAGTCTATCTGACTGTAATTACGTTGAAATCAATGAATGAAATCTAGGCTGTTCTTAAGGTGAATAAGATAGAGAATTGATTGGTCGCAGGGCGGGGATTTTATAGGTGCCAATCTCTGACCTGGAACATAACCTGCTCCAAAGCCGGTTCGCCGTTCAGCATCAGTTACCATGGAGACGTAGCCTGGTAAGAAGTGAACCACCTTCGTGGGACGGAAAACCTGAAGTTACAACGATAAGAACAAATCCTTCTTTGTAGTGCAGGCCTCCGGTCTGGATCCGCGTGATTATGCGTGAATTTTTCGAGATCTCGTGATTTTTGGCTGAGCCGCAACACAAACGCAACAGGAAAGATACAAAAGATGTCGCTGTAGTATAAATTTGAAATGTTAATAATGTTAGAAGTCATTGCAGTTGGTCGATTTTTATCAGTGCGGTGGTACTTTTATTTATCTAACAGTTGTGGCAGTGTTTCTTTATCATTTTATCACGTTTTTATTTTGATAGGGTGCGGTGGGGGTGAGAGAGGGGCGAAAAAACAGCCGCTCAGCTTAAGGTACGTTGCGTACACGCATCCAGAGAGAAAGAGAGATGAATGAATAGTTTTATATATATGTTTTATATACGTATTTCTTTAGTTTGACGTTGGGGAAAAGCAAATCAATACAAATATATATATATATATATATATATATATATATATATGGTCATTCTGGTTGTTATTAAGATTATGGGTTTTTTTTTTTTGTGCCTTTTTGGGAGCGCCGGCTAACATGCATAAATGTCTATTGAAGCTCTATACAGAGTATCTCTCTATAGAGTAATGATAATTTTAATTTTCTAGGGTGGGGTCGAAGAACTTTGGTTACTTTTTGTTCTCCGGTTATCGCGTCGAGCCTTTCACAACAGCACCTACTCATCTAGACTCAGTTTATAGGACTTTTTTTTTTTTTTAAAATTTATTTATCCATCGACCTGACAACAGAAACCGTGATCCATAATCTTCAATATGACTTCATCTCCTCTCTTGTTTCTCCTGGTCTGGACTGGACTGATACTGGGAAACGGACACGGTTAAAAAAAAACAAAAAAAACGCAAGATTATTTATTGGAGCGTCACATATATCTGTGATCTCCTCAAACTGCACGTTGTCAGTGACACAGTGGAGCTGACTGTCCCTCAGACAGTAGCAGTGTGTTATTGACTCCTACAATAATTAACTAGGATATTGAATAACTGTATTTTATTAATGACACATTGTACAAATGCTCCTGTTTGGGTCCAACGACACATCCTCGTCCACTTTCATTAACTGAGCTTGTCCTAAATCAGAGACTGATTGACACAATGAAACTGTAATTGGACTTATAAGATATGAAAGTTCATCTACTTGACTTTGAATCATATTATCATATTCAGTTTTTATTGTTTTGTGCCGCTACGGGTGCAGCTGAACACGAAGGTTAAAGTTGTATCAACTTATTCACCGTAACAACAGCCTCGATTTCAGCAGTTCATTGATTTGATTTTAATTTAATTACAGTCAATCACATCTACTCGTCTCTGTGGGGCTGGAAACTTGCGCGTTTACACAATCGTCGATCTTTTTCCAGCTGTATTTTTGGTTTTTAGCAGCTGCCACCGTGTTGTTTTTTGTTTGGATTATCGGCCGGTTTTCCCCATACGTCGTAAAATGATCGTCTGCTCTTCGGCCACTCTGCCGGTATCGTTTACATGTTTGTGATTGGACAGTGAAGTGAAGATAGATGATCTGGATTTAAGGCAGCTATTCTTTATTACAGTTCTCAGTTTGGAATATCAAAAGAGGTGTGAGTTTACTTTAAAACGTAGTTAAATGTGACTATATTTGAGTTGGTCATTGTTCCTGTGTGTTTAAATGACAAGTGACCGGGACCAATCAGAGTCTAAGACGAGGAGCCAGGATCACAATTGGCGGAGACAGAGTCCAGCCCACTAGACGCACACTAGGCGCACAGATCCACAGACGGGGGGAGCACAGGTGGAGTCATTGATACGGGTCTGTACAGGAGCGAAGTTTCAAGTCTCTCGACTCCAAAATGACTTTCACTCTTTCATATCCTCTCCTCTCTTTCCTGGTCTGGACTGGACTGGTACCGAGACACGGACACGGTAAATAAAAAAAAAAAAACAAACATTTTTGTTGTTGTGTAGCACCTGATCAGTTCAAGGGTAACGTGGGGAATGTGCCTCCCTGATTGTTTCTAAAAATTTGTCCTGTACAATCTATGGAATTGTGAAATGTTAGATGAGAGATTATAAACCATCTGGACGCAGGCTCCTCTCTGTCCAGAGGAGGTGGGATTTTGGAGACAAAACATACATAAGGAGATTGTCTTGGGTTAAAGGGTGGGGACAGTTGGCACCAGAAACTCTCAGAGTTTTTGACATCTTTCGATCTGTAGTGGTTGTAACGATGGTTTATACGAGCTTTTAGCTGAGATTCTGACTGGTTGGGAAACGTGTGGTGTCGCTTCCGGCAGCTTTTTTGCACCTTCCGAAATGAGCCTTGTTTGGTGGAAATGACCGTAAATTATGTTGCTGATGGAGAGGAAATCGTACAGTAGGAACAAACATAAACCAGGCTGAAGTGTGTATTTTTTTTTGTTGTGGTAGGACACAGACGCCACCTACTGTCCGGGCATGTAAACAGCAACTACGCAGCACAGATATTAAGCACATACACGTGTAAAATGAAAGTGAATACTATGACGTTGCTGTTATCATTACGAAGTGAAGTAACGGAAGTATGTGATTTGAGACACAGCAAGGTGGACATTACGCTGCATACTAACTAAGCATAAGTGAGAATTTGAGACACCATGAGCTGGGGCTGCTATGATACACAGGAGTGCTCACAAGAGAATTGACAGCCAATTAAAATTGCACATTATCAGTTTGATAGTGACGATAATGGCTGTGGAGTGACCTGTTAGCATCTACGAAGTAAAGATTACTCCTCGATCTACGATTTGTTTCACCCTGAACCTTCTGTTTCAGCCTAATTTAGGGATTATGAATGGTTTTTGTGTTGGTGAGAATTTTTTCATTCAGTGTTTTCATAACTGGACGGTTCTTAAATGTCTGTGCAGGTTTGTTGTTGATCCTGCTCGGACACTTCACTGTCGTCCACTGTACAGAATGACTGACAAAGAAAAACAAGTTGTTACTGATGTTGTTTTGATTTTGATGTATTGATCAGTTGTGACAGTGAAATGTTTCTTCTTCCAGCAGCAGCTGTGGACAGACTGGTGATCAAAGAAGGAGATGACGCCATCTTACCCTGCTCTCTGAACACCAGAGAAGACCTCAAACAAATGGTGTTTGACTGGGAGAAAGACGGTCCAGCCTACGTGTTTCTATACGACAGAGGCAGCCATTTTAATAATGTACTCACTGGTCAGAGTCAACAATTCAGAGGTCGAGTCTCTTTCTTTGAAGAAGAAGTGAAGAACAGCAACTTCTCCATAAAGATCCACAACACAAAGATGGACGACGCAGGAAACTACACCTGCAGGATTTCACGTCAGAGTCTGGTGGAACAATTCAACGTGGAGCTGCTGGTTTGTGAGTAGTTTTCTAAAACAGTTGTTGTGTTTAAATCAAAGACCAGGGACATCACAACAAATCAATAATCATCATTGAATAGTGAGAGTTTATTGTGACGTGTTCACAGATGCATCGTCGGCGCCGGACGTCACGATAGTCGACGCCACCGAGGACGGCGTGCTGCTGCGGTGTGACGTTCAAGGAGCCTTCCCGAAGCCGGAGGTGGAGTGGCAGGACGGTGACGGCAACGTGCTTCGTGCTCAGGAACCTGGAGTCGCGTCCAGTGGAAACCGCTACAACGTTACCCTCCTCGCCACCGTTACCAAGACGACAACCAACCGCTTCCGCTGCGTAGTCAAGCACAAGACGATGGACCGCCAGACTGAACGAGACGTCTACGTACCAGGTGAGGCGTAGCGTGACTTAGCATCGCCAGTATGTCAGTACTGATGCTAAGTGACTAGCTAAGTGATTAGCTTAGCGAAAAGTATCGGTATCAGTATCTACATCTATAATACAGTACGAACATTTAAACTCTTATTGTTTTTTCTGTGTTCAGAGAAACTCTTCGAGTCCTGTGACGTCACCAACCTGTTACCAGGATGGTTTATTGTATCGCTAACTGCTAATGTAGCAGTGGTTGTGTGCATCTGTTTTCTGTTGATCAGGAAATACAGGAAGAGAAATGGTGAGTTGAGACAATTGTTTGTATCAACGTTTGCTAACATTTGATGCTAACACGTAGTAAAATATGTCGTATTTACTTTATGTCATATGTGCTTTTGTTTGTTTGTTCGTTTGTTTGTTTTCTGCAGCTCCAGATCATAACAGCGACAACGGTTCTGATCCTGCTCAAAAACAAATTCTGATGAACGGCTCTGTTACAATGAACGGTTCAGTAAATCATCCACTATGATCACGACATCATCTGATGAATCCATCATTAATGTTACTAGTCTGACTCATTTTCATCAGTGGATTTTTGTTTTTGTAAATAGAAGTGTGTTTGTACACACCTTGATACTTGATACTTGATACTTGATATTGGTCAACCTTGATACTAATTGTGTCTCAATTAAGATACTTCAGTTGGTACATGTAGGATAATACTACACTGTTTACTTCTGTGGTGCGTGAATTTAAATGTAGTGTTGTCTGAAATCCTACGCTGCCGTCCCTCCTCTACCTCTTTGTAGCGTTAAAGTGCCGTATTTTGATACATTGATGTGAACCACTAAAATTCACCTATGTCTTTTATACTTTTATACTTTCTTTTATACTTTTGTATACACTGTACATGTGACCTGTTGAACGATGAATAATCCAAACACTGAAGGTACATTTGTTGCCTTAAACATCCAACATCAATAAAAAGCTTCAACACAACGTCATAGTCTGTCTTCTGTCAAATCAGTGAACACGACAGTAGCCAAGATGGAGCTGGTTGAGGGTTGAAGTGTCCGTTGTTCCACACTGTGTTTTTACAGTGTGACAAGTGTAAGTATGGAAGTACGGGTCCTCCCCTGGGTCTCCTCTCGGTTGGGGCGTTCCCAGGGTACCTCTCTCAGGAGGCGGGTACCGCCCTGGACGATAGATTGACCCTCTTCACCACGACAGACCGGAGCAGCGTCCGCATCCCTGCTGACGACGCCCCAGTCCATCGAACAGTACGAAGTAGAAACGGATGAAATGGATTCGTTGAACACGTGTCCTCGTTTACCTGTATGTACATTGTTTACATGCCTATGTATCATCATAAGATAGACAGCTGGTATATGTGTGTATGTGTATGTGCATATATATATATATATATATATATATATATATATATATATATAAGCTAACAGAATACATTACAAATGACATTCTGGGGCCATGTATTCTATAATCTGTAGTGGAAAACATTTGAAAAAGTAACGTGCACTGATCACAAGGTGGTAACAAGTGGAAGTGAAAGGTCACAGGTCGACAATGAAGGCTCACTAGAAAGCATTTGATAAGTGAATACTGTTACATCATTGACCACACATAATAGGATGCTTTCTCAGTTGGTGTCATCTGGGAAACCATACACCCAAGCGTTAGTTTAATTTTCTATCCTGTGGTTTGACATTCAGACATTGTCAGCTCTTCTTTAGTGCTTAGCGTGGACAGGGCTTAGCATCGCCATGGTTAATGCTCAGCATCACTAAACAGTAGTTAGCACTTAGCATCTCTAATGCTTAGCATGGCTAGTACTAGTCAGTGTCCTTTGGCTATTGCTAAATAGTCCTAGACAAGGCTAATTTGACAGGAATCAACCAGAGACGATGAGCTGAAGATCGATCCGTCGATTATGTCTGATCACGTGTATAAATTGACCCTCAAGTGTCAGACGACGACGTCAACGTCGGCAATAAAACGTTACCACACGTCACCGTCCACGTTCCGTCTCTTTACGTTTCCTACAGGACCAGTGGCTTTGTATGATCACGTCTCACTGCCTCACACTTTACTCTCATTTTGTTGTTGGATCCGTTCAAACTTTTCAAATAAACTAACTATTATTGTGTATTAAAACACTTTTGTTTCTCTTAATTAAATGAAGAGTGAATATATATATACATACATATAGATGATATATGATGATTTTAATGCTGAATATAGCAGACGTTGCTCCAGTGAGATCTATAGAAAAGTCAGAGAATATCCCAAAAGTCTTTGTTCTCTCAGTAAAGTATAATATTTAACATCCCAACTAATTTATACAAAGTGAAGATAGATGATCTGGATTTAAGGCAGCTATTCTTTATTACATTTGTTTGGAATTTTAAAAGAAGTGTGAGTTTAATTTAAAACGGAAGTTAAATGTGACTATATTTCAGTTTGTCATTGATCGTGTGTAAGTAGTGAAAGAGAAAGGTACACGCCTACACAACACGTGAACCAATCAGAGTCTCCTCTGAGACTCTACTGGTCCAATCACCGGAGGAGCGTAGTCAGTCCAGCCCACATGGTAAACACGAGCGGTAAAATTTAAATGTTAATACAGGAGGAAATGTTAAAATCTCTCGACTCCAAAATGACTCCAGCTCCTTCATATCTTCTCCTCTCTCTCCTGGTCTGGACTGGACTGGTACCGAGACACGGACACGGTAAATACAAAAAAAAAAAAAAAAGCCACTCAGCCTACTCTCGCTGTTATTTGTTGATTAGGTCCTATATCCTACATAAGAGAAGTTTCATTTTAAAACTGCTGGGTTTCATGTGGTTTATATTGTAGATTTTGCAAAGCAGTTTTTGTGTTTTCATGAAACGAAGTTATGTTTAGATTTATTGTGTGTTGTTGTCTATCGCTGCTTTAAGACACGTTTCTGTACAATTTGCAGCAATATAATCACGCGTTTAGAATCGTTAGAAATTCGGCGGGGGCGGTAGAGACGTAACTTAACCTAACGTAACGTAACGTAATGCGTCACTTGACGTCGCCTTCAGACACTGAGCATGCGTCAATACCGCCGCCATATTGGAACGGGGTTCCAGGTCAACAGCAGTAATTCAACCGCACGGGAAAATGGTTTAATATGAGGAGACTGGTGACATTGGATTTAAAAAAAAATAAATAACACGCAGCCACGAGATAATTATTAAAGTCGTTTCCATGCAAATATTGTTAATTGTTAACATGGACAAGTTTGAGTTGATTTCATTTTATTTTATTTACCAGCCGCTGCACGAGCCTTAGACCCTGGCATACTGTAACACTGATTGGTGTGCTAATTTAATAATTTTGTCTACTTGACATTGAAACTGAATTTTGCATTATATTCAATTTCAACATCATACATACAATTTCTAAATATAACTTTCAGATTCAGTTTGAAGTGACACATATGGCTCCATACAGATGAGGTCTGGTTGGCAGATATCATGGAGGAAGTTGTTGAGGCACAATGTGCAGTCGATCCCTCCAACAAAGGACGTTCTTAATGAACATGTTAAATGTTAAAAAGCAGTGAACCAGGCAGGTCGTGCTAATATAAACATGTTTCTTTCTTCCAGCAGCAGCTGTGGACAGACTGGTGGTCAAAGAAGGAGATGACGCCATCTTACCCTGCTCTCTGAACACCAGAGAAGACCTCAAACAAATGGTGTTTGACTGGGAGAAACGCGGTCGCGCCTACGTGTTTCTATACGACAATGGCAGCCATTTTAATAATGGTCTCATAGGTCAGAGTCAAGAGTTCAGCGGTCGAGTCTCTTTCTTTGAAGAAGAAGTGAAGAACAGCAACGTCTCCATAAAGATCCACAACACAAAGATGGACGACGCAGGAAACTACACCTGCAGGATTTCACGTCATGATCCGGTGCAACGATTCAACGTGGAGCTGCTGGTTTGTGAGTAGTTTTCTAAAACAGTTGTTGTGTTTAAATCAAAGACCAGTGACATCACAACAAATCAATAATCATCATTGAATAGTGAGAGTTTATTGTGACGTGTTCACAGATGCATCGTCGGCGCCGGACGTCACGATAGTCGACGCCACCGAGGACGGCGTGCTGCTGCGGTGTGACGTTCAAGGAGCCTTCCCGAAGCCGGAGGTGGAGTGGCAGGACGGTGACGGCAACGTGCTTCGTGCTCAGGAACCTGGAGTCGCGTCCAGTGGAAACCGCTACGACGTTACCCTCCTCGCCACCGTTACCAAGACGACAACCAACCGCTTCCGCTGCGTAGTCAAGCACGAGACGATGGACCGCCAGACTGAACGAGACGTCTACGTACCAGGTGAGGCGTAGCGTGACTTAGTATCACTATGCTAAACTATTTAGCTCATCACTTACCATCACCAGTATGTCAGTACTGATGCTAAGTAGCTTGCTAAGTGATTAGCTTAGCGAAAAGTATCGGCATCAGTATCTACATCTATAATACAGTAAGTAAACTTAAACTCTTATTGTTTTTTCTGTGTTCAGAGAAACTCTTCGAGTCCTGTGACGTCACCAACCTGTTACTAGGATGGTTTATTGTATCGCTAACTGCTAATGTAGCAGTGGTTGTGTGCATCTGTTTTCTGTTGATCAGGAAATACAGGAAGAGAAATGGTGAGTTGAGACAATTGTTTGTATCAACGTTTGCTAACATTTGATGTTAACACGTAGTAAAATGTCGTATTTACTTTATGTCATATGTGCTTTTGTTTGTTTGTTTGTTTGTTTGTTTTCTGCAGCTCCAGATCATAACAACGACAACGGTTCTGATCCTGCTCAAAAACAAATTCTGATGAACGGCTCTGTCACAATGAACGGTTCAGTAAATCATCCACTATGATCACGACATCATCTGATGAATCCATCATTAATGTTACTAGTCTGACTCATTTTCATCAGTGGATTTTTGTTTTTGTAAATAGAAGTGTGTTTGTACACACCTTGATACTTGATACTTGATACTTGATATTGGTCAACCTTGATACTAATAGTGTCTTAATTAAGATACTTCAGTTAGTACATGTAGGACACTACTACACTGTTTACTTCTGTGGTGCGTGAATTTAAATGTAGTGTTGTCTGAAATCCTACGCTGCCGTCCCTCCTCTACCTCTTTGTAGAGGTGAATTGCCTTATTTTGATATATTGATGTGAACCACTGAAATTCACCTATGACTTTTATACTTTCTTTTATACTTTTGTACACATTGTACATGTGACCTGTTGAACGATGAATAATCCAAACACTGAAGGTACATTTGTTGCCTTAAACATCCAGCATCAATAAAAAGCTTCAACACAACATCGTAGTCTGTCTTCTGTCAAATCAGTGAACACGACAGTAGCCAAGATGGAGCTGGTTGAGGGTTGAAGTGTCCGTTGTTCCACACTGTGTTTTTACAGTGTGACAAGTGTAAGTATGGAAGTACGGGTCCTCCCCTGGGTCTCCTCTCGGTTGGGGCGTTCCCAGGGTACCTCTCTCAGGAGGCGGGTACCGCCCTGGACGATAGATTGACCCTCTTCACCACGACAGACAGACGACGCCCCCATTACAAAAAATAATAATAATATAAAGGAGGAATTTTGAAGAAAACTAAGAAAAATACAGTAAACCAAAGTAGAAAACAACGGCGAGGCCTAGAAAGTGTGGAGGCCACCTGACCACATGGCAAACAAAAGAACCTGAGGACTGACTGCCAGAGACAGGTAGCTCCACCCTGCACACAGCTAACACCTGAAAACAATAAGGAGAAGGAGCACAGGCAGAGTCAGAAGAAACATGATGAAGCTACGAGGCCTGTCCTTCAAAGTGAGTTGAACATAGCCAGGATCTCTTCCAGTTATCTGGCTTCACTAATCCTAACAGTCTCAGTCTGGCTCAGCGGTACCACGAAGCCGGTTATCAACTCGATTAGTCGACCCAGGTTTTTCCAATCTAGTTGTGAGCGTTTACATAAGAGGTGGAGTTTGCAGCAGACATCCAACCGCAAACATGGAAAAGAGAACCAGCAGCAGAGCGCCGACTTCACAGCCGAGGAGCAGGCGATAATTTTACAACAAATTCAGTAATACCGGCCGATAATCCAGGAAAAAAGCAACACGGTGGCAGCTGCTAAAAGCCGAAGACAACTGGCAAAAGTTCACGTAAACACGTAAGTTCTTATAGTTTAACAGCCCAGCAGAGCACGAGTCTATCTGACTGTAATTACGTTGAAATCAATGAATGAAATCTAGGCTGTTCTTAAGGTGAATAAGATAGAGAATTGATTGGTCGCAGGGAGGGGATTTTATAGGTGCCAATCTCTGACCTGGAACATAACCTGCTCCAAAGCCGGTTCGCCGTTCAGCATCAGTTACCATGGAGACGTAGCCCGGTAAGAAGTGAACCACTTTCGTGGGACGGAAAACCCAGAGTTAAACCTGAAGTTACAACGATAAGAACAAATCCTTCTTTGTAGTGCAGGCCTCCGGTCTGGATCCTGCCATAACGCGTGATTATGCGTGAATTTTTCGAGATCTCGTGATTTTTGGCTGAGCCGCAACACAAACGCAACAGGAAAGATACAAAAGATGTCGCTGTAGTATAAATTTGAAATGTTAATAATGTTAGAAGTCATTGCAGTTGGTCGATTTTTATCAGTGCGGTGGTACTTTTATTTATCTAACAGTTGTGGCAGTGTTTCTTTATCATTTTATCACGTTTTTATTTTGATAGGGTGCGGTGGGGGTGAGAGAGGGGCGAAAACACAGCCGCTCAGCTTAAGGTACGTTGCGTACACGCATCCAGAGAGAAAGAGAGATGAATGAATAGTTTTATATACATGTTTTATATACGTATTTCTTTAGTTTGACGTTGGGGAAAAGCAAATCAATACAAATATATATATATATATATATACATATATGGTCATTCTGGTTGTTATTAAGATTATGGTTATTTTTTTTTGTGCCTTTTTGGGAGCGCCGGCTAACATGCATAAATGTCTATTGAAGCTCTATACAGAGTATCTCTCTATAGAGTAATGATAATTTTAATTTTCTAGGGTGGGGTCGAAGAACTTTGGTTACTTTTTGTTCTCCGGTTATCGCGTCGAGCCTTTCACAACAGCACCTACTCATCTAGACTCAGTTTATAGGACTTTTTTTTTTTTTTTTAATTTATTTATCCATCGACCTGACAACAGAAACCGTGATCCATAATCTTCAATATGACTTCATCTCCTCTCTTGTTTCTCCTGGTCTGGACTGGACTGATACTGGGAAACGGACACGGTTAAAAAAAAAAACCGGCAAGATTATTTATTGGAGCGTCACATATATCTGTGATCTCATCACGTTGTCAGTGACACAGTGGAGCTGACTGTCCCTCAGACAGTAGCAGTGTGTTATTGACTCCTACAATAATTAACTAGGATATTGAATAACTGTATTTTATTAATGACACATTGTACAAATGCTCCTGTTTGGGTCCAACGACACATCCTCGTCCACTTTCATTAACTGAGCTTGTCCTAAATCAGAGACTGATTGACACAATGAAACTGTAATTGGACTTATAAGATATGAAAGTTCATCTACTTGACTTTGAATCATATTATCATATTCAGTTTTTATTGTTTTGTGCCGCTACGGGTGCAGCTGAACACGAAGGTTAAAGTTGTATCAACTTATTCACCGTAACAACAGCCTCGATTTCAGCAGTTCATTGATTTGATTTTAATTTAATTACAGTCAATCACATCTACTCGTCTCTGTGGGGCTGGAAACTTGCGCGTTTACACAATCGTCGATCTTTTTCCAGCTGTATTTTTGGTTTTTAGCAGCTGCCACCGTATTGTTTTTTGTTTGGATTATCGGCCGGTTTTCCCCATACGTCGTAAAATGATCGTCTGCTCTTCGGCCACTCTGCCGGTATCGTTTACATGTTTGTGATTGGACAGTGAAGTGAAGATAGATGATCTGGATTTAAGGCAGCTATTCTTTATTACAGTTCTCAGTTTGGAATATCAAAAGAGGTGTGAATTTACTTGAAAACATAGTTAAATGTGACTATATTTGAGTTGGTCATTGTTCCTGTGTGTTTAAATGACAAGTGACCGGGACCAATCAGAGTCTAAGACGAGGAGCCAGGATCACAATGGGCGGAGACAGAGACCAGCGCTCTAGACGCACACTAGGCGCACAGATCCACAGACGGGGGGAGCACAGGTGGAGGCATTGATACGGGTCTGTACAGGAGCGAAGTTTCAAGTCTCTCGACTCCAAAATGACTTTCACTCTTTCATATCCTCTCCTCTCTTTCCTGGTCTGGACTGGACTGGTACCGAGACACGGACACGGTAAATAAAAAAAAACAAACAAACATTTTTGTTGTTGTGTAGCGCCTGATCAGTTCATGGGTAACGCGGGGAATGTGCCTCCCTGATTGTTTCTAAAAATTTGTCCTGTACAATCTATGGAATTGTGAAATGTTAGATGAGAGATTATAAACCATCTGGACGCAGGCTCCTCTCTGTCCAGAGGAGGTGGGATTTTGGAGACAAAACATACATAAGGAGATTGTCTTGGGTTAAAGGGTGGGGACAGTTGGCACCAGAAACTCTCAGAGTTTTTGACATCTTTCGATCTGTAGTGGTTGTAACGATGGTTTATACGAGCTTTTAGCTGAGATTCTGACTGGTTGGGAAACGTGTGGTGTCGCTTCCGGCAGCTTTTTTGCACCTTCCGAAATGAGCCTTGTTTGGTGGAAATGACCATAAATTGTGTTGCTGATGGAGAGGAAGTCGTACAGTAGAACATAAACCAGGCTGATAGTGTGTATTTTTTTTGTTGTGGTAGGACACAGACGCCACCTACTGTCCATGCATGTAAACAGCAACTACACAGCACAGATATTAAGCACATACACGTGTAAAATGAAAGTGAATACTATGACGTTGCTGTTATCATTACGAAGTGAAGTAACGGAAGTATGTGATTTGAGACACAGCAAGGTGGACATTACGCTGCATACTAACTAAGCATAAGTGAGAATTTGAGACACCATGAGCTGGGGCTGCTATGATACACAGGAGTGCTCACAAGAGAATTGACAGCCAATTAAAATTGCACATTATCAGTTTGATAGTGACGATAATGGCTGTGGAGTGACCTGTTAGCATCTACGAAGTAAAGATTACTCCTCGATCTACGATTTGTTTCACCCTGAACCTTCTGTTTCAGCCTAATTTAGGGATTATGAATGTTTTTTTTGTTGGTGAGAATTTTTTCATTCAGTGTTTTCATAACTGGACGGTTCTTAAATGTCTGTGCAGGTTTGTTGTTGATCCTGCTCGGACACTTCACTGTCGTCCACTGTACAGAATGACTGACAAAGAAAATCAAGTTGTTACTGATGTTGTTTTGATTTTGATGTATTGATCAGTTGTGACAGTGAAATGTTTCTTTCTTCCAGCAGCAGCTGTGGACAGACTGGTGGTCAAAGAAGGAGATGACGTCATCTTACCCTGCTCTCTGAACACCAGAGAAGACCTCAAACAAATGGTGTTTGACTGGGAGAAAGACGGTCCAGCCTACGTGTTTCTATACGACAAGGGCAGCCATTTTAATAATGTACTCACTGGTCAGAGTCAACAGTTCAGAGGTCGAGTCTCTTTCTTTGAAGAAGAAGTGAAGAACAGCAACGTCTCCATAAAGATCCACAACACAAAGATGGACGACGCAGGAAACTACACCTGCAGGTTTCCACGTCATGATCCGGTGCAACGATTCAACGTGGAGCTGCTGGTTTGTGAGTAGTTTTCTAAAACAGTTGTTGTGTTTAAATCAAAGATCAGTGACATCACAACAAATCAATAATCATCATTGAATAGTGAGAGTTTATTGTGACGTGTTCACAGATGCATCGTTGGCGCCGGACGTCACGATAGTCGACGCCACCGAGGACGGCGTGCTGCTGCGGTGTGACGTTCAAGGAGCCTTCCCGAAGCCGGAGGTGGAGTGGCAGGACGGTGACGGCAACGTGCTTCGTGCTCAGGAACCTGGAGTCGCGTCCAGTGGAAACCGCTACGACGTTACCCTCCTCGCCACCGTTACCAAGACGACAACCAACCGCTTCCGCTGCGTAGTCAAGCACGAGACGATGGACCGCCAGACTGAACGAGACGTCTACGTACCAGGTGAGGCGTAGCGTGACTTGGCATCGCCAAGTAACTAGCTAAGAGGCTAGCTAAGCTGTTTAGCATGGCGATGCTAACAGGCTAGCTAAGTTGTTTAGTATGTCAATGCTAAGCGCTCATCATTGCCATACTAGCATCCCCATGCTAACCATTTAGCCAACCAGCTAGCTAAGCAGTTAGCTTAGCGAAAAGAGTTGGTACCAGCATCATCAATACTGGGCCTGTGTTTACTTGGTATCAGAGCGATATCATATTTACATCTATAATACAGTACCAACATTTAAACTCTTATTGTTTTTTCTGTGTTCAGAGAAACTCTTCGAGTCCTGTGACGTCACAAACCCGTTACTAGGATGGTTTATTGTATCGCTAACTGCTAATGTAGCAGTGGTTGTGTGCATCTGTTTTCTGTTGATCAGGAAATACAGGAAGAGAAATGGTGAGTTGAGACAATTGTTTGTATCAACGTTTGCTAACATTTGATGCTAACACGTAGTAAAATATGTCGTATTTACTTTATGTCATATGTGCTTTTGTTTGTTTGTTTGTTTTCTGCAGCTCCAGATCATAACAACGACAACGGTTCTGATCCTGCTCAAGAACAAACTCTGATGAACGGCTCTGTCACAATGAACGGTTCAGTAAATCATCCACTATGATCACGACACCATCTGATGAATCCATCATGAACTTTACCAGTCCAAAACTAGCAGGTAGTCCATTAGCTTAGTGTTGTCCACTGTCAGCACCTGCAGTTTCAATATGGCGGCTCAACATCGCGCCCTGCGTGGTGCTTGGTCGCCCTATGTATGTAAATATATAAATGGAAAATTTAAAGCCTACAAAAACATTTCGACTTGTTGATGGAGGCAATTACTTATTGATAAGATAAGAAGCTGTTTTTTATTAATGCAAAGCTTGAAAATTCCATCAACTCCTCCTCCTCCATAGGGGGGGCGAGGTTGTCCCAGGTCAACCTTGATACTAGTAGTGTCTCAATTAAGATACTTCAGTTAGTACATGTAGGACACTACTACACTGTTTACTTCTGTGGTGCGTGAATTTAAATGTAGTGTTGTCTGAAATCCTACGCTGCCGTCCCTCCTCTACCTCTTTGTAGAGTTAAAGTGCCTTATTTTGATACATTGATGTGAACCACTGAAATTCACCTATGACTTTTATACTTTTATACTTTCTTTTATACTTTTGTACACATTGTACATGTGACCTGTTGAACGATGAATAATCCAAACACTGAAGGTACATTTGTTGCCTTAAACATCCAGCATCAATAAAAAGCTTCAACACAACATCGTAGTCTGTCTTCTGTCAAATCAGTGAACATGACAGTTGCCAAGATGGAGCTGGTTGAGGGTTGAAGTGTCCGTTGTTCCACACTGTGTTTTTACAGTGTGACAAGTGTAAGTATGGAAGTACGGGTCCTCCCCTGGGTCTCCTCTCGGTTGGGGCGTTCCCAGGGTACCTCTCTCAGGAGGCGGGTACCGCCCTGGACGATAGATTGACCCTCTTCACCACGACAGACCGGGGACGCCCCAGTCCATCGAACAGAACGAAGTAGAAACGGATGAAATGGATTCGTTGAACACGTGTCCTCGTTTTGATGTGAAGAGGTCAAAGGTCAATGTCAGTGTGACATCATAATGTTTGTTTATCATGTGATAGACAGCTGGTGTATAGTATGTATGTTTCACTGCTGGGTCAGTATATTGAGCTGAGGAACATTGGTGGTGCAGTTGCAGGTTGGACCCACCAGGTGGCGCATTACACCATATAAATATCAGAGCTGTTCATTAATATATATGTGTAGATAGATAGATTATTTTTATTTTCTATTTACTTTGTGACCAGAACAATTCACACGTCGGTAGCTAATGATGTTTTTTTTTTTTTTTTTGCTCACACAATCATGTTGTTCAGGAAAATGACGAATCTGCAGATGCACATCTGTTGACATTAAACCAGTTAACCTGGACACCGTCTATTTTCACTGGTTTCATCCTCTACATAGAGAATATGGTTGTTATGTTGCTTCCGGTTTGAACCGTGGATGTTATAGGAAGAAGTCACACGTCTCTCAGTCGACCCGTCCATCAACACACCTTTTATGGAGCGGGACGTGTGAAGTCAGGTCGCACCGTGTTTGACAACAGTGGTAATGAATAGTCGTGAAGTTTGATCATGATACTGATACATTCATCTCCAAACAAGCATCCACGTTGCTACAGTTTATATTTTCTAAAACAACAAGAAGGTTAAAGTCTCGTCTACAAATGACTTCTAGTTCTTCATCTCTTCTCTTCTTTGTCCTGGTCTGGTCTGGACTGATACCAGGACACGGACACGGTAAAATCATCACTTTTCAGTCGTTTATTGTCGCCGTCTTCTCTAACTTCACTTTATTATTTTTTAATAATAACTTATATAATATGTTGACTGCTAAAACGAGCGAAGTCTAAGCTTGTTTTGTTTAACGTGGGTGTGATGTTTAACATTATTACGTTTTAGTTTCAATATAAGTGTTGTTGTCTCTTTGAAGTAGATGTTATTCATCGTCATCTATTGAAGTAGAATAGATCTAAAATAGAGTCAAGGTTTCAGAAAGTGAATCAAGCTGTGAAGTAAAAAAATGTCTTTGCGGTCAAACAACTTCCGTATCAGTCTCGTGTTGCACTGGGACTTTTCCCATAGCCTTAGATAGTTTATAGATAAGTCTATATAGATATGTCTATAAACCCGAGGATACATTTTTGTGAGGTTCATCAACTACCCAGCACGAACACTATTACAGCCCTTATTGAAATCATTAGGTTTTAAATTTGTAAAGTTCGCTAATTAATAGAGTTATTGTCTTATCCTTATAATGGTATAATGGAAAAGGTAATCATCTTTAAATAGATAGATAGATAGATAGATAGATAGATAGATAGATAGATAGATAGATAGATAGATCGCTGCCCCATCAGATGTTTTTTGTTTTATTTTATTTTGTTTTCTATTTACTTTGTGACCAGAACAATTCACACATCGGTAGCTAATGATGTTTCTTTTTTTTCGCTCACACAATCATGTTGTTCAGGAAAATGACAAATCTGCAGATGCACATCTGTTGACATTAAACCAGTTAACCTGGACACCGTCTATTTTCACTGGTTTCATCCTCTACATAGAGAATATGGTTGTTATGTTGCTTCCGGTTTGAACCGTGGATGTTATAAGATAGATGACCCGGTCATCACTACACCCTCTTCTGAGCAACTGAGGTGGATGAACACTGGAGAAGTTGTTACTCCTCCTCTACTCAACTCTCGTCATGTTGAAACACGGTGCGTTTGATTGGTTGATTTAGGAGAATAACAACCAATCACACTCTCACATTCTGGAGCATAATTATGAAGCATAATTATGGAGAATAACAACCAATAACAACCGTGTTTCAACATGACGAGTTGAGTATAAGAGGTGTTACAACTTCTCCGGTGTTCATCCACCTCAGTTGGATAGGATGAAAGGAGTAGTGAGGCTTGTGAAAAACATCGATACATTCATCTCCAAACAAGCATCCACGTTGCTACAGTTTATATTTTCTAAAACAACAAGAAGGTTAAAGTCTCGTCTACAAATGACTTCTAGTTCTTCATCTCTTCTCTTCTTTGTCCTGGACTGGACTGATACCAGGACACGGACACGGTAAAATCATCACTTTTCAGTCGTTTATTGTCGCCGTCTTCTCTAACTTTACTTTATTATTATACGTTTTTGAAGTTTATTACTTTAGTTGATGGTTTTTAAATGAATTGTCGTAGACAATGTCTGGAGTCATGGACATTATGTTTCATTTTGTTCGTTTTGAAGCAACATTTACCACGTTGACTGGTAAATGTGCACTCGCATCAACATTTATAATAAAATAATTAGTTGTTCGGTATCGATCAGTTCCAATTCTACCGATCATCTTCTGTCGGTCTCCACTGGTCGTGGTGTTGCTAGTTAGCTACGTAGCTTCCGTAGCTTTTCAGTGATGAGTTCAACTTCTTTTCGCTCTCTTGATATGGACTGTTCTGGGAAACGAACACGGTAAAATACATTTTCCGTATATTTCAATAATTATATATATAAAATCGGGTTAGGGCTCTAGACTAACTTGTTACACTGTTACGTTTATCACTTTTTTCACCCAAATTTTCGACTGCATGGAATTTAACATTGCAGTTTTATGAAGTATTTTTTTTAAATTGTTGTCTATATAGGCAGTATTGACTTGTATATGATTTACTAACAGTCTGCTCAACATTAAGTTTATTATTTGAAGGGGAATTGTACAAGACAGGTAACTTACTGAAAAGTGCTGGTGTTTAAGCACTTGGTTGGCAGATATCATGGAGGAAGTTGTTGAGGCACAATGTGCAGTCGATCCCTCCAACTAAGGACGTTCTTAATGAACATGTTAAATGTTAAAAAGCAGTGAACCAGGCAGGTCGTGCTAATATAAACATGTTTCTTTCTTCCAGCAGCAGCTGTGGACAGACTGGTGGTCAAAGAAGGAGATGACGCCATCTTACCCTGCTCTCTGAACACCAGAGAAGACCTCAAACAAATGGTGTTTGACTGGGAGAAAGACGGTCCAGCCTATGTGTTTCTATACGACAGAGGCAAACATTTTAATAATGGTCTCATAGGTCAGAGTCAAGAGTTCAGCGGTCGAGTCTCTTTCTTTGAAGAAGAAGTGAAGAACAGCAACGTCTCCATAAAGATCCACAACACAAAGATGGACGACGCAGGAAACTACACCTGCAGGTTTCCACGACATGATCCGGTGCAACGATTCAACGTGGAGCTGCTGGTTTGTGAGTAGTTTTCTAAAACAGCTGTTGTGTTTAAATCAAAGACCAGTGACATCACAACAAATCAATAATCATCATTGAATAGTGAGAGTTTATTGTGACGTGTTCACAGATGCATCGTCGGCGCCGGACGTCACGATAGTCGACGCCACCGAGGACGGCGTGCTGCTGCGGTGTGACGTTCAAGGAGCCTTCCCGAAGCCGGAGGTGGAGTGGCAGGACGGTGACGGCAACGTGCTTCGTGCTCAGGAACCTGGAGTCGCGTCCAGTGGAAACCGCTACGACGTTACCCTCCTCGCCACCGTTACCAAGACGACAGCCAACCGCTTCCGCTGCGTGGTCAAGCACGAGACGATGGACCGCCAGACTGAACGAGACGTCTACGTACCAGGTGAGGCGTAGCGTGACTTGGCATCGCCAAGTAACTAGCTAAGAGGCTAGCTAAGCTGTTTAGCATGGCGATGCTAACAGGCTAGCTAAGTTGTTTAGTATGTCAATGCTAAGCGCTCATCATTGCCATACTAGCATCCCCATGCTAACCATTTATCCAACCAGCTATCTAAGCAGTTAGCTTAGCGAAAAGAGTTGGTATCAGTATCATCAATACTGGGCCTGTGTTTACTTGGTATCAGAGCGATATCATATTTACATCTATAATACAGTACCAACATTTAAACTCTTATTGTTTTTTCTGTGTTCAGAGAAACTCTTCGAGTCCTGTGACGTCACCAACCTGTTACTAGGATGGTTTATTGTATCGCTAACTGCTAATGTAGCAGTGGTTGTGTGCATCTGTTTTCTGTTGATCAGGAAATACAGGAAGAGAAATGGTGAGTTGAGACAATTGTTTGTATCAACGTTTGCTAACATTTGATGCTAACACGTAGTAAAATATGTCGTATTTTCTTTATGTCATATGTGCTTTTGTTTGTTTGTTTATTTTCTGCAGCTCCAGATCATAACAACGACAACGGTTCTGATCCTGCTCAAGAACAAATTCTGATGAACGGCTCTGTCACAATGAACGGTTCAGTAAATCATCCACTATGATCACGACATCATCTGATGAATCCATCATTAATGTTACTAGTCTGACTCATTTTCATCAGTGGATTTTTGTTTTTGTAAATAGAATTGTGTGTATGTGTGTATGTGTACACACCTTGATACTTGATACTTGATATTGGTCAACCTTGATACTAATAGTGTCTCAATTAAGATACTTCAGTTGGTACATGTAGGAGACTACTACACTGTTTACTTCTGTGGTGCGTGAATTTAAATGTAGTGTTGTCTGAAATCATACGCTGCCGTCCCTCCTCTACCTCTTTGTAGAGGTGAATTGCCTTATTTTGATATATTGATGTGAACCACTGAAATTCACCTATGACTTTTATACTTTCTTTTATACTTTTGTACACATTGTACATGTGACCTGTTGAACGATGAATAATCCAAACACTGAAGGTACATTTGTTGCCTTAAACATCCAGTATCAATAAAAAGCTTCAACGCAACGTCGTAGTCTGTCTTCTGTCAAATCAGTGAACATGACAGTTGCCAAGATGGAGCTGGTTGAGGGTTGAAGTGTCCGTTGTTCCACACTGTGTTTTTACAGTGTGACAAGTGTAAGTATGGAAGTACGGGTCCTCCCCTGGGTCTCCTCTCGGTTGGGGCGTTCCCAGGGTACCTCTCTCAGGAGGCGGGTACCGCCCTGGACGATAGATTGACCCTCTTCACCACGACAGACCGGAGACGCCCCAGTCCATCGAACAGTACGAAGTCGAAACGGATGAAATGGATTCGTTGAACACGTGTCCTCGTTTACCTGTATGTACATTGTTTACATGCCTATGTATCATCATAAGATAGACAGCTGGTATATGTGTGTATGTGTATGTGCATATATATATATATATATATATATATATATATATATATAAGCTAACAGAATACATTACAAATGACATTCTGGGGCCATGTATTCTATAATCTGTAGTGGAAAACATTTGAAAAAGTAACGTGCACTGATCACAAGGTGGTAACAAGTGGAAGTGAAAGGTCACAGGTCGACAATGAAGGCTCACTAGAAAGCATTTGATAAGTGAATACTGTTACATCATTGACCACACATAATAGGATGCTTTCTCAGTTGGTGTCATCTGGGAAACCATACACCCAAGCGTTAGTTTAATTTTCTATCCTGTGGTTTGACATTCAGACATTGTCAGCTCTTCTTTAGTGCTTAGCGTGGACAGGGCTTAGCATCGCCATGGTTAATGCTCAGCATCACTAAACAGTAGTTAGCACTTAGCATCTCTAATGCTTAGCATGGCTAGTACTAGTCAGTGTCCTTTGGCTATTGCTAAATAGTCCTAGACAAGGCTAATTTGACAGGAATCAACCAGAGACGATGAGCTGAAGATCGATCCGTCGATTATGTCTGATCACGTGTATAAATTGACCCTCAAGTGTCAGACGACGACGTCAACGTCGGCAATAAAACGTTACCACACGTCACCGTCCACGTTCCGTCTCTTTACGTTTCCTACAGGACCAGTGGCTTTGTATGATCACGTCTCACTGCCTCACACTTTACTCTCATTTTGTTGTTGGATCCGTTCAAACTTTTCAAATAAACTAACTATTATTGTGTATTAAAACACTTTTGTTTCTCTTAATTAAATGAAGAGTGAATATATATATATACATACATATAGATGATATATGATGATTTTAATGCTGAATATAGCAGACGTTGCTCCAGTGAGATCTATAGAAAAGTTAGAGAATATCCCAAAAGTCTTTGTTCTCTCAGTAAAGTATAATATTTAACATCCCAACTAATTTATACAAAGTGAAGATAGATGATCTGGATTTAAGGCAGCTATTCTTTATTACATTTGTTTGGAATATTAAAAGAAGTGTGAGTTTACTTTAAAACGGAAGTTAAATGTGACCATTTGAGTTTCATTGCGCATGTGTGAGTAGTGAAAGAGAAAGGTGTACACGCCTACACAACACGTGAACCAATCAGAGTCTCCGTAGTCAGTCCAGCCCACATGGTAAACACGAGCGGTAAAATTTGAATGGTCATACAGGAGGACATGTTAAAATCTCTCGACTCCAAAATGACTCCAGCTCCTTCATATCTTCTCCTCTCTCTCCTGGTCTGGACTGGACTGGTACCGAGACACGGACACGGTAAATACAAAAAAAAAAAAAAAAAGCCACTCAGCCTACTCTCGCTGTTATTTGTTGATTCTCTTCTTCCACATCGATATCATGGTCAAGTAATTGATTTGTTAAGTTCATTCGTTTTGTTCCTTAACTTTGTTTATTTCATGTCCTACATAAGAGAAGTTTCATTTTAAAACTGCTGGGTTTCATGTGGTTTATATTGTAGATTTTGCAAAGCAGTTTTTGTGTTTTCATGAAACGAAGTTATGTTTAGATTTATTGTGTGTTGTTGTCTATCGCTGCTTTAAGACACGTTTTCTGCAATTAATTTCCCTCTGGGATCAATAAAGTATTAATTCGTTCATTCATTTATTTATTCATTCAGTTGCTTAACGCATTTCTGGCAGTAATGGTTAGAAATTCGGCAAAAGCGAAATGAAAGCGTCCGTCCTGCTCAGGTCTCTAGTGACGTAACGTAATGCGTCACCTGACGTCGCCTTCAGCCACTGAGCATGCGTCAATGCCGCCGCCATATTGGAACAGGGTTCCAGGTCAACAGCAGTAATTCAACCACGCGGGAAAATGGTTTAATATGAGGAGACTGGTGACATTGGATTTAAAAATAATAAAAATAACACGCAGCCACGAGATAATTATTAAAGTCGTTTCCATGCAAATATTGTTAATTGTTAACATGGACAAGTTTGAGTTGATTTTATTTTATTTTATTTACCAATTTTGTCTACTTGACATTGAAACTGAATTTTGCATTATATTCAATTTCAACATCATACATACAATTTCTAAATATAACTTTCAGATTCAGTTTGAAGTGACACATATGGCTCCATACAGATGAGGTCTGGTTGGCAGATATCATGGAGGAAGTTGTTGAGGCACAATGTGCAGTCGATCCCTCCAACTAAGGACGTTCTTAATGAACATGTTAAATGTTAAAAAGCAGTGAACCAGGCAGGTCGTGCTAATATAAACATGTTTCTTTCTTCCAGCAGCAGCTGTGGACAGACTGGTGGTCAAAGAAGGAGATGACGCCATCTTACCCTGCTCTCTGAACACCAGAGAGGACCTCAAAGAAATGGTGTTTGACTGGGAGAAAGACGGTCGCGCCTACGTTTTTCTATACGACAATGGCAGATATTTTAATAATGGTCTCACTGGTCAGAGTCAACAGTTCAGAGGTCGAGTCTCTTTCTTTGAAGAAGAAGTGAAGAACAGCAACGTCTCCATAAAGATCCACAACACAAAGATGGACGACGCAGGAAACTACACCTGCAGGTTTCCACGACATGATCCGGTGCAACGATTCAACGTGGAGCTGCTGGTTTGTGAGTAGTTTTCTAAAACAGTTGTTGTGTTTAAATCAAAGACCAGTGACATCACAACAAATCAATAATCATCATTGAATAGTGAGAGTTTATTGTGACGTGTTCACAGATGCATCGTCGGCGCCGGACGTCACGATAGTCGACGCCACCGAGGACGGCGTGCTGCTGCGGTGTGACGTTCAAGGAGCCTTCCCGAAGCCGGAGGTGGAGTGGCAGGACGGTGACGGCAACGTGCTTCGTGCTCAGGAACCTGGAGTCGCGTCCAGTGGAAACCGCTACGACGTTACCCTCCTCGCCACCGTTACCAAGACGACAACCAACCGCTTCCGCTGCGTAGTCAAGCACGAGACGATGGACCGCCAGACTGAACGAGACGTCTACGTACCAGGTGAGGCGTAGTGTGACTTGGCATCGCCAAGTAACTAGCTAAGAGGCTAGCTAAGCTGTTTAGCATGGCGATGCTAACAGGCTAGCTAAGTTGTTTAGTATGTCAATGCTAAGCGCTCATCATTGCCATACTAGCATCCCCATGCTAACCATTTAGCCAACCAGCTAGCTAAGCAGTTAGCTTAGCGAAAACAGTTGGTATCAGTATCATCAATACTGGGCCTGTGTTTACTTGGTATCAGAGCGATATCATATTTACATCTATAATACAGTACCAACATTTAAACTCTTATTGTTTTTTCTGTGTTCAGAGAAACTCTTCAAGTCCTGTGACGTCACCAACCTGTTACCAGGATGGTTTATTGTATCGCTAACTGCTAATGTAGCAGTGGTTGTGTGCATCTGTTTTCTGTTGATCAGGAAATACAGGAAGAGAAATGGTGAGTTGAGACAATTGTTTGTATCAACGTTTGCTAACATTTGATGCTAACACGTAGTAAAATATGTCGTATTTTCTTTATGTCATATGTGCTTTTGTTTGTTTGTTTGTTTTCTGCAGCTCCAGATCATAACAACGACAACGGTTCTGATCCTGCTCAAGAACAAACTCTGATGAACGGCTCTGTCACAATGAACGGTTCAGTAAATCATCCACTATGATCACGACATCATCTGATGAATCCATCATGAACTTTACCAGTCCAAAACTAGCAAGTAGTCCATTAGCTTAGTGTTGTCCACTGTCAGCACCTGCAGTTTCAATATGGCGGCTCAACATAGCGCCCTGCGTGGTGCTTGGTCGCCCTATGTATGTAAATATATAAATGGAAAATTTAAAGCCTACAAAAACATTTCGACTTGTTGATGGAGGCAATTACTTATTGATAAGATAAGAAGCTGTTTTTTATTAATGCAAAGCTTGAAAATTCCATCAACTCCTCCTCCTCCATAGGGGGGGCGAGGTGGTCCCAGGTCAACCTTGATACTAGTAGTGTCTCAATTAAGATACTTCAGTTAGTACATGTAGGATAATACTACACTGTTTACTTCTGTGGTGCGTGAATTTAAATGTAGTGTTGTCTGAAATCATACGCTGCCGTCCCTCCTCTACCTCTTTGTAGAGCTAAAGTGCCTTATTTTGATACATTGATGTGAACCAACTCAACTCAAAAACAAACTCTGATGAACGGCTCTGTCACAATGAACGGTTCTATCTATCTATCTATCTATCTATCTATCTATTTATCTATCTATCTATATGTATATATGTATGTATGTAAATATTTAGTTTTTGGCGTTTTTGCACATTTTGCAAAAATAAATAAACTAAAGAAATAGAAGTTGTGGCTTGCGGTAGAACCGTTAACAAATATATATGATTTGATATATGGGGCAAAATATGCATCAGCTGGTCAGTCAACTCAATAAAACTTCAAGTGTTTTGAGACGACACTTACTGAGACGGTAACATTAAAAACAGTAGACTGTTAATAAATAAAATATTTTATTAAGTTTTCAATGTGTGACAACAATGAGTGTGTGTGTGTGTGTGTGTGTGTGCGTATACAAGAACAGTTTTAATAAGGTAATAAAAAAAAAGTTTCAAATTGTTCATAATTGTTACTAATATTGGCTACAGATCCACAGCTGGTGACGTGGAGCTAGGTAACTAGCTATCAGGCTGGTTAAATTGAACATTAATACTATTATATATACACAAATTGACACTAACGCTGGGCAAATACTACAAAAAAAAAAAAAAAAACGAAATCTACAACATTAAAGTCTGCTGATAGACGTTTCTAGTACCGTATTTTTCAGGCTATAAGGCGCACTGTTGATTTTTTTTTTTTTTTTTTTTGGAGAAAATTAAATGATTTTAGATGCGCCTTATAGTCTGAGAAATACGGTAGTTCTGTAGAACGACTGGCGTCTCCAGTACCCGGATGCAGAGCGGTAAAAAAAAAAAAAAAAAAATGGCGGACGCTACTTCCGGGTTCTGGGGACGCTAACAGTTCCAAACAGAGACCATCGCGGCGCTGGACCCCATTCATTTCTATACTGGTCGTCAAGCATCTCCAGCGGTAAGTTGATTAAATGCGGATATATTTGAAATTATCGAGTAGATATTTTCTATCAGCAGACTATAGTGTTGTAGATTTTGTTTTTTTGTAGTATTTGCCCAGCGTTAGTGTTTATTAGTATATATATATATATATATAATAGTATTAACCTTCCTCCTGTGTTAGTTTTCTGTTACCATCCCCGGTCTTAACGTCTTAAATCAGCTTTAAAATACACTAAAAAATAAAAAGTTACCAGAATATTGCTAAGGGGTTATAGAACACGTCTCTGAAATGAATTTGCTTGATTCATTTTTTATCATTTTAAAATGAATAACTATAGTAACATCTATGGTGTTATGGGTCATTTCTTCAAGAAAATGCAAAAAAAAAAAACAACAACAACAAAAAAAAAAATGTCAGCAATAGAACTTTAATATAAACACATTGAAACACAGAACAGGTCATAACACAAAATATTGATTTACGAGTTCAAACAAACAACCAATCAAACCAATAGAAATCAATTATTGCTTCCAAAACTATTACAATGTTAAATCAGAGTAAAAAAAAAAAAGTATCTGTGTGCAAGAACTTGCCTGTGTGTGTGTGTTTAGATGCATGTGTGACAAAAAGTGACACTTTTTGTGTGTTCTTTGCAGAGATATTTCTTGCATCGGAAACACAATATGTTTGTCTTTCTGTCTTTATTGCTTGGGCAGACCTGACACCTCTTTCTTTTAGAATCAGGTGGTCTCAGCGCGGTAGTGGCCGTGGTTGTTCTGGTTGGTGTTGTGGCCGTGGTTGTTCTGGTTGTGGCCGTGGTTGTTCTGGTTGGGGTTGAGGCCGTGGTTGTTCTGGTTGGGGTTGTGGCCGTGGTTGTTCTGGTTGGGGTTGAGGCAGGGCTGGCTGAGGAGGATGCTGATGCAGATTCTCTCTGTGTTGCTGATGATGTGGATGGAGCGCTGGGTGAGCTCTGCAACTGTCTGACAATGGCTGCAGCATCTGGGTCTCGGGGCAATCGTTCCCTTCGTTCAATGTGTGGCTTGACAAGGGGATTTCCCAGCTCCTCAAGAAACATTCTCCGCTTGTTTTTTTTTTTTTTTTGGTTGAGTTCCACCCTTTGGTGGATGTGGATCCACAACACAAATGCATTATATGCAGAGACATCCAGGATGTTGTAGAATACAACCATTGGCCATCTTCTGGTCATTCGCTGGCAAGTGTAGGTGGCTGTCTGCTTGTCCAGGTTGTCCACTCCTCCTTTGTTTTTATCATAGTCAAGGATGATTGTGGCCTTTTTGTCACTTCGTTTTTGCATCGCAGGCGGCCCAGATTTTTATGCCATACTTCCCTGGCTTACTGGGTATGTATCGTCCACCGTCACCTCTGGACCTGGGTTGAACATCAGTGGAAGGAGGCGCACCCATCTCTCCCAGACATTTTTTTTTGCAGCAATCCTGGACAAATGAGCATCCCCAGAAGCTCGCATGATTGGGGGAGGAGGTGGCTGTCATTGTGTTGGCTGACGATGCATTTATGATTTCAATTTTGGCTCTAATTATTACTTTATAATCTTATTTTTTTTTTTTTTTATAACCGGGTCGAAACCGACCCTAACACTACAAAGGACATCATTTCAACTAGAGCGTTTTATAATGCAGTGAAAAAAAAAAAAAAAAAAAAAATGTTATTGTTGAATTTTGTTGAAATCAAGGTTCCTGATAAAGTCAAAAAGCCTTGATGCAATAAACAAATTTTAAGTGATTATTTTATGCATTTAAAAAAAACTAAAACGGGTCGGTGGCGACCCTAACACGAGAGGAAGGTTAATGTTCAATTTAACCAGCCTGCTAGCTAGTTACCTAGCTCCACATCACCAGCTGTGGATCTTTAGCCAATATTGGTATCAATTATAAAATTCCTGTTTTGATCATTAATCTCAGACAAATCAATAACTTTGACTATTTTAATTTGCTCATCGTAGCGACTGATGACCACGTGACCATTACCAGGATCTTAATCAGTCAACATTTTATTTACCAGAACATCTAATGATAAGTGTCCCCAGGTACCTGAGCTGTTTTTTAACACTATAGAGTCTTCACAGTAGTTTGTTAGCAGCTTTTATCATGTGCAACCGAGGTCACCTCAGAGTTGTAGTGAGCATCGGTGTGTGTGTATCATTGTTACCAGTCATTAATGATCCGCCTCCCTGGTTGTTGACTTTTTCTTTACCGTGCTTTGATCGTCTCCTTCTCTTTTTTGTTCCAAGTCTTCCCACGGTGACGTCCATCATCCACAAATTGGTCTGTCGAAGCGCTGGCGTCCTCCTGCACCACTTTGGTTCAGGGTTTTGGGTGCGTGGTACAGATGTCCTCCGACTTGTGTGTCAGTTGTAGTGAGGATGTTAAATATGTTTGTAAATTGTATTTTTGGGGGGGGGTCGCTTCACACTTGTTTTTCACACACACTACACATCGACAGTTTGAAACTTTTATTATTAAAAAATGTTCTTGTATGTACACACACGACAGTCATTGTTGTCACATGTTAAAAGCTCAATTACATACTGCATTTATTCAAAGTCTACATTTGTATCGCTCATCTTCTTATGTTACTGTCACCAACCGGTTTGGTCAAAACACATTTATTTCAAAACGTGCGCCACATTAACATTGCATTTCAAAAACATATAACAATAAGGAACAATGTCACTGTTACTGTCAGATTATTGATTATCAAAGGGTCTGAAGTAAGTGAGCTGGTTGATGCGTATCACTTCGTAATCATCATTTTGCTCCTCGATACAGTATAAAAAGTGTTGATCACAGTACAATTTATTAGCAGTACAACCTACCATGAAATGATAGAAGCTGATTAAACAGAAGAAGATGGTGATGCTGATGGGTCTGGTGTTGACACAGGTGATGCTGGCTGATGATCTGGGGACTGAAGTTCGTCTGCCGCAAGACACATGTCCAGAACATTTTGGGGAAAACAAGTGAAACCTCAAAACATTACAGCAAAGCGACAACTGTGCACACCGGGCTATTCTACACCTGGACCGGTTAAATGTCTCATCTCCAGATGACGTCAACTCCTTCGTCTTTCTTCTTTCTCCTGGTCCGGACTGGACTGGCACTGGTACACGGTAACAACAACAAAAAATGGCTTCTGTCGTTGTCGCCCTGCGCTCTGAGTGTATTATTATGTGTTTTACTTTAGTTTCACTTTCGTAAATGAATCGTAAACTAAACAAGCGCGGTAGTCAGAGGAGTCGCGGGCACATTTACCTGTAAAACAGCGGCGTCCGAGTGAAAACTCACAGTGACACGACATTAAAACGACATTAAAACTGCATCCATGTGCTGCCGACAGGCCAACCACCGGTAGAAGAACCTTTTGCGCGTCTATTAGTATATTTACGGCCCAGACTCTGATAAATGCCCGAACTAAATGATGTTTCCTTTAAAGGTTTGTTGCTATTTCCACTGGATTATTGTTACCAGTAAATCTATAAAGGAATAATTATTATGAGGAATCTATTGAAAGTGTCTGGTGACATTATGATCAGAGAAGTGATTTTGAAGTGTTTTCCACAGCTTCATTTCATGTGTAATTTTATGCAAACTTTCAAATACACATACCATGCTGCTATAACCAAACTATGAACAATCCAGTTTGCATGAAGTATTTTTGAAAATAAATACATACATCTTCACTAGCGTTGACATTGCTAAAGCTTTGCATGTCCAGTGTTGAGCATCTCTAACACTTAGCATTTCTAATTAATACTACACAAAGCACAAAACATCACCCCTGGATGTTTCCCGGTATTTTATTTATTGTTTGAGGCTATTTTCTTGTTTTATTATATTTTTCTAAATTCTTATATTCTTTTTTTTTCTTAAATGTACTTTATAAATAAATCTGACTTGACAGAAAACATGTTTCTTTCTTCCAGCAGCAGCTGTGGACAGACTGGTGGTCAAAGAAGGAGATGACGCCATCTTACCCTGCTCTCTGAACACCAGAGAAGACCTCAAACAAATGGTGTTTGAATAGGAGAAAGACGGTCCAGCCTATGTGTTTCTATACAACAGGGGCAGATATTTTAATAATGGTCTCATAGGTCAGAGTCAACAGTTCAGAGGTCGAGTCTCTTTCTTTGAAGAAGAAGTGAAGAACAGCAACGTCTCCATAAAGATCCACAACACAAAGATGGACGACGCAGGAAACTACACCTGCATGTTTCCACGTCATGATCCGGTGCAACGATTCAACGTGGAGCTGCTGGTTTGTGAGTAGTTTTCTAAAACAGTTGTTGTGTTTAAATCAAAGACCAGTGACATCACAACAAATCAATAATCATCATTGAATAGTGAGAGTTTATTGTGACGTGTTCACAGATGCATCGTCGGCGCCGGACGTCACGATAGTCGACGCCACCGAGGACGGCGTGCTGCTGCGGTGTGACGTTCAAGGAGCCTTCCCGAAGCCGGAGGTGGAGTGGCAGGACGGTGACGGCAACGTGCTTCGTGCTCAGGAACCTGGAGTCGCGTCCAGTGGAAACCGCTACGACGTTACCCTCCTCGCCACCGTTACCAAGACGACAACCAACCGCTTCCGCTGCGTGGTCAAGCACGAGACGATGGACCGCCAGACTGAACGAGACGTCTACGTACCAGGTGAGGCGTAGCGTGACTTAGCATCGCCAGTACTGGCCACTAGTGATGCTAAGTGGTCAGCTCAGCATCACCGTGGTAACTGTTGCAGCTAGCTGCTTAGCATTGTCTTGCTATCGCTGGTAACTGCTGAGCACTGTTTAGATGCTAAGTGACTGATGCTAAGTGACTAGATAGACAGTTTATTATGGCGATGCTAAGCACTTAGCTAAGTGGCTAGCTTAGTGAAAAGTATCGGTATCAGTATCTACATCTATAATACAGTATAACTCTTGTTTTTTCTGTGTTCAGAGAAACTCTTCGAGTCCTGTGACGTCACCAACCCGTTACCAGGATGGTTTATGGTATCGCTAACTGCTAATGTAGCAGTGGTTGTGTACGTCTGTTTTCTGTTGATCTGGAAATACAAAAGAAATGGTGAGTTGAGTGTTGTTTGTTTCAGCGTTTACTAACATTTGATGTTAACACGTAGTAAAATGTGTTGTTTTTTTCTTTGCATCACAAAGACGTAATGACACCTGCGGCTTCAAATGATGAGAAGGACGATTCTGATCCCGCTCAACAACAAAGACTAATAATTAGCACTGATAAGGAAAAGGATTCCTCAGTCGGATCCTTAGAAGTCGTAATCTCAGAGTTCCCAGTTGGAAATTCCAACTGGAATCCCCCTAAAGTCGGAATTTCGACTCAGAAAGTCGGAGAATCTTCATCCCTGAGTTTCCATGAAGAAGCCCCTGGAATATTCACTCGTACACATAGTATTGTTTGCTGTCTATATATGGAAATGCTACGGTAGTGTAATTCATATCTTTCATGTTTACATTTTACAACGCAGGCCGTGCTAACAGTGGCTAACAATAGCCTGGTAGATCAGAACCTGTTTAAAACACTGAAGGTCGGTGACTAGAGGCTCCTGCCGATCGACGATGTTGTTGTTTGTTTTTCCGTTATAAAAAAACACACCGCTACGGCTGTGCAGCCATGTCCACTGTGCACAGTAGCATAGGTCACTACACGTCTGAGGACTCCAGCGTGAAAAATCAGACGTCTCAACAAAGAGGAAGCTGCTATCAAACCGTCTGCACTTTACTTTTTCTTTTGCACTGAAGCTTTAACACCTTTTCCGTAGTGACGCTTCCTTCGTGAATATACTTGAATTGTATCTCATTTGTTCTCAACAAAGGAAGGAAAGTTACAGATCCGTGTGATCAGTTATGTGTTTACATTATTAGCATTAGCTGCCAAAGGTTTTGACAATGATATATATATATATATATATATATATATATATATATATATATATATATATAATTTTGTTTGAGTGTTTATTTATCGTGTTTATTTTCTACTTTTCAAACTCCACTGTCGCCGGAGCTAGATTAGGGGTCAATGTAACTGTTTACGCCCCGTTTCCATGACAACAACAGTAATGTAAAGACAATCATCACATTACGAAATAACAATGTATGAATGTACTTTCTAACTTTATTTGTATATTTATTTTTATGATGATTTTTATGATTTTTTTAATTTTTTTTTTTTTTTTTGTTACTGGAGCTGCTGCATGTTACACTGACCTCATTTACATATGAAGAGGTCACATTTGTTGCCTTAAACATCCAACATCAATAAAAAGCTTCAACACAACGTCATAGTCTGTCTTCTGTCAAATCAGTGAACACGACAGTAGCCAAGATGGAGCTGGTTGAGGGTTGAAGTGTCCGTTGTTCCACACTGTGTTTTTACAGTGTGACAAGTGTAAGTATGGAAGTACGGGTCCCCCCCTGGGTCTCCTCTCGGTTGGGGTGTTCCCAGGGTACCTCTCTCAGGAGGCGGGTACCGCCCTGGACGATAGATTGACCCTCTTCACCACGACAGACCGGAGACGCCCCAGTCCATTGAACAGTACGAAGTCGAAACGGATTCATTGAACACGTGTCCTCGTTTACATGTGAAGAGGTCAAAGGTCAACGTCAGTGTGACATCATAATGTTTTTACTATTTGACAGACAGCTGTTGTATGATATATATATGTTTCACTGCTGAGGTAAGTACGGTAAAACTAAGACGAACACTATTACTGCAGAATAGACCCACTAGATTTCTACACACACACACACACACATATATATATATATATATATATATATATGTGTGTGTGTGTGTGTGTGTGTGTGTGTATGTATATATATATATATATATATATATATATATATATATATATATATATATATATACCCATGTACACAAGTCTGGTCAACTCAACAATAAGGTGCCATGTTGTAACTTTTCATGTTTACAACCGGTTAACGTGTGTATACACACACACACATATATTTATATATATATATATATATATATATATATACACACACACACACACACACATATATATATATATATATATATATATATATATACACACACACACACACACACATATATATATATATATATATATATACACACACATATATACACACACACACACACACACACACACACATACACACACACACACACACACACACATATATATATATATATACTCTTATTTTGAAGGTGAGGAGTTTGTTTCTAGGTGTATATGTGTATGACCCGGATGTTAAACAAAAACCCGCCCTCTCTCCTCTCGACCAATCAGCGGCCTGATTTCCGTCTCTCGACCAATCAGCGGACGGTAAATATTTCCGTTCCGGTCTTCAACCCGCAGCAGCTCGTTTACATCGTTGTCGTTGATTTAACGCTTGTTTCGGTGTAATAATGCCGTATGCTAACCAGCCCACGGTGAAAATCACAGAACTGACGGACGAAAATGTCAAGTTTGTCATCGAAAACACAGATTTAGCGTAAGTATTTATTTACTCCTTCATTCAGAGTTTCAAAGAGAGTCAGTGTAGAGCAGCCATTATTCTCCTCTGTAGCTAAACACAGAGATATAACGACACGTTTGACGTTATATAAAGTCTATATGATGTAAGTTGATACATAAAATTAACTTTATATAGACACAGAAGCGTTTAATTTGTGTATATAAACCGTAACATAAATGTAAGCAGACATGTAGCTCACCTAGAGGTCAGAAGAGGAACTACACCATAATACACTGTGTGTGTGTATATAATGTTTATATATTTTATATATATCTACATTAAGGGTTGTACATTTTGATATCTGCATGTGTTGCTGCTTGTCTGTGCTTTTAATTTAAAACTTTGAATCTTGATCATATATCTTTGAACGTATAAAATGTATAAAATCATGTATATTGTGTGTGTGTGTGTATATATATATATATATATATATATATATATAAATATTAATAATAATAAAATATAAGTTTGAAATATTACAGTTTGACATTATTTTAAATAATTATGGTTATACGTGAACTGTTTTTAAGAAATACAAAATTTTATATATATAGATATTTATCTATATGTAAAATTCTGATTAATTATCCGTCTTAGAGATATGAAATAGAAGTTATATTCATCTATAATAATTTGTCTTCCTTCTTTTCAGGGTTGCAAATTCTCTCCGTCGTGTCTTCATGTCAGAAGTTCCCACTATAGGTAAAGTAACATTATATAATATGTGTATTTATATATAAATGTATATATTTGTCTTTCCTGACCCCAACTGTACTGGTCATAATATAATATAGTACAATAATCCTTGAGAGAATAGAAGTGATCCAGGTTAACAACATCTCTCCACTGCCCCCTGCTGTTCATCCTGTATATAATATAACCTGTAATGTATAACCTGTTTTATTTTATTTATTTACAGCCATTGACTGGATCCAGATCGATGCCAACTCATCAGTTCTACACGATGAGTTCATAGCACACAGAGTTGGTATGTGTCACAGTATTCGTGTTTTTATATAGCGTTTTTATAATGTTATATATCGTATAACCACAGAGGTTTAATATATGTGAAGGTGATGGTTGTATTAATGTTTCCTGTGTTTTCAGGTCTCATCCCACTCACAAGTGACGACATTGTGGACAAAATGCAGTATTCTAGGGTAAGTTCACTGATACAGGTAGTTTATACATATATATATATATATATATATATATATATATATATATATATATAATATATATATTTATATATATACACACACACAAAACAAGATGCAAAAAATATATACACAAGTTAAACTATATACAGAATAT
>CM028931.1:22619301-22626801 GCA_016801845.1 Polydactylus sextarius
CACACACACACACACACACACATACATACATACACACACACACACACACACACATATATATATATATATATATATATATATATATATATATATATATATACATACATATATACACACACACACACACACACACACATGTGTGTGTGTGTGTGTGTGTGTGTATATATATATATATATATATATATATATATATATATATATATATATATATAAAGCATGAATTTACATAATTGGGTTTCATCCATCAGCCTATATTTTCTGTGTATATAATTTATAATTATACACTTTGTTCTTGTCCATTATTCTCCTCTGAACAGACATGGCTTCCTGATAGACATCAACAAAGTCTTCCACCATCTCATCGAGGACAACTGCAGCTGGCCGTTTGTCAGCCTCATACTGAGTGAGTAACCATGAAACCACATGATGCTACTATAGCTGCTATATATAACCTTTAGTTTAGTCATAACTGAGTCTATATTTCTTCCAGGTGCCAACGTGTTTGCTGTTGCTGCTTTGTTGATTGAAAGGTCTCAGGAAAAGGTGAGGTTGTTTTGTTGGATCACTCTTTTTGCTTCTGTATATAGAATAAAATTCAACGTCCTTTCTGTTTACGTCAGAGTCTAATGTCTCCAACCACCGGACATCGTTTACATCTCGTGAATATTGGCTTGCTGCTTGTATTTCCTGCTGCTGTTATTCTACACGACCCTACAACTTCAACAGGTAACACACACACACACACACACACACACATATATATATATCCATGTTTTCAATCATCAATGGATTGGTCTTTGTCATCAATGGATTGGTACTTATGTACATTTTAAGGTACTTATATATATATACATATACACATATATATATATACACACACACACACACATATATATACTATATATATATATATATATATATATATATATATATATATATATATATAATACCTAATACTTAAATATAGTATTTACTATTTTTAGTATAGTATAGTTTTAGTATAGTATTTAGTATATACTTATATACTTAAATATACTTAAACTAAATATACTATATAAGTTTAGCAATATTCAATATTCAATCTATATATGCATATACATACATATTTTACAAAAGGTAAACTTTACTTTTGTAAAGTATGTAAACATATATACACACATATACATATATGTATGTATATATGTGTGTGTATGTATATGTATGCAAATAAATACACACACACACAGCATGTCTGTGTGTATATATGTACATATGTAAATATATATATATATATATATATATATATATATACACACACATATATGTACAATAGTCACCAACCAAATGTATATTCGCAAATATATTATACCAGTATTTCGATGGATGCAACACACTGTAGCTTTACCAGGATGTACTTGTTGTTTTGTCCACTAGGTGGCGCCTTCGTCTCTCTGTGGTTCTACACCGTTCTAGGGATGAAACTTTACTCATACCAGGAAGTCAATCACTGGTACCGACAGGCTCATCATACAACTAACACGGGTGCTTCTCTGTCACTAGATAATGTACAAATTGTATTTATTTAAGACAAATAATTAATTTTATACTTTTTTGTTGTTGTTTTTAGATAAAGACAACATTGAACATCTGACTTACCGAGGTGAAACTGATCGATCGTTCAGATTCTTTTACATTAACGTTCCCTGATCGTACATTTACCGACTCTGTGACTTTGTTTTTTGATTTTTTTTAGATCTGTATTATTTTCTCCTCGCCCCCACTCTGTGCTACCAGAGACATTTCCCATGTACCCCTAAGGTTCGCATCAATAAGCTGCTGCACAGGCTGTTGGAAATGGTGAGTTCAACACAGATGAATACGAGTCAAACTCCCCCTCAAGACATATTTTAAGCTGCTTGAAGTAATATCAAGTTTGACGTCTTTTGTTTTCACAGCCAAATAGTTAACAATGAAAGTAAATGGGGCAGTCGGCCAAATGTATCCAAATTGCCATTTTTTAACTACTAATAAAGCTCAAAATATCAAAATATAAACTGAAGTACTGATAACTAAGTAAGTGAACTGAGAGTTTATTAAAAAGATGTCTTGTTTTCATAACAACTGGTGATTAAGGGTGTTCCAAATCAGCAGATTTGTCATTTTCCTTCACAGACACATCTGCCTCTTGTTCAGTAAAATTGATACTATTACTAGTACTGATACGTAAGTTTATGTGTAGAGACCCTATTCATGCTTCTGCTGAAGTGAAGTGATATTTTGAGCTTTATTAGTGGTTAAAAATGACAATTTAGATACATTTGGCTGGCTGCCCCATTCACTTTCACACAGAAAGGACCTTAACCCTACCATCTTCTACCTTTTAGGCGATTGTTGTCCAGATCATGGTCGGTATAGTTCAGCAGGTACGTCAAACAAATACCCATTCTATACCAAGCTAATGACACGCCCATTAGCTTTAGCCTTGTTTCATTGTAAATATTAGCAAACATTAGCAAGTTAACATTTGTTTTTTTTTTTTCCTCAGTGGATTGAGCCCATTTTCCAGAAATCAGAAAAGTCATTCTCTGTGAGTGAAACTCTCCGATGAAACTTTTCAAACAAAAAAAAAAAAGTATTGAAAGTATTACAAAAATAGGCCCTTTCCACGTCTGTGGAACCTCAAGGTTTTGAATTCTCATCCACAGAGTATGGACATTACCATGAGAGTCGAACACCTGGTTGGGCTGGCGGTGAGTGACTTGTATTTATTTGAACTTTACATTCCAAAGATTTAAGATATATCGTTTTATAATCATGGGAAAAGACATTGGAGGACTGATGTTGAATGTGTGGTTTGTCGGTATTTCTAACATACGTACTCGTCAGGCTCCGACACATTTCCTCTGGCTCCTCTACTTCTTCTTGAAACACTCGTACCTGAACTTCTGCGCGGAGATGCTGCGCTTCGGCGACCGCCATTTCTACGGCGACTGGTGGTTAGTCGTCGCCGTCGAGCGAATCTGTTTGTATACGTTGCGCTTTTTTTTTTTTTTACACGATCGGAAACCGTCCGGGTTTGATCGCGCTTCGTCTTTTCCATCAACAGGAACGCGACAACTTTGATCACCTTCTGGGAGAACTGGAACATTCCCTTTCAGAAGTGGTGTCGCAGGTATTTTTCGAGGGAAATTACACAAAAATCGGAAGTGATCTAAATTCTATTGGTTCCTCTGATGTTTTCTTTACTTCTACTTCTGTTTCCATGGAGACACGTATACCCCCATCTGGTTGACAAGAACGTGCCTTCGTCGCGAGCGGAACTACTGGTCTTCCTGACGTCTGCAGCTGTGTTTGAGGTATTTATTTTGAAATTTGCTGGAAGATCAAACCAGGAAGTGGCAAATTCGGTTGTTTTCCTTCTATTTTTGTGACTGTTTGGAATGTTAGCGTGTGAAATATGTAGCTTTTGGTCTCTTTTGTTGAACGTTTTAGCCCCTTTTAGCATCGTTTTGGTCTTCTAGTAGAAGAACTAGTAGTTTTATACAACAATTATAATTTTTGCCTTCTCTTCAACACAGTATATGATTGCGCTGCCTCTTCATAACTGTTACCTGTGGATCTTTCTCCTGATGGTACTCGAGGTGAGAACATTACATTTCTTTCAGCATGTGACTCAAGTGTAACCTGCAACCCACACTTTTCCTGTACAATGAGGAGTCTTTCACAGTTACATCACATCCGATAGAAACGGTGGCTAAATGTTTAGATGTGTTCCTTGCAAATAATTAGCTGTTTTTGTCACATTTTCCTGGTACTGGCAGGAAATTAAGGCTGAAACATAAGTATATGAGGTATTAGTTTGAGTATTCAGCAAAACAGGAAGCAGAACAACAAGATTAGGACTTGATCTTAGCATTGTTACCACAACAGTGATTGATCTGTCGACAGCTGGCATTCAAAAACTATAATTAATGCCTGGTGGGATTCTTGTTCATTCGAATCATAGTCTCAAAGATGTTGGATCCAAATCAACCGGACTTGGTTGTCTTTCACCTTGGAAAGGACACCGTCCTTCTCACACTATCCACAGGGTAGGGGTTGTTAGAAATTTGTATAATAAACCCACCAGTGCCCGATGCCAGAAGGAGGAATACCAACACTTGAAGAAGGCACTCAGAATTTTTGGATACCCCAACTGGACTTTTTGGGAAATTTCCACAAGGTTTAGGAAAAGGACCAACTCAAGGGACTGGTGAGAGAACAAGGAAGTAGTAATGTCAGTCCAATGCAGGGAGGACTGTACATTTGCGCAACTAAACAAAACCCAGACAAGTCCAGGACTCAGATATCCACCGACATCTGAAGGACAACGGACACTCCTTTGAAGACACAGATGGACACATATTGGACATCTTAGGTGGTCTGAAACAGGAGTTAAAGAATAGGGAAAATTTCCCCAGTGGAGGAAGAGGCCTTTGGCAACCGTCTGTCCTCAGCTTACAATGGTGTCCTTTCATTCCTTCCCAGAAGGCTCGGAATTCTTGGAATCCACCACTTTCAACTGGAACTGAAGAAGACTCTTGTGAAGGTGAAATGTCTTCAAGAACTCACAACTGATTCCAGCTGCTTTGGATTCAATATCTTTGGAATCTGCAGCTGATAAATGGCTCCACCTCAAAACAACAAAGACAAACACAAGAAACAGGAACTGGTAATAAGGGAATTGCAGGGGTTTGATGGGAATGTCTAGAACCTTGCATGTTTGGGCACGACTGATCTGTTTCTTCTTTTATCTAACACTGCGTCTTCTTCTTGTAGCTTTTGGTCGCAGTCTTCCTCAAAGACTATTTCAGTGGAAACTACGGCAACGGTTTAGTGTGGCTGTGCCTTCTGTTGGGTCCGCCTCTGGCCGTGATCACCTACTTTCATGACCACTACATCGGCTCCCATCACCGTCACCAGTCGTCGGCTTCACACTGAAGTCGGACCAAACGTCTTCCCAGCAGAGTTTCACTTGCAGCTTCAACGATCAGGGAGAAGTGTCTGAAATAAATGCATCATATTGTACTGTATTCATTAGAAGACCAAGTCATCAACAGGAGCAAAGTCTGTCCAAGGATCTGGTCTGAGGTCTGGAATGATCTCTGATCTTGAGTTCAGCAATATCCATCTATGTTGTGTAGACTCTTAAACAACTACTGACTTCCATGTAATTCTACTACACGTATACTTCCATATCAAAGTCTTCAAAATAACATGCAATAAACAAGTGATTTGTAGTTTTTAGTACATACTTGTATGTATCTAAATGACTGCTGTACTGATGTAAGGTTAGGGTTTGGGTTAACCCAAACCCTGAAATACAGGGAATAAGTGTACCTCAATGTTCAAAGAGTCTAATTGTGATATGTACCTGCCACGTATCTATATTGTATATCTCTGACATATACTTATTAGTTATTTTATAGTATGTAATGAAGGATATAGTCCTGCCAATGACTTGTTCTGTAAAATGATCGTCAATACACAGCAAATATTCATCACACTTATAGTTGGACACTATACATAGCTTATGTTATTTGTCACATGGAATATATACTCACATGGTAGTTTGTTTGTTAGGTACCCCTAATGAAATGATGGAATTTCTTCCAAAATCTGACGTAGTTGAATCTAAGGCAACTGGGCTGACTGAAGTTTCTTGAAGATGTTTGAATTTATCCTCTGTGTTTGGACTCCGGGGAGATTGAGTGTTCACAGGTGCATCGGCAGTCGTTGGGGTCACTCAGTTTCGTACATTACAACTGGTACCTCCTCGACGTGAATGGGGTGAGTTGGGCCGCTCGGTTAGCTTACGTCAAGGTAGGCAACGACGATGGCTGTCACTCTTATCTGTGTTTAAATATGGAGGTTGATCATTTTTGTTGACGCTCTCTCAACTTAATCGCACCTGGTCGTGCTTGCGGAGACACTCCCTTTGACAAATCGATGGTCGGAAGTCTGTTGGCGTCGCATTTTTAGTATTGGCTCGCTTGGAACGCCCCCAAATAGGAATTTTTATTATATTCTTGGCTGGGGTTCCAAGTGAACTACCCACAGGGTACTAGCACTACCCACTAGGAACTGGTACCAGGTGCTAGCACCAAGAAAAACCCTATAAACCGAGTAGATTTAAGTCAAGTAGAATCATGTTGGTGCTAGTGGAAAAAGGCCTAATAAGTGCCCACACTTGTTGTTCCACCTGAGGCAGAAGATTTAAAAAAAAGTCTTCTGGGAAGGGATGAAAGGACAGTGTTGTATGTGGGTAACATACTCACCTGAGAAGTTGTCCCTTCTGCGTTTGTCCAGAGTTTGCTTGGTACTTGCAGTCCTCCTTGCACTGGACGACATAAACCAGGTTGCACTTGGGAATTTGATGTTTGTTGAGGATCCTCCTGAATCTCTCGGATACCCATTCCCTTCTTTCCCTAAGAAACTACAGTCAGTCCAGTTGCCTTAGGTTCAACTACATCAGATCAGAGTCATGAAGATCGGCAGCTCACTGATGGAATTTTCCAGTTGGCCGTCAATTATTTTTCAAAATAAAGTATCCATTACCCAATCAAGGGTGTGTTTAGAGTCAGTGTTGTCAACTTAGTAAACATGTTTTTCCGTCACTATTTAGTACCGAAACCGGTTAACACGAGGTAGAATGCAAATATAACGCGAAGAATTATGAATACGCCAATGAATGTGTTACGTGATGTTGCTACATTTAGCTTTACGAGAAGCTTTTAGCTACTTCCTGTTGTTGTCATTAGCCGAGTTTTCAACTAGGCCCTCAATTTGACACTTTTAGATCTTAGGCAGTTTAAATTCCCCCAAAGATTTCGGTCTGATCCAAGTCTAATTTGACTAATTTCGATTTCTCTGAGGACGGACCAAGACATGCAAATCTTTTCATCACCGTTCTGCTTCACGGTTGTTATTTCTGACTGACTATGCATCTGGATCACTTGTGAGCTGGAAATGCTTTTCATTACTATGGCAACTGGCAACCTTGAGCCGGCGCTACTAGTTTTATCAGCACCACCGCGACTGAATATTAAAACAGCGTTTTCATTTCAGATGTTTACTCCTCTCTGGATTGATAACGTTTGATATGAAGTTAATGGAAGTGTTGGAATGGAAGTTATATATATATATATATATATATATATATATATATATAGAGAGAGAGAGAGAGAGAGAGCAAGTAGTAGCAAGTATTTGAGTATGTATATATTTGCATGTATCAATTGTGATATACACACAAACATATATATGTACATATAAACATATATATACACACACGGACATTTATGCATATGTATGTGTGTATCAGACAAAAACAAAATAAAACAAAAACAAAAATCAAATGCCATGTGCACCAACATATAAATAATAAATTAAGTTAAAAAAAAAAAAAATTATCAGTTACCACTCACTTGTCTATATATTGTCTATAAAAAATATATATTTTTTTTTTGTATAGATAATAAG
>CM028931.1:22636801-22704301 GCA_016801845.1 Polydactylus sextarius
TTGACAACCGCACAACTAATTTGCGCAAGAGTGACCGTTTACTTTTTTGTACGTTTACTCATTTCTGCCAAAAAAATCTTAACGTTATAGTAGCTTTACATGACTAGAAAACAATTATTTCTCACCGTGCATGTTTCCCAAACCCATTTCATAGACCTCAGAGGAAGAATTTCAAACCCCTTTCTCCATAGACGTATTGACTCTGGGTCAGCAGGATTTTCCACTTCCAGGCTTCTTACGCTAACATTTTACCTTCCTTTATGGTTTTGGAAGCAAAGACTAGGTGTCTTTTTTAACAAATATACAGTTATTAAGCGGCTCTTAAAACCATAGCCAGCTCCTCTACTGCGAAACACACACACACACACAAGTCTTTTCATAGTGCGGCGCACAGAGGTCGCAGTGTATTCTGCTGAATGAACACAGGGCGAGCGGTAAAGTCCGAGGACTGGATAAATGTGTCTCTTTGTGACCGTTTAGATGTGAAGAAGTTAAAGAGGAGGAGGGGTGTGTGTGTGTGTGTGTGTGTGTGTGTGTGCGCGCTTTTATGTTTATATCTTATATGTTGTGTGTGGCTGAATATATATAGTGTTTGTGTTGAGGAGTTTTGTGTTTTCTTGCTCTGAACGCATTTCTGATACCAACTTACAAACTTACTCACGAAACGTTACTTCCGAATTTCCTGACTTACTTACGAACGTATTGACATAGTTATTTATGAACTTACCGACTTGCCTACTCACTTACAAACTTACTGACTCGCAAACTTACGAACTTCCCCACTTACTTACGAACTTTCTAACTCACAAACTTACGAACTTACTGACTCACAAACTTGCGAAATTACTGACTTCCCTACTTACTTCTGAACTTCTTGACTTATGAACTTACTGTTACTTCCGAACTTACTGACTTACAAAATTACGAACTTACCGACTTGCCTACTTACTTACGAACTTCCCCACTTACTTACGAACTTTCTGACTTACAAACTTACGATCTTACTGACTCACTTACTTACGAACTTACTGACATACAAACTTATGAACTTTCTGACTAGCCCACTTACTTACGGATTTACTTGCGAACTTCCCTGCTTACTTACGAACTTCCTGACTTTCTTGCTTTCTTAGAATTCACTAACTTACAGACTAACTTCCCGACTTGCTTACGAACTTCTTGACTTATAAACTTACTGTCACTTACGAACTTTCTGACTTACAAACTTACTGATTTGCCCACTTACTTACGAACATACGAACTTCCCCACTTACATACGAACTTTCTGACTTACAAACTTTCGATCTTACTGACTCACTTACTTATGAACTTACTGACTTACAAACTTACGAACTTTCTGACTAGCCTACTTACTTACGGATTTACTGACTTACTTACGAACTTCCCTGCTTACTTACGAACTTCTTGACTTTCTTGCTTTCTTAGAATTCACTAACTTACAGACTAACTTCCCGACTTGCTTACGAACTTCTTGAACTCATGAAGTTCCTGACTTATAAACTTACAAACTCGCTGACTTGCCTACTTACTTACGAACTTCCTGACTTATTTACGAACTTACTTACAGACTTACAGACTTACGAACTTACACGCCGATGGGCTAATGAAGTTATATGAGGCTGTGAAGTAGTGTGTGTGTAGAGAGAGCTGAAGCGTGTTACAAGTTGAAGCACATGTGACTCATCAGCGGAGATGTTGTCAGGTTTTTTTCTGTGTTCATGTTTATATGTTTTCCATTCTGTGGTGTGTGTGTGTGTGTGTGTGTGTGTGTCTCCATGAATATACATATATAAAGTCAAGGTTGGAGTGTGTTAGCTTCTGGTGTTAGGGTGCTCTGTTTTCTTGCTCTGAACGCACCTCCTGTTGGTTTTTTTTTTTTTTTTTTTCATTTCCCCTAGCGTCCACACACACACACACACACACACACACACACACACACACTTAGCGAGCTTCATAAACAAACGGTCGTATTGAAAGATGGAGGAGAAACACGAGCCAGAGCAGGAAGATTTCAACTCTTTTTTAATAAATGTTAGATGCTCACATGCATAAGTTGGTTAAACACCAACTTATGCATTTTATATATATATATATATATGTGTGTGTGTGTGTGTGTGTGTGTGTGTGTAATTCATAAATTAACTTATATGTAATGATATAATGTATATAGTTATATACAATACAGTGATATAGTGTCAGGATAGTAGGACAACGTAAAGACATGTATAATTATAGAAATGTTATATATGTGAAACCTATATATAAACATAAAGAATTCATAAATTGACACACACACACACACACACACATATACATATATATGTATATATATGTTTGTATAATTTGTAAATACATGTAGAATTCATTTTATTAATATAATATATGATAAATATATTATAATCTTATCTACATGACATGTATGTCAATATTTATATAATAATACATACATATATTTACATGTATGATTTTTTAAATATATATATATATATATATATAAAATTGTACAACAAGATAGTGTTAGTATGAAGTAAAATTTCTTTAGCCTCTCCTTAGCCAAAATGCTAATGTTAGCATTAAATTGTTAACATCTCAATTTTAGCTAGTTATACAAGAAGCTAGTGTTAACATAAAGTTAAATCTCTTTAGCCAAAATGCTAATATTAGCGTTGCATTGAATCGTACCATTTGTTAGCATCTTGATTTTAGCTCGTCATGCAACAAGCTAATGTTAGCATGAAGTTAAATCTTTTTAGCCAAAATGCTCATGTTAGCATGAAGTTAAATCTCCTTAGCCAATATGCTAATGTTAGCATTAGACTAAATACCATTGTACCATTTGTTAACATCTTGATTTTAGCTCGTTATACAACAAGCTATTGTTAACATAAAGTTAAGTCTCTCTTCTTAGCCAAAATGCTAAAGTTGGCATTGGATGGATCCTGCTTTTTGTTAAAACCATATATATATATATATATATATATATATATATATATATATATATATAAACATGTATGTTTATGTATGTAAAACTCAAAAAATAACATACGATTCAATATAAATATACGATGGAAATATGGGAAATATTTGTACATATGACATAAAGACATGTATGATTATATAGCTGTTATAGGTACATATGAAAGCTATTATATATACAAGAGTCAGGTGTTGGAGGCGGGAACAGGAAACGGGTGCAGGTGCACTTTGATTGACACGTTACGTAGTTATTTATATACGTTTCAAATAAGCCCCAGGCTTTAGACGTGCCGGTATTGTTGGTAAGGTCACTCCCGAGCTGCTTAGAAAACGAGAACGTGCTCATAGCGCCCGTTTGTGTTTATATATTTATATATATTTAAAAAAAAAAAAAAAAACGTGAAACATGTGGCAGTGGAGGTACAGTCGGTGGTTTAATGGAGACCATTCATCCTGTGTTGAATGCGGTGCCGGCGGTGTGAGGGGAACTTGTGACTATACAACTGTGACTAAAAACCGCAGGCTTATAACATGCTTTTCATTAACACTCACTTTCTCCTTTATATATACATATATATATATATATATATATATATATAAATGCACCACCTTCCTGTGTGTAAAGACACTTACGCCAGAGGCACGACGGCCTCAAACACTGTCCGTGTTTACACGCATATATATCCTGCTATCTAAAGCAAAGCAAACAGGTAATCTCTTGACTGACTCGCTCTCCAGCTCACACACAGAGCGCTGTTTTTGCGGCTATGAAAGGGCTTCTTGTGGCCAGACCCGATGGACATACAGAAAAATAAACAGCGGTCTTGAGGAGAAACCATTTTGTCATAGACTGCTCACTGAGTTCATCACCACCGCCACCTCCTCCCTCTTAATGGCACAAGTCTAATTGGCACTCTGGTGTGTCTGTGTGTCTGTGTGTGTGTGTGTGTGTGTGTGTGTGTGTGTGTGTGTGTGTGTGTGTGTGTGTGTGTGTGTGTGTGTGTGTGTGTGTGTGTGTGTGTGTGTGTGTGTGTGTGTGTGTGTGTGTGTGTGTGTGTGTGGCAGCATCTGCAACTAACTTAATACAATTAAAACATCTAAACTAAACTAAACTCAAAACAGCACTTCTGAAGTCAGGTCTATGAATTGAACGGCAGTAAGTAACTTCAAGTTGGTATTTATAAATAAATACCCATCGATCTATCAAACGTGGTGTCAGAAAATATTTGAAATAGCTAAGCTAAAGTTAATGTCTTAAATAAATGTACTTATTTTCTTGGTGACCTCAATCCAAAGATACTCAGATTATCATAAAGGAAAACCAAAGAATGGTTGGTTGGTTCTTTGTTAGTTGGTTCTTTGTTGGTTGGTTGGTTGGTTCTTTGTTGGTTGGTTGGTTCTTGGTTGGTTGGTTTGTTTGGTTGGTTGGATGGATAGTTGGTTCTTTCTTGGGTGGTTGGTTGGTTGGTTTTTTGTTTGTTGGTTGGTTGGTTCTTGGTTGGTTGGTTAGTTCTTTGATGGTTGGTTGGTTGATTCTTTGTTAGTTGGTTGGTTCTTTGGTGGTTGGTTGGTTGGTTCTTTGTTGGTTGGTTGGTTCTTTGGTGGTTGGTTGGTTGGTTCTTTGTTGGTTGGTTGGTTCTTTGTTGGTTAGTTGGTTGGTTGGTTTTTGGTTGGTTGGTTAGTTCTTTGATGGTTGGTTGGTTGATTCTTTGTTAGTTGGTTGGTTCTTTGGTGGTTGGTTGGTTGGTTCTTTGTTGGTTGGTTGGTTCTTTGTTGGTTGGTTGATTCTTTGTTAGTTGGTTGGTTCTTTGGTGGTTGGTTGGTTGGTTGGTTCTTTGTTGGTTGGTTGGTTCTTTGTTGGTTGGTTGGTTCTTTGTTGGTTCTTTGTTGGTTGGTTGGTTCTTTGTTGGTTGGTTCTTTGTTGGTTGGTTCTTTGTTGGTTGGTTGGTTCTTTGTTGGTTCTTTGTTGGTTGGTTGGTTGGTTGGTTCTTTGTTGGTTGGTTGGTTGGCTGGTTCTTTGTTGGTTGGTTGGTTGGTTGGCTGGTTCTTTGTTGGTTGGTTGGTTGGCTGGTTCTTTGTTGGTTGGTTGGCTGGTTGGTTCTTTGTTGGTTGGTTGGCTGGTTGGTTGGTTGGCTGGTTCTTTGTTGGTTGGCTGGCTGGTTGGTTGGTTGGCTGGTTCTTTGTTGGTTGGTTGGTTCTTTGTTGGTTGGTTGGTTCTTTGTTGGTTGGTTGGTTCTTTGTTGGTTGGTTGGTTCTTTGTTGGTTGGTTGGTTCTTTGTTGGTTGGTTGGTTCTTTGTTGGTTCTTTGTTGGTTGGTTCTTTGTTGGTTGGTTGGTTCTTTGTTGGTTGGTTGGTTCTTTGTTGGTTGGTTGGTTCTTTGTTGGTTGGTTGGTTCTTTGTTGGTTGGTTGGTTGGCTGGTTCTTTGTTGGTTGGTTGGTTGGTTGGCTGGTTCTTTGTTGGTTGGTTGGCTGGTTGGTTGGTTGGTTGGTTCTTTGTTGGTTGGTTGGCTGGTTGGTTGGTTGGTTGGTTGGTTCTTTGTTGGTTGGTTGGCTGGTTGGTTGGTTGGTTGGTTCTTTGTTGGTTGGTTGGCTGGTTGGTTGGTTGGTTGGTTGGTTCTTTGTTGGTTGGTTGGCTGGTTGGTTGGTTGGTTGGTTGGTTCTTTGTTGGTTGGTTGGCTGGTTGGTTGGTTGGTTGGTTGGTTCTTTGTTGGTTGGTTGGCTGGTTGGTTGGTTGGCTGGTTCTTTGTTGGTTGGTTGGTTGGTTGGCTGGTTCTTTGTTGGTTGGTTGGTTGGCTGGTTCTTTGTTGGTTTGTTCATTGGTTGATTTTATTCTTTCGTTCGTCCCAGTTTCGCTCCAACCCAAACGCCCAAACAAAACAAGTCATGCTACGCTAGAATAACGGAAACAAAATGGCGCCAACAAATACAACCATCCAAAATAAGAGCTGCATATGAAAACACATCATCATGGCAGTGTCATCATCAATTAACAAGTAAATATCAAAGCAGAACTAGTCGCTGAAGAGTTGTTACGAAGCCGAATGAGTTACAAAGCAATATCAACTATATAAACTAGTTGGCTGCCATCATATACTATAAAACATATAAAGCGTTATCTGCAAATCAATGCGAAGTAGCGCTTCACAGCAACAAGGGATTTGAAATCAATGCGATGAAACACATTTAGTGGCTGTTTTATAGGAGATTCAATATTACAGTATGGTAACAATCCTTAAACAGTCTCCCCATTAATTTCTTGACATTTATTGTATCACAATACACGTTTGTTACTACCGGGGTCGATTTTGCTCGTCTGGTACAACAGGGATTAGTTAGAAGTGGTCATCTGTTGCGTTCTACAAAGATTATAGATACTAGTTATTTCAAAAGCTGAGTGAAATCATCATCAGCAAATTCATCCCCGATTCAACAGGAAATGTTCACAATGCTCAAGTCGAGTCAGCTGAAATGCCAGTCCCTAATTTTAGATTTTTTTTTTAGTACTCCCAGAGTTAGTAGAACGGAACAGATGACTTATGAGTGTGTGTTTTTTGTTTCAACACAGGCAGGAAATGTGGAAATCACAGAGAATTCCTCTGACTTCACTTAAAATAACCGTTCGTACAGGTGTTGGAACGACTGTCGGTTCTTTTTTAAAAATTTTTTATTATTTGCCTCACAGTTTACACGTGCAGTAGTTAAGGTTATAAAATGTTAGGACGACGCTGTGCAGACCCGGTCGATTCGAAAAAAAAGTTTTTGCGTGGAGATGCCAACAGAAAAAGGAAAAGGAAAATACTCAACTAGTCACTGGGTTTCTATAGCAACGCTGCACATTGTTGCCGAACCTTGAACAGAAACACCATGAAAACAAGACAAGTTCTTTTTATGAAACGTTTTGAGTTTTTGGGCGTCGGAGAAAGCAGCACTTCTGCACCCGTACGTTCATGTTCAAATTTAAATTTTCCACAAATCTGTCTTCTTTCATTGACGGTCGATTGTATTTGCATAATGATCGTTGTCTTTTGTTGCCTTTTCGCAGAGATACTTCAATCGGACCGACCCAACCTGAGGAGAACACAGAGCGAAGAGACTCCCGGCACAGCTGGATCTCACAACCGGTACGAACACACTCGTAGTCTTGAACCAAAACTGGATCTACACAACAATTCTCATACTAATTAGCTGAAACAGGAAGTGTTGTTTGTCTTGGCTTTATCGGATATATTCCCTAACCCTGAACAATCTATTATTGTGTCTCAATTCAGATACTTCCCTTCCATGTAATATACCAGTAAGCAAATTTTGCGCTCTTACCGGAAATGACCATCGCAAAGTTTTCTTCTTCTTCCCCTTTTTAATGGTGAATTGTCGCCAACATATCAAATATAAGAATGTCTAATATATCTAATATAATATAATATAAGGATTCTTATATTAGATAAGAATGAAAGCCTTAGGGTCAATCCCATTTCTACCCTTTACGTATGTAAGCGTCAGAACTCGTATACTCCCCATAAGAGCAGACTTCCGAACTCCGATGTAAGTTTCAAACAATAAGAAACTTTCCTCTCGCTGGTCACACTTGAGCAATATTGCGCAACACTACCCTGATGGTTTCAGGTGTTATTACTCCGTCTGCTGCGCTTTGCTACGGATCAGTAAGCTCCCCGAAAGCGGACCAAATTACGCACATAGTGACGTACGAAAATCTCCGAAAGGCTTGCGCGTTCGCGTTAGCAGAAGGTCTATCGGTCTCGATTCTCTTCCGGATGAAGCGGGGAGGGGGCCACGCAACCCCTTCAAACGAAGCTGTCCCGGGAAGGGGTATGAGAAATTTCCCAGCGTGCACCAGGACACGGATGCAAAAGTTAGCGATTCAATTAATAAACCGGTCGATACATTTCACTTGTTAAGCTAACTTCTGGCTAATCAATAACGTTTGTTAAAGTTAGCCTGGCGATCGCTAGTTGTTTTCCATTGGACATAAATGAGTCTGTAGACGGCATCTTTGTTTGTTTGTTGTCATTCGGTCGCCATGGAGACTTGTCGTCTTTACGTCTTTACCCCTCAACAATTTGTTTCAAGGGATGAAGGGGTAGAGGTCGGGTAAAAAAAAGAGAAAAGGGATTGGCCGTTTATATCAGGACGTCTCGCAGTGAATTATAGTCAACGTCTCTCTTGAAAGATCGGGTCGTCCCGTTCTTTTGGGCAAATTCTTTCAGTTTCTATCAGATTGGATAGAAAAGTGTCTAAACTTCTGTCTCTCAACAGATGTTTTAAGACATGGTTTTGGTTGGACCACTAAGGAACAGTTAGAGTCTTGTCCCAAAGCCACTTCAGCTTCTCTTGGCTTTACGGTAACTTATTTGGGCAACCGTCGTGCTGAAATGTGAATTGTCACCTCAGTCTCAAGCGTGCGGACCTCTTAAGTATTTTTTGGGGGCATTCATCATTTTCCTCATTGCCCAGTCTCCGCATAACACGGTACTGCCCCCACCATGTTGCACTGGTATTATTTAGGTGACGATTACCGCCCGTTCGGTCTTCATCAGATGTAGTGTTCGGAGATCCGTTGACAGGCTTCGAAGTTTGTCTCATCAGACCGGAGAATGTGTTTCTTTATGCTCTCAGAGGCTGTGACAGCCAGACTGGGGTTTGCTCTTACTCTTACGCCGCTTACTCAAGGTGGCATCCGTCCAACGAGTCTACCATAAAAGCCTGATTGATGAAGTGCTGCTGAGGCGGCTGTCCTTCTGGCAGCTTCTACTTTTCTCTGGAGATGACTTGTGAAGACTCTATGCAGGGACCATTGGGTTCTTGGTCACCTCGCTTGACCAGGGCCCTTCTTGCCCTGTTATTCAGTTTTGTTTCAAACCGCCAACTGTAAGAAGTCAGAGTCCTAGTGGTTAGAAACTTCCTCCGTTTCATTTTATCGTCATGGAGTCTACTGTGGATCGGGGGAAACATATTCATTAGAGGTGGATATTGCTACAGATTTCCTGAATCGATTTGAATCCGATTCAAAAGGATATGATACGACATGATACAGATTCGTGATGAGATATTTAAATTGCAATAACTGTTTTTCGGGGAGGAGGGTGGCGGGAAAGACACGCAGGGAAGCTTGACCCGGTCGGGATTCGAACCGGTGAACACCTGTGCGGCGCGTGCGCCACAACCATTCGATCCGTTTCCTCTCCGTCCTCAGACTTTTGGCAAACATTAAAAGATCGATCAAAGGCTCTTTTTTTGGAATCGATATCTGCTTTTTCAAATAAAGATTGATACGAACCGGAAAATCCAGCCGTAACGTTTATAATTACAGGTTACCGAGTTTAGTCCGACGGGCCAAAGTTGCAATTTTATCTACTGGGATTTCAATTAAATATATAACTTAAAGCGCAAAAGTAAATAGTTTGTGAAGCCACTGTGTAGCAGGAGGCTCCAATGACCTGGAACGGGGCCTCAACCAACTGTGAGTTCATGGCTTTTGTCTCGAACCTCTTGAACGTTCACACACAATGGAAAACCATCGTTTTTTTTTTTTTTTCTAAGCGTCTAAATCAAGCGCAGGTCATTACGTTGCCGGGGTTTCGAATCTCCCTAGACGTTGTGGTAAAATAATAGCGCAGTAATAAACTTGAATAACCTTTTTTTTTTTTTTTTTAACCTTTTCTAAAACACTGTTTGCAAAAGTGCCAGTATGAAAATAATAAACCCAGAGGTTAGAACGGTAATCAAAACAAATGGAAGAAAGAAAAAAAATAGAGACGAACCGAGTGAAGTACGGTCGACGAGTGCCAGGGTGGGTTTTTTTTTCCCCCCACCGATTGTGGTTTCGGATCCACTTCCCATTGGCTGAGACGGATAATGAATGGTAGAGTAAGCTGCGTTTTATTTCAAAGCTTTGCGGTACGGGTGCACGGGGTCAGATGGTATTTCCCTCGAAACGTCGTAGCACGAGTCCAAACTGCTGCTATCGCGGACGAGGAAGTCAACATCTACATCTGGTCGTGCTTGTACTTGTTGCTTCCTTCTTCCCGAACAACCGGAACGCCGTCTGGTTGATTCCGCTTCCAACTTCAACCTCGGCATTCCTCGGTCCTGGGGAGGGAAAGCTAACGTGATTATCTTTGTATGAACGTTCTTGTCAGAAAAGCAAAGTTATATTTAGCTTTCGGAAAACATGAGGGTGTTCTGAGGGTGGTGGGGGGGTGGCCAACATCGTCACCTTCATCCGTGTATACTCTTTTACTTGTGCCAGGTTTATTCCCCCGAGTCAAGAACAACAAGAGTTGCGTATTAGCGATAAAGTAAATCCAAATGTTGACTTTTGTCTCTCCTCATCTCCTTTTCTTTCACTTTCCCCGCTCATCTGTTCCACATTCCATTTTCCTTTTTTGCAGGAGTAACAGACACTCGGTGGGGGGTTCGCAGAGTGGCTCCCCAGGGGGCTCCAGAGGGGGGTCTCTGACTAATGGAGAACTGACTGAAGAGCAGACCCCCGGGCCGGGCTTGTCCTGTCGTCGTCGGTCCTCCAAGAGTCACGGAAGCCCGGGAAACAACGCAGGTATATGACACCTCACTACACAAACCTGGTTTAAATAAGGTTAAGACTTTCTGTGAATATAAAAAATGTGTAAAGGAAAGATGTTAACAGAGGCAAACCCCTTTAAGGTCCTCGGGTACGGTGTTCTAGAAAAGCAGAAGTAGGTTAACCAGTAGGAAAAACCAGTAGGAGGTTAATACAAGACCTGACATGTCTGTGGAGATTCTCACTCATCAAGGTTATTTTATCCAACGTAGTTGAATCTAAAGCAAATGAGCTGTTGAAATTTCTTCAATGTGTTTCACCGTTGACTATTCTTCACCACGGGGTTTTGTCCACCTGAAGGAAAAACTGAAGAAGAACTTCAGACTGTTGTCCAACGGACATCTTCAGCTCTGAAATTTTTCTTCAGTTCAGAACTGAAGAACTGAACTTCAGAAATGTACAGCAGGTCCAGAGATCTGAAGACTGGTGCCCAACTGGCATGTTCAGTTCTGAACTTCAGACCTGAACAGGCCCGTTGGACACCAGTCCAACCAGACCAGTGGAACCAGTTCTTCAGAGTTCTTAGAACTATAGAAGCCTCTTGGACAACGAGATCTGAGGGTTCTCAGTGTTTAATATGTAATTATTGTATATCTTTTATATACTTCAACGGGTTCCACAGCAGTTAGAGCTTTGTATATCAAAAGCAGGTTATAAAAGTATATGTTACTTTTAACTAGTTAGGACCTAACGTGCCCATTAACAAAATCTGTTTAAAATCGAAGCATTTTCTGAAAACCAGTTCCAAAAACCTGAGGGTTTTCTAACAGGATTCTCTAAATTCTTTATTTGTCAACCTCTGAAGGAGATAGAGACATGAAATAAAAATAATTCAGAGCTCACACTTTATATTTCACTGGAAATAATAGTTTTTGTCCGAATGTCAGCAAACTCGACGAAATCCTCCTCAGATATGATATATTCCTTAGCATAGCTTGGCTAGCGGCTCGAAAGGTCCTTCAGAGTTTGGATCAGATTTTTTTGAAGTTGTTGTCGTTCTAGAAAATGCTGCACTCTGCTTTATATCTGCTTGCTTTGTATTTTTCAGTTCGACGGCCGTTGTACGATGCCAAAGTTGAAAAATCGAAACCGACTTTCTCGATCGCTAAAATCAGGGCCGTATCTTTAGCCGTTTAGCTAGGGCTAAAACCAAAACAAACCACACTTCCCATGATGCATTTAGCTTACCCCATGCATATTTTATCAATCCATGGACCATTTAGCCTTTTATGTGTGTTGAAAACAATGACCCCGCCTAAGAGTTGTTCAGGTCGCAGCTAATCGTAATAGGCTAACAGGAAGCTAGTTCAGAGATTTAAGAACTTGGATGGAAATTGTAAGATGATTTATATGATTCTATAGATTATATCTTTATGTTTACACACAGAGTCCTAGTATTTCTGTTTAATCTTTGTGCAGAGGTAAAAAAAATATCAAATAATACGATCAATAAATTAAGTTTGGGAATTTGTCGGGTCTTGGTCGTTAGATGATGGGGGTACTTTCAAATTCCTTAAATATTTCAACTTGGATGTTTGTACAGTTGTGAATTATGGCAAGGTTATGGTCATTTATTTTATATTTAGTGTTTTTGTATCCATATTTTTTGAGGGGGAGCATATAGAATTAAAAAAATAACGGCCCCAGAATGGAGCTTTGAGGTACTCCGCACGTAACACTTACCGTATCCAATGGACACAAAGAAGTGTTTCTTGGTTCTGCACCATTTTAGCCAAAATTTTTTTTTTTTTTTCTAACCTTTCCATTAAAATATCACAGTCAGCAGTGTTGAAAACTTTTAAGCTAACACTGCAACAATGAGCCACTCTTTCATCCATCTTTCCATCTCTTGTTCCTTTCCCCCCTTTTCGTCTTCTCCCAGACAAAGTGGAGTTGACGTCAAACGGGTTGGACAACGGTCGCGGGGGCGTGGCCCATCACATGCCGTCCCTGTCCCCGTCCTCCCCGTCAGCCCGATCCCCGGCCGCCAACAGCAGCAGCAGCAGCAGCGGAGGCGGAGGCGGCGGTAGCCCCTCTCCGGGTCAGGACGCCCTCGGTCCAGCTGCCCCCGCCGAGCCCGGGCCTAACGCCACCACCACCGCCACAGATCAAGCCGGTAGCAACGGCAGCAGCGGCGGCAGCAACACAACAGAGTGCAGCACAGACTCGCTCCCGGCAGGGTAAGAGTTTCACAAACATGGAAATTGGAAAAATACTCTCTCAATGAAATGTAAACATGTATAAACCGCACACGGCTCTGAAACAAATATTCGGGTTTTTTTTTCTTTCTAGGCGAATCTATAAACTTAAAGCAGCCGTTCAGCACAGTCTCCCAAAAGTATTAGTGCTTTTTTTTTTTCCTTCAAAACTAATGGACCAATGTTGTTATTATGTTTTTTTTTTTTAAATATGTAAAATCAGAAAATAGGTAAAAACAAACACAATAGAGAGATTTTGCCCTTAACCCTCAGGGGTTAAGGGCAAAATGAGCCTATTGTCCAGTTTTGAATACTTTTAGATTTTCACTTTACACGTCATTACCACGTAAAAAACGTACTTTTTTCCAACACAACTTCACCTGTATGATTAAACAATTCCTTTTTCTCTCTTTAACCTACTTAATTAACTTAGGGTTAGTGTTTAGGGTACCCTAATCTAAGGGTACCTGGTGGGGTGCCCAGGTTTACCTAGGTAGGGTACAAGGTACTCCTAACCCTAGGTACCCTAGTGTTAAGGTTAGGGTACCCTAATCCTAGGGTACCCAGGTAACCGTAGGGTACCCTACCTGGGTGCCTAAGTGGGTACCTTAGGGTAACCAACCTGGATATCTAGGTAGGGGGCCCAGGTAGGGTACCCTTGTGTTAGGGTTAGGGTACCCTAATCCTTAACCCTAGTGTTAACACAAGGGTACTCGTCAGGGTACCCTACCTGGGCACCCTACCAGGGTACCCTAGGGTTCCTTGGGTACCCAACCTAGATACCCTAGTTAGTTTACCTTACCTAGGTATCCTACCCGACCCTCCCTAATCCTAACCTGAACAACTCAAGCTCCACCATCAAGAGCTTTCGGGTGTATCTCATAGTTCCCAGCAGCAGATGGCGTTTACCCAGTTGTCACTGGGTTTAACTGTAAAACTCAAACCAGTCTTTCAAATTTTCCATTCAAAACTGATGCGCTTGAAATTACAGGAACCGTTTTCATGATGGCGACACCACAGCAGTAGTTTTTTTTTTTAATGTTTTCTTCTTTTTTTTTTTTTTTGAACCGTACCAGCATGTGGCCACCGACTAAAAGTGTCATGTACAGTATGTTTTAGCTTCTATTGTGAGAAATATGAGAATCCACCCGTAGTAAAACTTTTAATTTCCTCTTTCCTTCCATCCTCATGACTGCATAGCGTAATAAAAAAGTTGTATTGCTCCTCGCACCTGTAAAGTATATCATTCTTTCCCTTCATGTATTTAATTCCATTTAAAATCTTATATTCACATAATTACTGTAAATTTGAAACGATTAAAGAAGGAAGGGGGGTAAAAGGAATAAAACTCGACATAAACAGCTTTTGAATTAAACGTTCGCATTGATTCGGTGTCGCTGGCGTCACTTTTTCTGACGTGAAATGTTGTCGGAAAAAGTAAAACGAGCCCCAGACATGTTTGCTGAAGAACTGCGTAGGTATTAAAAGGCGCTAACCACTTAATTTAGCGAATGATTGCAGGTAGTTAGCGCACTTAGCGTCAGTGCTCCCTCTGTCATCGGCTAATGGGCAGAAGAACTCGTTTGCCGTCGTTAACGTCTAATTACGCTACGCTAGCTAATTAGGAAATCTTAGCAAAATGGGTCCTTTCGGATATTTCTGTAACATGTGAATCTCTGTCCGTTTAGCTGGGAGCAGAGGGTGTTGCCTCACGGACGAGTGTATTACGTCGACCACAACACCAAAACCACAACCTGGGAGAGACCACTGCCACCAGGGTAGGCCTGTTACCACTTCTATTCATGTGTTTTTTGTTTTTTTGTTTTTTGTTTTTTTTGTACCTGGGTGCTGGTGGTGTGTGTTTTCGCCTAATGTGCCAACAGTTGGACTGAATATCAATCGACTTTACGGCGTCTCATTATATCGAAGTTTAGCCGTTTCCAAGCGCAAATGAGAGGCTTTTATTTGGGAATTTCTCTCGATCGATATCATAAAAATAAGAATAAGAACTCGAAGCAGTAATTTTTTTTGTCAGGAGTTAAGAGGCAATTTGGTTTTATAGCACCTCAAACTTTAGAAACTGAAGTGGTACTTGTAGATGTTGTGTGTGTGTGTATATATATATATATATATATATATATATATATATATATATATATATATATATATATATATATATGAACTCAAAGGTAGCAGTTGCTGTCAGATGGATGTGTTATTGTAGTTACTAAAACTTAATTTTTTACATGCACATTATATATGCACAGTTGTATACACACACACACAGACGAATGAGACTATATATACTCACATACATGTATATATAGATGTACATATATAGTGTATGTTAACAGTTATGAGATGTAATAGTAATAGTAAGATATGACACTATATATATATATATATATATATATATATATATATTATTATATATATATATATGTATATATATATATTCTCTATATAGGTTTGTATATACACATAATATACATGCGTATAATATACACACGTGTATATGTGTTTGTTTGTGTATATAGTCTCATTTTTAATAATACTTACGTATGTACACACATATATATGTGTATATATACATATATGTATATACATGCATGGTTAGTGAACACGCGTATATTAGTTATTACTATGTAAATGTATATAAGCATATATACTCTCTCTCTCTCTCTCTATATATATATATATATATATATATATATATATATATATATATATATTTAATATTATATATGTAATACTATATAATATATATGTAATACTTGTATATATTATTATAGTATATAATAGTTATAAACCAGGTTTAGTATATGTGTATATCTATGTATCTATCTGTCTGTCTGTCTATAACTATAATATATAACTAAACTTTAGTTAATTTCATATACTTAACTAACATATAGAAACTCTATAACTGATATTAATGTAATTGTCTTGCAACATGTCTACTGGTTTGTAGCAGAAACCTTTAACTGACTGTAGGACTCAGGTAATAAGCTACAACAGCTTCCTCTGTGTTGCGTTTTAAAGGCTGCTGTGATCGTTAATGCTTCTCTCGTCAGCCGCCAGACCACAGCTTCTTGTTTGTTACTTTAGGAAGGTGTTTTATGTCGCCCCAATTATAACAATATACGTTGTAATTGGCCCTAATTCGCCCGGTTCGACTGCAGTGTTTGTGCGTCGAGCCGCTCGTTTTTTTTACTTGCACCAATTATTTATTGATTTTTTTTCACAGTGTGTGTGACGGGGTGACACAGAGAAAGAGAGGCTGTTTTTTAAGAAAAGGTCACCCCTGCTTCTCCGCCACCAACCCCTCCCAACCCACCCACCCACCCCCCCCCAAAAAAAAAAAAAAAAAAAAACCCTCCAACCCCCATCTCAGTTTTTCCATACAAGGAACGAGAGCGTGGGGGCCCGGAGAACAAAAGTCCTTTCTTAGCGCCACATGTACTTCCATCCACCACGATGTTGGCTGCCGGCCGCTGGGCCTTCAGAGGATCAATTAGCAGGCTAATGCCGGGCTAGCACTCCAGATGTACACACCAGGAACTGTTTAGAGGTTGCGGAGGGGGTTAAGCAATCTAGATGTGCACACTGAAAACGAAGAAAACCCATGCGAAAGCCAAACTGAAGGGGAGCTGAGTCACCCCCGCTGTTCTTTGTCAACACGCCGTCGACATCGTAAAACGATTCACAGTCAAAACAGTAGCGGAGCTTTTTTTAATTAAAACTAATGCTGTTTACATGAATTTCGTACTTGCCGGCATCACATCTGTCAACCACATGTTACAATAGCTTTCCGTGATTTATCACTGACTTCTTCGGCGGTGAAAAAAAATGCTCCAATCTTTGTTAAAAGATTCATTTTTTTTTTTTTATATGTCCTTCCATTGCACTTTTATCAGCAGAAAAATGAACGGAACTAGCAGCAGTTTGAGTTTAAAAAAACAACAAAAAAAACGGGCAAAACCCAAACGGAGAAATTTGTCAACGAATACTACGGGCTGAGTTTTATCGACCGGAGTCTGAGCCACAAACCGCCAAAGAATAAAAGAGATTTTCTACAGGAAACTAAATGAAACTTTTCTGAATTCCACAGTCGAGTGTGTCGAGCGTCTTTCGTATTTGTAAGATCGTAACTAAAATATCAGGGGCGCCGGGTTACCCTTACGCTTATCTCAAAGAGTTAACTGTCCGCTTCTAGGTCCAACAAGGTCATGAAATAGATATTTAATGACACAACTCGTACAAGGAGTCAAAGTCAGATAGCAAAACTAAGTAGAGACTCTCACTCGGGCTCCTGTGGGCTTTGGGATTTTCCCTGGCTCCAGTAAATAACTAGCTAGTACTAATATCAGAGAGGGACCAGTGTTTTTCCTGCCTTTTAAAGGAAGCTCAGAGGCACGGTGGTCAGGGAGGCTATCCCTCAACCAAATAACTCCCTGTGTTTGCGATCAGCCACACTACTGAAGTGTCCTTGAGGAAGATGCTGAAAGCGAGCAGAGGTAGCGTCCTGTAACTGAGTCGGACTCCTGACCGCAAGAGAAGAAGAAGAAAAAAAAAAAAAAGAGAGGGCCTTTTTCTCTCAGAAGACAAAAAAAGTGTCATTATTAGTCAGTGTCTTCCATGTGCTGTAGTTTCAGAATAAAGGTCGGTCTCCCGACTGATGACACCAATGCTTGCAAGTAGCTTTTACGTCTTCTGGACGAATTAAACTAAGGCTGAATAGTTTGGGAATAACAGCGCTACTCTATCTTTATTTATCTAGTTTGAACTTTTAGAATGAGTTCAAACAGGAAGAAAATCTGCCAAAATGCATCTTTGTTATTGTTACTTCCTCTTTAACCTGTAGAGTACTTGTCCAATTTTGGCCTTTTGGAATTGTTTTGTAAGAAAACGGGCACATTAAAACATAACCGCGGTTCTGAGGTATTTTGGCTTTTAGAATGAGTTCAAACAAGGAGAAAATCATTCAAAATATATCTTTTAGTTGTTACTTCCTCTTTAGCTTGTAGGATACTTGCTCCGGCTTTGGCCTTCTGGAATTGTTTGGGAATAACGCAGCACTACCGATTGGTCTGGTTTTAAAGCGCTACTGCATTAAATCATAACCCTGAACTATTTGAGCCTTTAGAATTAGTTGAAACAGGAAGAAAATGGGTCAAAATGCATCTTTGTAATTGTTACTTCCTCTTTAACTCAAAGAACACTTGTTCAGTTTTGATTTTTTTTTGGAAATGTTTGGTAAGAAAACCGCACTACCGATTGGTACGGTTTGAAAGGGAAACTGCATGATAACATAACCTCGACTTTGAACTATGAGTTCAAACGGGGAGAAAATTAGTCAAAATGCTTCATTGTAATTGTTACTTCCTCTTTAACCCAAAAAATACTTGTTCTAATTTGGCCTTTTGGAATTATTTGGAAAGAACACGGGACTACCCGTGGTTTAAAAATGGTACCGCATGAAAATGGAACCACGGCTCTGAAATATTTGAGCCTTTTGTTGCCTTTGGACCTTTAGAATGAGTTCAAACAAGAAATCAATCTGTCCAAATGCATCTTTGTAAGTGTTACTTCCTGCTTGACCCTTAGAATACTTGTTCCAATTTGGTCTTTTTGCGAATAATACCATTTTTGCCTTTTATATATTAGATTAAAAATCTACTTCCGGAGGGTTAGGGTATCTTAAAAGGCATCTCTACAATAACTTAAGAACTTCCACTAACCCTTTGATACTAAGATACTAAGATAAATGCACCTGATTTGGAAAATTTGCCAGATTTGGGGAAAAAAAAATCACCGTATCTCAGATTTTTTAGAACTAGAGTATAAAGTCGCAAAGTTGGAAGCTGAGCCGCCCGAGACCTGATGTCATTCTGCAGGCACAAGTTGGGTGTGGACGCACAGGCGCGGTTTTTGTTTGGAAAAAAAACAAAAAAAAAAAAAAGTTATTTACCTTGATGACGTACCGAGGATTTGTTGGAAGTCAGAACCTTCCATCTGCGGCTTTTCATCCAACGCCCCCCATTTTTTTTTTTTTTTCCCTCAATTATGTCCTTTCAATATTTAAAACTCATCCAACTATTTTTTTTTTTTTTTTTTAAACAAATTAAAGTGATTTACAGTAGTCCTGCAAAACGTGGGTGACCAAAGTGTTGTATTTCCTGCAACTGCCTCAATAATAAAATAAAATTCACCCTGTGGTTGAATCTTTTTAATTAAGAGTAGCAGTTTTTTTTTTTTTTTTTGCATTGACGGATACACAATTTTAAATACCATACAGTCATGTTGGGCTCTTCCAGTAACAAAAAAAAAAAAAATCTACTAAATTATTCAGCAGTAATTGCCGACGCTGAAAATAGAAAACAGAATCAGGGTGGGGCACCATGAACCACAGAACCATGAGGTTGAAACATCCCCTGATCTGAATCCAGATCTTTGTTGTTTCCTCATGTTCTTTCATATGAATAAAAAAAAAATAATAATAATAATGAAAATGTTGGATGATGATGATGATGATGTGTCCCGGCTGAGTTTTTCGGTCTGAAACATTTCCGCGCCGACTGTCACTAAATATTTCACGCGGCTTTCCTCCCGCACAGTGAAACGTGTGTGTTTGGTGAGTTCACATTAATCCTTCATGTGCAACAAATGAGTCTATTTAGAGGAGTTGGAACCCGGTGGGAGGACGGGGCAAAACTAAAAGCTCTGCCTTCAACAGTCCGACCATAATTTTGTGACATTAAAACATCACATTTTCTATGTGATTATTTAGAATGTTTCTTGTATGTTGGCATCTCTTCTTTTTTTTTTTTTTTTTTTTTTTTTTTTTTTTTTTTTCCGTTAGCATACGCAAGTCAACTACGTGTTCTCTCCCAAAAATTCTGCAGCGCTTAAGTCAGAGATATGAGAATAGCAGCAGAATAAGCAGCCAGTCCTGCAGAAACCGGGCAACTGATTGGTTTGTGCGAACCTACGTCGACGTTTGTTTCCTCGGACCGTTTGTATCTAAGCCCGCGTCCAGACTTCCTGTCTCGGGGGGGAGAGAGAACAAGATACGACACTGGCAGGCAATGACACACAAAAGCAGAACATGGTTTTTGTCATTGGGGGGGAAGAAAAGCCCATTGTTTCATGTTGGCATTGTCTTTAAGAGAATAAACTGAAGATTAAACCAAAACAAAAGGAAAATGTGATCGTCTGCCAGTTGGAAATTTGATGTTTGGGAGATTTTTTTTTTTTTTTTTTGGTATGTTTTAGTTATTAAAAAGGATGAAAATCTAAAAAGTTTGTTTGAGGTCAATGGAAGTGTTAACTGGAAATGTATTTGTTAAAATTATTGATTATCTTTACCCCTTGACCCCATCATCCTTGTAACCACAACTTTAACCCAAACCCTTTAACTTTATACCTGACCCTCCTAACCAGAACTTTATACCTGATCCCTTAACCCTAAGTTTAGACCTGACCCCCTAAGTCTACCTTTAGACCTGATCCCCTAACCCTAAGTTTATACCTGACCCCCTAACCCTGAGTTTAGACCTGACCCCCTAAGTCTACCTTTAGACCTGACCCCCTAACCCTAAGTTTAGACCTGACCCCCTAACCAGAACTTTATACCTGACCCCTTAACCCTAAGTTTAGACCTGACCCCCTAAGTCTACCTTTAGACCTGATCCCCTGTTTATACCTGACCCCCTAACCCTGAGTTTAGACCTGACCCCTAAGTCTACCTTTTAGACCTGACCCCCTAACCCTAAGTTTAGACCTGACCCCCTAACCAGAACTTTATACCTGACCCCTTAACCCTAAGTTTAGACCTGACCCCCTAAGTCTACCTTTAGACCTGATCCCCTAACCCTAAGTTTATACCTGACCCCCTAACCCTGAGTTTAGACCTGACCCCCTAAGTCTACCTTTAGACCTGACCCCCTAACCCTAAGTTTAGACCTGACCCCTTAACCCTAAGTTTTGACCTGACCCCCTAACCCTGAGTTTAGACCTGACCCCTAAGTCTACTTTTGACCTGACCCCTAACCCTAAGTTTAGACCCCCCTAAGTCTACCTTTAGACCTGACCCCTAACCCTAGAACTTTAGACCTGACCCCTAACCACCCCCTTACCCCCAACCCTAATTTTAAACCTGACCCTCTAAGTCTACCTTTATACCTGACCCCCTAACCCTAAGTTTATACCTGTGCCCCTAATGCTGCCATTAATCCTGACACCCTAACTCATTGTTGAAATGGATTTTTACCAAACCTAATCTAACCCATACCAACGGACCTGATCTAAACCTTTTAAACCCAACTCTTTTCCTTTTTCCCACTCTCACCGTTTTCTTTTTTCTTGCCCGTGTTTATTTTTTCTCGCCCCTATAAATCAGTGCTCTTACTATCAGTCCAGTTGCCTCTAATACCGCCGCCCACTCTCGACGTGCTTAATAAAGATGTTGTTGAAAGCCACAGCCTCTCTCACCACCGCCGCCACCTCCTCTTTCTTTTTTATACAGCTGGGAGAAGCGAGTGGACCAGCAGGGCCGATTCTACTATGTAGACCACAACACCAGAACCACCACATGGCAGAGGCCCACGGCCGAGTCGGTGCGCAACTACCAGCAGTGGCAGAGCCAGCGCAGCCAGCTGCAGGGCGCCATGCATCAGTTCAGCCAGCGCTTCCTCTATCAGGTACAACCAGGCCTTTACTAACTAGCTAGCTTTACATATACAGCATGCTAGTACACATGGTGTGATCAAACCTCATGATGACATGCTTCCTTGACCCAGTCAGACTTGAGGCGACCATCAAAGTCTCCCAAAAACCTCAGCGTTTTTTTTTGAAAAGCAGCTCCCTAAAATCTGAGGTTTTTCTGACGGGGGTTTTTCTAAATCCTTTATTTGTCAGCCTCTGCAGCAGATAGAGACATAAAATAAAAAAGCATTAAGAGCTCAGACCTTTGGACTCTGCTTCAGTATTTCTCTCTTTGATCAGTTCAGCAGTCGCCGTAAGACTTAAAATTTAACGTTTTTGGATGCTAAGATCACAGCTGTATGTTTAGCCGTGTAGCTAAGGCTAAAACCAAAACAAACCTACACTTCCCAGGATGCATTTGATGCATTCAATTGGTCATGAGTGTTAAAGACAATGACATCCGGACTTGATAGGTTCAACAGGAAGTCAATGCAGACGTGACGACTTAGATGTAGGTATAATACGATATAATACGACTTGAAACGCAACTTGAATACGTTTGGAGACGGGAAGGTTTGGGCAATAGCTGAAGTACAAACTCAAAATTAGATTTTACCCGCTGATAGAATTCTCACGAAATCTACAATGATGGTAAAAATGGTAAAATAACCGTATTTATGTAGCGTTTTTGTTGCGATGACTCAAATCGCGTTACACTACAGTTGACATTCATCCGTTCCCAAAGCACCTCTATACATTATGCTATGAAAATACCATTCACATACATTGGAACATTGGTTTTCCAAGACATTCATATCAGTCTTGTTATTTGTTTCTGACCATAACATGTAGAACTTCTATGTTGTTGCATTTTTCAAGTACTACGCTACCGTGAATGGCACAGACAGAAATAGGTGGTAAAAATAAGTGGTAATTATATTATTTCTGTATATTTGCTGTTGGGTATGTAGTGTACGGTTGGTTTGTCACAGGTTCCTGCTGAAATTGAACCAATACAATAAAGATTCAGGCCATAAAATCAAAACAGGAAGTTGTAAGATTCTGACGAAGCTTACAGGAAGTGCAGGATTAGTAGGCGTACCCTTACTTGAATCAATCATATTGATTGGATCCATTGATGACGCAATATTAATCCACTATACACCGTGTTTGGATGTTTTGGATCTTGTACCTTTTGTGTTTATAGTTAATATTTCCATACTCTCTCAACTGTTTATACCAAAATAACTTGAATCTAAACCAGAGCAAGACATTGGAAGAGCAAGAAGAAAACATAACTTTGGGCACATCAAATAAATGTTTCTCAGAGTTAAAAACCTATTGAACTGAAAACAGAGTCATCTCTATATCATAACCACAGGACTGAAAACAATCTATACATGTTTTTGAACAAGTTCTGCATCGTGTATTGTCTGAGAGTCGGTGTTATTTGAGAAATGTTTGCTAGTATCTTTCCAGCGGTGTTGTAGCGTCTCAGTCGCCGTCCTCTGAGTGAATCAGCCAAGGTCAGACTGCAGCCAGACAGGAAAGACTCGGGGGACTAAAACAACAGAGCTTCCTCAATGAACCATTAGTAAAAAACCAGCCTTAAAACTCTTAAAGGCTTCAATAAAAACACTGTGTACTTGTGCTGCAGTATTTAACCACTTTATGTGCACATTTGACTTTGTTTCTTCCTGTTTATGTAGTTCTCTTGTAGCGCACTTGTTATTTACTTGAGTCCCGTCGTTGCTGAAGACAGACTGAAATCGTAGCCAGCGGTTTATTACTCAGTTCAACCAGAAATTTCAGCGTTCAAAACTCAGAACGACTAATTTAACTCCGACCGTTATCTTTCATCTAGTTACGACACAAAAGCGGCAGAGAAACAGAAAACTCCTTTGTGAAAAACGTCATAACGAGTTCCCATAAAACGTTAACAGGTGTTGAGGTCAGTAACTTCTATTGATTTATCGCCGTCTGCTGTTTTACAGTAGCTGTTTGTAGGCGCTTCATTGGGTTTCTAGTAATAATGCGATGTTTATTTTATTGATTGTAGCACCCGATTTTAGTGTTAGTGCTGCTGTAACTCAAGCTGCTTTCTGTATACGCTTCCATTTAGCAGGGAAAGTACAAATCACAAGAACAGGAAGGTTTTTTTATTGTGGTGTTATTGTGGTTCTTTTGAACGGTTCATTATCAGACCTGACTTCTTTTAAAGGAATGAACCAAAATGTGTCCAAAAGCAGAATTTAGCGTAGGAGAAAGTCATTAATCATAATCAACTAAGCTGTGTCACGTAACGTTGCTACACCAGCTAAAATGACTAAATTACATGTGGTGTTAAAGTCAGCTAATGTAGACAAATTAGCTAAAATAGCCAAGTTAGCTAATGTTAGCAAGTTGGCTAACATACCAAAGTTTTAGAACATATCCAAATCCGCTAACATATCCAAGTTAGCTAACATAGCCAAACTAGCTAATGTAAGGAAGTTTGTTAACATAGCTAAGTAGCCAAGTTAGTAGAAGTAGCTAGCATCATCTGTTTTCTGGGAGCTGAAATATCCCAAATTACTGCTCTTCTTTTGGGCTAACTGTGTCGGACTGTGGAAATTTTGCTAACATAAACAAGTCAGCTAATGTAGCCAGATTAGCTAATGTAGCAAAGTTTGCAAACATAAACAAATGAGCTAAAGTAGCTAGATTAGCTAATGTAGCAATGTTAGCTGATGTAACAAACGTTTGCAGACATAGCCAAGTTAGCCAATGTAGCGAAGTTTGCTAACATGAATAAATCAGCTAACCTGGAAAGATTGGCTAATGTAGCGATGTTAGCTGATGTAATGGAAGTTTGCTGACACAGCCAAGTTAGCCAATGTAGCGAAGTTTGCTAACATAAACAAGTCAGCTAACGTAGCCAGATTAGCCAATGTGGCAGTGTTAGCTGATGTAATGAAAGTTTGCTGTCATAGCCAAGTTAGCTAATGTAGTGAACTTTGCTAACATAAACATGTGAGCTAACATAACCAAGTTAGCTACTGTAGCAATGTTAGCTGACGTTACGAAAGTCTGCCGACATAGCCAAGTTAGCTAATGTAGCAATGTTAGCTGACGTAACGAAAGTCTGCCGACATAGCCAAGTTAGCTAATGTAGCGAAGTTTGCTAACATTAGCAAGTCAGCTGACACAGCCAAATCAGCTAATGCATCAAACTTTGCTAACGTAAACAAGTCAGCTAACGTAGCCAGATTAGCTAATGTAGCAAAGTTAGCTAACCTGACAGAATCTCTGACCACATTTTTCCATCGACAGAGAACAGATTTGCGGCGACATTTCGCGCAACTTTTCGGCGTTTTTATGTTTTCGTGTCGCTCGAGGCAACGCCACGCTGGGTCAGAAACAGTCAGTGTGAACCGGAGCCTTCGCCTCACCCTCCTCCCCCTCTTCTCCCACACTGTGTGTGTTTATGTGTGTGTGAGAAAAGCCAACAGGCAGGTCTGCCCTCCACGCTGATAGTACACTGCTCTGTCTTGGAATGCCCACACTGCTGATAGCAGCGACTATTTATGGCCCCAGTGTGTGTGAACAAAAGAATGGCTGAACTGGGAACGCGACGACGACGACACGGGGTGCGAAATGTGAAAATAAACCTCTCGGAAATATCGAATTCTCCTTCGCAAGGAGCCGGCCCGGGACGCTGTTTTGGCGTGTGCGCCGTTAAAGTGCACGCTCCTCCCCCTCGCGTTCGAGCAGATGTGTTCACGAGGCTGTAATGTCGAGGTCAGGTGCCACATTTCTTTTCTTGTAGCACATGACGACCGAAAGAGGGTCAAGGGGCCATTTGTCCTTTTTTTTTTTTTTTTTTTTTTTTTTGTGCGCAAGTTGGACAGATACTAAAAAAAAAAAAAAAACAAAACACAAAAAGCGTGTGTTTTTCTGTGTAATTGCAGCTCGTTAGGACCCCCCCCCCCCCAACCCCTCGAGGGACATCGGCCTCGGACTCATTAACTGCCGTTTCCGCCCCACATCCCCGACCCTACCAGTCGTCCTTTCTTTTTAACCCCACCTACCATTTTGTCGCTACCCCCAAAACTTCTGTTTTTAACCTACACCGCCCCCCCCACCCACCCACCCCATTTCCATCGCCCCACCACCTCCCAACTCTTGACTTTCTGTCCATTCTTGCAGGAACAAGGACCCTTAACAGCACCACCTGAATCGGGCCTGTGTTTTATCACTTTGAGTGAGCGAAACAGAAAACTCCCACACAGCTGCACGTCACGTTCAACTGGTGTTTACACACAAGCCGTCGGAGCTCATATTTCCATAAAGCGCTTTTTTGTACTGTGGCTTTTTTTTTTTCCCCCCCATGAATGGACAATGGGCATAACTTATGTTATGTTTTAGTTTAACGCTAATTTATTATGAGTAAAAGAAACATAAACGTCCCCTAATGCCATAAGTGCAATTTATGTCACTTTTTAGGCCTAAATAAAAACTTCAACTTTTAATGGAGAACTTGGGTGTAAAATGATTCTTGGATTTGTTAAAACAAGTTGTTACGTTCGCTGAGGAGCAAAACTACGCTAGCCCTTTCCGTTACGAACATTGTTATTTTTATCGTTTTTGTCAAAATGACTCACCGTGCTTGTTATTGTGGCACCAATTTAACTCGAAGACGTCGCTATTTTAAACCATTAAAACAGCTCAAAGTAGCTCCACACTTCCTTGTTGGTATAACGAGGGTCCTACGTCGTACATACCCTTGTTATACGAGCATTTTAAGAAAAATTCAACATGCTATCGTTTTGAATTTTGCGATGACAGTATGAATTGCGATAAAATAGAAACGAATTTAATAAAATATCGTGTTTTAAACTATACCAATAGGCCAGTGAGTATTCAGAGCCCTTTATTTCTTTACATTTTAGGAAAAATGACATCTGCGACAATGTTGAATTCTGCGATAACGATGTACATCGCAATAAAACGGAGACAAATTTAACATCGTATATCGAAAATTCATATTTCGAGTCGTATTGTGGCACTTTTTTTTAAACTATACATATAGGCCAAAGAGTTTTTAGGGTCCTCTTGGTAAGCTTTGATGTGCGATAATATTGAATATATATATAATATATAGATATAATTGCGATATAAGATACGTAATATGTATTGATTGTCGCAATTACGACATGAATTTTCGATATCATATTGTTTTTGTTTAAAAAATTTTTCTTTATCGAAGGGCCATTTTTTTTTTTTTTTTACAGTGTTGAGTAGACAGCTTGACTCGGTCGGGATTCGAACCGGCGTACATCTGCGCGGCATATATACGCCAAGGCGGTGCGCTATCACCGTTTTAATGCCGAAGAAAGACCCTTATTTTCTCATTTTAAGCGTCTACAGAATTGACAGCAATTAATAGCCATCGTGCACCTGTAGCTAATAGTATGACTGAAGGAAAGGGTTAAATTTAACGCGCGATATCGGCGGAGAAACTGCCCACCGCGCCTTCAAAGCGTCCGGCGCGCGAACCCGTCGACCTCGACTTTTTTTTACGCGCGATCCTGTTTTCCACCGGTTCCATCTTTGCGGACCAAAAAAAAAAAAAAAAAAAACCCCAAAAACATTTACTGTCGTCGCGTGAATTACTAGTTTATTCTCACTCGTGTCAAAACATGTTAGTCACGTGGTTAAAAAAATAAAAAAAAGAAATACATAAAAATACAAAAACCCCACCACTTTCACCTGCGGTGCCCGACCCTTCGGAAACAGGCCTTCAGGGCGTATTCCTTGCCGATTCCATAACACCCAGCCTTTATTTCACACGTTTCTGCCAACATGCTGCTTTTCCCTCTCTTCCTCTGCCTCTTGTTTTCTCAGACTTTCTCTCTCTCTTTTTTTTTCCTCCTTCTTCTTTTCCTCCCTCCAGCTTCGCTCTGTCTGGAAGCTGCCGAGGAGCTTTGAATGGTCAGAGCCAGGATGAAGTCATCATGTCTTTATATCATTATATTCTCCTTTTACCTTTTTTAGTCACAGAAAAGCCAAAAGGGTGGGGTGGCGGGGGCATAGATTGGCTGTCGATGGTAGCGACACACACCGACATCGCAAAACGCACACACACACACACCCTTTAACCCTGTTGTGTGCCCACTTTCTCTCCTCTGGCAAGACCCAGTCCTTCCTTTCCGTCCCGACTCGCTCAGAGTTTCCATGACAGAGCCGCTTTAAATGGGCACAGTCACATTTCTCTCTTGGAGGAAAAACGCTGCGTAAAGTGACGTCGACGTTCGGGGTAGATAATACCCGACGGCTTCTTGGGGAAATAATCGTCACTTTTTGCGGCGTGACAAAGAAAAAAAAAAAAAAAAAAAAACGTTTTTCGTTTTTTTTTTTTTTTCGAGGGGGAGAAAAACAGTGCTCCTTTTCATCTCTGGTGTACCCAATAAAACTGGAATTTCAAAAAAAAAAAAAAAAAAAAAATATTTTTTTTTTTTTTTTATTTCGCACAAATCGCCAACAATACGCTTTGAGAAGGGTAACATGTTGTTGTAATAAAGGAGTCGGAGTTGTGCTTTCACGGATGCTGGGTAAGGGGTTAAGGTTAAGGACCTCGGCATCTTTTCGGGAACTAGAGGGAAAAAAAAAAAAAAAAACACTAATCCCTAACAAGCATCTTTTCAGCTACTTTTCCACTCATGCTAATGCATTTATGCATGTTTGCGTGTGTATCCCAATATAAGAACGTACACATTGACTGACTTGAGTGTTTGCCACAGACAAACTTTCCACTTTCTTTTTTTTTTTTTTTCTTTTTTTTCCCTCTTTTCCCCCTCGTCAGAAAGTGTGTGTTAGCGCAAGGCTGAGTAAACCCTGCAGTGATTTCCCGGCCCAGGGTGAATAAAGGTGCCTTTTGTCAGGGCGCGAGGGGTGGGGTGGGTGGGGCGGGAGGGCGGTAGGGGTGGGGGCAGTTGGGGTAGGTGGAGGGGTGTCCAGTCTGGAACAAGCATGAATGTTCTCTCAGTTCCCTCAGACATCGCACGTCCCTGCCTACTTTCACAGCAGCGCTACAAGAGAGCGAGAGAAAAGAAAGGGGGCCGGGTGGTGGTGGAGGTGGAGGGGTCGGGTGTATTTGAGGAGGTGAGCGGGAAGCAGAAGCTGGGGAAGAGAAGGGGGGGGGGGGAGAAGGAGGAGGAGGGCGGGGCTTGCGTCCAGCCAGTGAGCTCATTGGAACGACGTTGTTGTTTTATCCTCCTACCGAGCGTGTAGTTTTTGGAAGGCATACGAGCCGACGGGCAGCCAGCTCCCTCAGTCGCCCCTCGCCGCCTCCGCGGAGAGGAACCAGGCGCCCCGCGCTGCCGTTAACACTTCCACACATGCGAACCCGACTCGCGCACAAGTATCGGCTTCATCTTCTTGCTAGAACCCTCACCTACCTCACCTGTGATGCTAAATCTCCATCACAACTCGGGACACCTTGACCAGAAGTGAGTTCCTGAATTTTTTTGGGTACTACCAAAAAAAGAAAACAGCCTTTCCATCCTTTTTTTTTTTTGATAACCACGTCCTTGCAGCGAAGAAAACCTCAAAGACGGCAGTGAATCAAGGACAAACAAGAAAGGATAAGAAACAGAAAGGTGTCCTAACTGGATTTTTGTTCTTTCTTGTCTCTTGTTTCTCCCTCAGCCGTCAGGAGCTCCGGTGGAAAATGACCCCCTGGGCCCTCTTCCTCCTGGATGGGGTAAGTTTTGCCGAGAACATTCGAAGATAATCCCAACTCCCGGGAGACGTTTGAAGCCTCTTTAGCTTTAGTCTAACTTGATAAAACTCCTCCATCCTCCTGATTCTTTGAGATTCACCTTTTAAAGGCAGAACCTTCCTCACCAGGTATTTTTTTCACCTCGTTCGCCAGTTGTAGGCGACGAATCGTTAGCGGTGGCCCTCAATTAAGTCTGTTTAATTAACTGAAAATGTGCTTTTTGACTGTGATGGGGTGAAGTTTGATTGGCATTTTTGTGTCATTTCTTCTAACGGAGAGCACTTCTGATATTGCGCAAAATTGGAAATTCATTTTTTTTTTAATTGATCGTTTGATTGATTGACTTTAGATCATTTGGTAGAAAATCTGGATAATTCTTTTTATGGTTAGAGTTGATTCTTTTGCTCAAAAGTTTTCAAATTAATAGGATTTTTTTTTTTTTTTTCATCATCCCCCCCCCCACACACCCTCCAAAATGAGTAATGTAATCAGATCCGCCGCCACCGCCGCCGAATCATGTCACACGCATTCATTCATAAACGAACCGTCCCCGACTTCATCACACAGCCATGTTCTCTCCAAAAAAAAAAAAAAAAACTCCTTCACCCGTTGCCCGTGATGCCTTTTCAACATGTTGCGGTAACCTCAAGACCGAAAACCTCAATTATATCACTGGCTCGGATTCGCTTCTCTGGCGCGGCTTCGTTTTCATCTGCGGTTTCTTCCCTCGTTTTTTTTTTTTTTCGCTATTTCTTTTCAGGCTCTCGAATTCTAAAAAAATAAAAAAACGATGGGAGAAGAAATGGCAAATGAAAGAAAGAAAAGGAAGAAAGACAGAAAGTGGAATGAAGAGTGAAAGAGTTGGGGGGGGCGGTTTAACCTGGATAGTAAAGTTGGGGTGGAGTGACTCGAGGAGAAAGCTAGTAAGAGTTGCAATGTGAGCACTACTGTTTCTGGGCCCTCCACACACTCCTGTTAATGAGAAAAAGATGTCAGAGCGGTGGAGGGGAGGAGGATGGGGCACCATCTACTCTCTCTTGAGACCAGTTGCCTACTGTGCGCACGCTTTTATACAATTTATCTGCGTTTCGTTGCCATCGTTTGACAATTTGTACCTTTCTTTTTTCGGATGAAATTTGGCTCAATTCGCAAAAACGTAGCTTAATTCTCTTAAACGCACCCAACCGCAACCGTAAATCCACACGGCCACGGTGAAATACCACACGGACTCGTTGGTTTTCTATCACCTTGGTGTGATTTTTTTTTTTTCTCTCTCTCTCTCTCAAAAGAGCGAAAAAGGCGGGCGCCCGCTTTATGCAAAAAAACCAAAAAAAAAAAAATATCGCAAACGTCGCCTTCTAAAATCGCCGCCGTGTTTTTTTTTTTTTTTGTCTCCCGCAGAGAAGCGTCAAGACAATGGACGAGTCTACTTCGTCAACCACAACACGAGGACGACGCAGTGGGACGATCCGAGGACCCAAGGGTGAGGCTACGAGCTAGCAAAAAACGAAGCGCTTATGTGTTTGCATGCGCCTGCCCGTCAAATACCACGTTGCTTTGGGTGTTTTGCTTGTGCAGAAGAGGATATGATCATCATCCACAGTCATACATGATGATTTGATCTGAAGCAAAACAGGTTTGCTACCGATCTGTCGAGTCCAGTTGAGTTTAAAGAAGTAAAAGTAAAAATTAGCTTTAACGTCTACACTTTTGCGAGACTTAGTTGGAAATATTTCGGACTATAACCCGATATTCTATCGCTATATCATTTTTCTGGCATTACCCTCTGTTTCTTTGACATTTTTAAACACTTCCCGAGCTCTTGAATTATTTTTTTTTTTCTTCTCACCTCATCACCCAAACATCTAAAATCCCCGAGCGAAGCTAATTTCCACAGATTTCAGCGTCTTCATCTTGACGAGACGCCGCAAAAAGCGAGATGAAGGGTCGATACGAGCTTCGGTTTGTGCCTCTTCGTGTGTCAACGTCACATTTTAATACTTAAAAATTGGATGGATTCTCAGGCTACGTACATTAGCTCGATGCTAATGGCGACCGTCCAATCGCAGCTGACGTTGCAGCGATGACCCCAGCAGGTTAAAACAGCGCTAATGACCGCTCCAGATTGACTTGTCTTTACATTATCGTACATAAATGACACTTGTTTCACCTGCCTCAGAAGATCTTTCATCAATAGAAAATATTTGGAAAACGGGTCTAAAATCGTCCTTTTTTCCATTTAAATTTTTTTTATTATTATTCAGATGGTTAAAAATGTCCTTAGAAGCTTCCAAAATAATGTTACTTTCTAATTTTTTTACACTATCATAAGTAAATGATTCTTATTTTGTTAATCTGCTACACAAAATGAACAAAAAGTTGATCGTTTCCTGATCGTTTCTACTTGGAAAACAGGTTTGAAATCCTCTTTTTTTTTGAAAAATTCGATTTTATATCCATTCAAATGACTAAAACAATATTAAAACTTCCAAAATTAATGTTACTTTCTATATTTTTACATTATTATATGTAAATAAGTCACAAGATGAAACAAGATGAAGAAAAAGTTGATTGTTTCTACTTTGATATTTGGAAAACGGGTTTGAAATCTTCTTTTTTTTAAAGATTCAAATTATAGTTTCACTCAGATGGTCAAAAGTGTCTTAGAGGTGTCCAAGATTAATGTTATTATTATTTTTTTTTTCATTATCATAGATAAATTATGCTTAATTGTTTCATTGGCTACATAAGATGAACAAAAACTTGATTGTTTGTACTTCAACACTTGGAAAACTGGTTTGAAATAGTCTTTTTTAAAGAAAACTTTATATTTTTTCTACTCAGATAATTAAAAGAGTATTAAAACCTTCCAAAATTAATGTTACTTTCTATTTATCTTCATAATCATATGTAATTAATTCTTATTTTGTTCATCTGCTACACAAGATGAACAAAGACTTGATCGTTTCTACTTTGACTTTTGGAAAACGGGTTTGAAATCATCTTGTTTCTGAAAATTTAGATTTTATTTTCACTCAGATGGTCAAAAGAGTCTTAGGGCCTTCCAAAATTAATTTGATTTTCAAATTTTTTTACATTATCATAGATAAATAACACGTAATTTTTCCATCTGCCACACAGGATGAACCAAAACTTGATCGTTTCTTGATCGTTTCTAATTCGCCACCTGGAAAACGGGTGCGAAATTGCCTTTTTTTTGAAAAAACTCTGATATTATTTCACTCAAATGATTTAAAGAGTCTTGTAGAATTCAGGACATATCATCAGATATGTTCTAAGCGGTGTTTTATGACGTTCTGGGGTTGTTTTTTGAAATAAAAACCGACGATTCGATCGGTGAATCGAGCGTGACGATGAAGCATCAGAGGCACAAACTGCAGCAAGGAATTCAACAGTAATAATATAGTTTTATATTAGTTTCTACAGTTTTTTTTCCACTTTATTCTGGTTTGAAGCAGCCTCAAAGGAGCTAATCTCCACCTTGGCTTGGCACAGGTTTTATTTTTGGCGTCCAAGAGCTTAATTTAGCTCCGCAAGTTAGGTTTTTTTTAGCGAGTTGGGGAGGTGTTTTAGTTTGATCACCAGGTCGTTCGTAGGCCCTACCGGTGGGACTCACTGCCCCTCTCCTTGTTACAGGATGATCAAGGAGCACCCCCTGCCCCCGGGCTGGGAGATGAAGTACACCGCTGAGGGAGTCCGATATTTTGTGGACCACAACTCGCGAACCACCACCTTTAAAGATCCCCGACCCGGGTTTGAGTCAGGGTAAATATCACAATCTGGGGACAATATCTTAAAGTAAAGTTCAAAACAAAAACACAAAATTCTGAACATAACATCATCTTCTTCTTCATTTGAACTGCATCATCCCATTTTTTTTTCTCCTTCTTCTATCCATTTCTTTTCACGTCTTTGGCTTTGTTTTGAAGCATTTCACGCGCATGCCCGTAAGACTCGGATCTCAGCCGCCAAAGTCAGGAGAATGTTGCAGTTTTGTGTTTTTGGCGTCCGGCATGCGAGTGGCGCATTCGCTTGTGTGGTCGCCGCCTTTTTTTTTTTTTTTTTTTTTTTTTTTTTTTTCATGCTGATACTCCGATGTATTTTATTTTTAGTTCAGGCTGCTTCTGAAAAGTCGCTCGCTCTCGTAAGGAGTAGTGCGCGTCGGCAGCCAGCGTTCATCCGCTGCTGCCGCCGCCGCCGCCACTGCTGCTGCGGTCTCCATTTCCTAACCCAAACCAAGATGTTGCCTGGCAGCTCGGCACATTAGAGGGCCTCCTCCTCCTCCTCCTTCTTCTTCTTCTTCTACTTCGTCTCTCCTCCCATTATTATCTTCCTCACTCTTGAGTCTCTCCAGTGCTGACAAGGCATATATCCAGTGGTTTAGCTTACACAAACACAGCTGCAGACTCAAAAAGAAAACTCACCTCTTGTCTTTGACACATCAAATCATTACTGAGTTTGGATTCACGGTCCCAAACTTCAGGAGCAATATCAGTTCCTGTTAATCAAACGTTCTGTTTGTTTCCTTTAGATTATTAACTCTGGAATTATTCAGCCAGGATTCCCTGTGGCTTTTTACTTAAAACACTGTTTCTCTATGTGTTTGTGTGTGTGTGTGTGTGTGTGTGTGTGCAGATCCCGGCAGGGCGGTTCACCCGGCGCCTACGACCGCAGCTTCAGGTGGAAATACCACCAGTTCCGTTTCCTGTGCCATGTAAGTGTTAAATAGAGTCTGCAGCCGCTGCAGTAAATGTTTCTCACACACACTTCAGCCTGATCCGCGTGTGTTTGGTTTCGTTCTTTTAAATTGTACAAAAACATCTGTGCACATAGCTGTGTCTGCGTTTGTCGAGGTCGCCTCAGTAGTGGCGCTTGTTCCCGAATGTGCATCAAAACACGATACGACACTGATTTTGACACAACTGCGTCGGGTGAATGAATGTTATTTTTTTACTTAATTGTGATGATCTGAGCTCCATAAACTGGTTTGTTGTGCAGAATTTGAACCGAAATTATCAAAAAAAAAAAAAAAAAAGTCTTGTCAGTGTTGAGCTCATAAAGACTTCCAAAAATCTTGTCATTGTTGGGTTAGCATAAAGACTTCCGAAAAATCTTGTCATCGTTGAATTCGAAAAAATCTTGTCAAGACTTTCCGAAAAGCCTTGCCATCGCTGAATTAGCATAAAGACTTCCGAAAAATCTTGTCAAAGAGCTTCCGAAAAGCCTCGTCGCCGTCAGCATGACTTAAAGTCTTGTCATCGTTGAATTAGCGTTCCAAAAAGCTTTGCCATCATTGAGTTACTTAAAAGCCTCGAAAACAGGCTTGTCAGCCTTGTCAGCGAAGGGTTAGCATAAAGATTTCCGAAAAGCCTCGTCATCGTTGAGTTAGCGTAAAGACTTCCGAAAAGCCTCGTCATCGTTGAGTTAGCATAAAGACTTCCGAAAAAATCTTGTCAGCATAGGGTTAGCATAAAGACTTCCGAAAAGTCTTGTCATCATTGAGTTAGCGTAAAGATTTCCGAAAAGCCTCGCCATCGCTGAGTTAGCGTAAAGACTTCCGAAAAGCCTTGTCATCGTTCACTTAGCATAAAGACTTCCGAAAAGCCTCATCATTGCTGAGTTAGCATAAAGACTTCCGAAAAGCCTTGTCATCGTTCACTTAGCATAAAGACTTCCGAAAAGCCTCGTCATCGCTGAGTTAGCATAAAGACTTCCGAAAAAATCTTGTCATCATTAAGTTAGCGTAAAGACTTCCGAAAAGCCTCGCCATCACTGAGTTAGCGTAAAGACTTCCGAAAAGCCTCGTCATCGCTGAGTTAGTATAAAGACTTCCGAAAAAATCTTGTCATCACTGAGTTAGCGTAAAGACTTCCGAAAAGCCTCGTCATCGCTGAGTTAGCATGAACTTCGCATGGGTTAGCGTGAAGACTTGTCATCGTTGCGTTAGCGTAAAGACTTCCTGTTTGACCAAAACGTTTGAAACTTCCTCTCTTCTCTTTTCCTTCCCGTCCAGTCCAACGCATTGCCCAGTCATGTGAAGATCTCCGTGTCCAGACAGACGCTGTTTGAAGACTCGTTCCAGCAGGTCAGAGACGAACAAGACGCGCGTCTCTACGATTAAATATAACAACATTACCTGCGCGGGGGGAAAAAAAATCTAATCAAATCAAAATGATTTTAAAAATCGTTTCTTTGTCATCAGATCATGAATGTGAAACCGTACGACCTCCGCCGTAGACTCTACATCATAATGAGAGGAGAGGAGGGGTTGGACTATGGCGGCATCGCCAGGTGAGAGCAACAATAAAACAAACGCACCCTTCGTAATTTCTTTAAACATTTTGTTTTTAACGTTGGTGATGGTTCTTCTTCTTCTGCTACACAAGCTTCCTCCTTGTCCGTTTTTTTTTTTTTTTTGTGGTTTTTAAAGCTGGTAAAGATAAAATGTTCAACGGGCGTTGTACTGTTTGTAACTTTTACTTTTAAGGTGTCGGGGGTAACTTTCCACTCGCTTGCGAGCGATTGAAATTCTTGCCTTTTCGCCAGCAGAGGTCACACTGCTCATCTTTTAAATGTTGCTTCCTGAAAACGTCCAACCACCTTCTTGCAATGTTTCTGTCCTCCTGTCCCCCATCCGTCCATGTCCCCATCACATGTCACATCACTGCCCCTGCGTCTGCTATGTTCCAGGTCTTTTCTCTTTGTGTATATACATATATATATACATGTCGTTATTTTTATTTATTTATGTTTTTTGGTGTTTTTTCATTTTTCCGTTTTTTGGTTTTGCATTGTGTCTCTGTCTCCGGTGTCACGTCAGTGGTTTTACCCTATGGTAGGTGACATCATGCTGTTCTACCACAGGGTAGAACCACGGACGGGATGTTGGGAGGTGTCTGCGTCCGTCCGTTCGTCCGTCCGTCCATACACCCCTCCCATACACCCCTAGAGGGAGGGCGAGGGCCTTGAGAGCGCTTGGTTCTGGTGCTGCAGTTGGTGGTGGTGCTGCTACTGTTGGGCCCTCATTCTCTTTTAACATGCTTTTTTTTTTTAAATTCTACTTTAATGTATTTACCCTTGTTATATGTGTCTGCTTCATGTAATTTATGTGTCGAATTTGATTTGTACTAATTTCTGTCACTATCAAACGCGGGTTAATAAAAGTCCTTATTTTCTAAAGCTTCATTACGTGAGATTGTGATGAGAAACTGTCTTAGTGAGCGTTGAATGAGAAGATCTGACCACCTCTTATCACAGCAGAGAGTTAGCTTAGCATAGAGACTTCCTCAAATCTTGCAATAGGTTGTCTTGTAAAAACAGTTCTTAAAGAAATTTTCAGCTCTTGTTATAGCTGGTTAGTGTAAGGATTTCCCAAAGACCTCCTCAAGTCTTGTCAACGTTGGGTTAGCATAAAGACTGCTAAAAGACTTCCCCAAGTCTTGTCAACGTTGGGTTAGCATAAAAACTGCTAAAAGACTTCCCCAAGTCTTGTCAACGTTGGGTTAGCATAAAGACTTCCCCAAGTCTCGTCAATGTTGGGTTAGCATAAAAACTGCTAAAAGACTTCCCCAAGTCTTGTCAACGTTGGGTTAGCATAAAGACTTCCCCAAGTCTCGTCAATGTTGGGTTAGCATAAGGACTTCCCCAAGTTTCGTCAACGTTGGGTTAGCATAAAGACTTCCCCAAGTCTCGTCAACGTTGGGTTAGCATAAAGACTGCTAAAAGACTTCCCCTAGTCTTGTCAGTGTTGGGTTAGCATAAAGACTTCCCCAAGTCTTGTCAACGTTGGGTTAGCATAAAGACTTCCCCAAGTCTCGTCAATGTTGGGTTAGCATAAGGACTTACCCTAGTCTTGTCAATGTTGGGTTAGCATAAGGACCTAAAGACTTAAAATTAAACCAGTCAAACAATTCCTTCAACAAGAAACGACCAAGACTCAGTCATAAAGAATAGCGATTAAACAAATTAGATAAAATCTACTTAAGCTCGATTTGACGTGAGTGAACATGAATTAGTCCTAATACCTGGAAATATCCATTTTCACGTCTGACTCGAGCTGCTAAACTGATCAAGGACAGTTTCAAATCTCATCTGCACTTATACTTCTTTTATTTGACTTTTTTTATTTTCTATAAAACAAGTTTAATGATCATTTTCTGTCTTTGGGGTTTAATGCACTGTGATTACTGTTTTATTTGTGTTTGTAATGAGACCGTAAAAAGTGTTTATGTCTTGTGAAAAGTGAAACTAACTCCTCTTCCGAATGAATCTTTGAATCTTAAACTTCTGATTTGATGACGATTTAATTTCTGGATCAGGTCCAGACGCGATGACGGTACATTTGTCCCTCTCCTGTCGTCTTGTTCTACAGGGAGTGGTTCTTTCTTTTGTCCCACGAGGTCCTGAACCCGATGTACTGTCTGTTCGAATACGCCGGCAAGAACAACTACTGCCTCCAGATCAACCCGGCGTCGTCCATCAACCCCGACCACCTCACGTATTTCCGCTTCATTGGACGCTTCATCGCCATGGTGAGCTTGACTTTGTGCAACGTTAAAAAATATAAATGTATAAAGCCTCAATTGCCATTTGTTTGCGCGAACGCTTCGGCGTCCAGTTATTCTGTCAATGGATCGGACTAATTGTTGGATTTATGTCAGGAATTATTGAAAGGTCATAATCAGAATAGTTGTGGACTCGTTTTCAATCGATCGATTCAGCTCCATTGAACAAGAACATTGCCCAAGGTGACGCGCAGGACCAGTTGCATTGTGGGAAGAAGACTGCGTCGAATTCAGTTGGGGTAGTTCAACAAGTGCGAAACTAGACCGTAGATCCAAACTTGAACGTTGAATTTTTGAAAGACAGTTACTTTATAACGGCTCCCCATTTTTTTTTTTTTTTAGCATTTTGTGACATACTTCATAAGAACCCTGACATAGTTGCCCTTGTTGTATGTGTCTGCTTCATGTAATTTATGTTTTAGATTTGATTCGTACTCGTTTCTATCGCTTATCAAACGCAGGTTAATAAAAGTCCTTATTTTCTGAAGCTTCTTCACATGAGATTTTGATGAGAAACTGAGAAGATCTGTCCTCCTCTTATCACAGCAAAGAGTTAGCTTAGCATAGAGATGTTCTCAGGTCTTGTAATCATTGGGTTAGCTTAAGGACTCCCTTGAGTCTTGTCAACGTTTGGTTAGCATAAAGAGTTTCTCAAGACTTCCTCAAGTCTTGTCAGCTTTAGGTTTGCTTAAACACTTCTGAAAAATTTGCTAAAGTTTTGTCATAGCTGGGTTAGCATAAAGACTTCTAAAAGACTGGGTTAGGCTAAAAGCCTCCTCAAGACTTCCTAAAGTCTTATCAGTGTTTGGTTATTTCTATAACTGCAAAACTTAACGGTAGATCCAAACTTTTAGATCAAACTAACTCAAATCCATGAGGTACAAACAGGAATACGGTTTATAAAGAACCATTTTTTTATCCAAGTTATTAAATGTCAAGTAAAGACAGTTACTTTATGAAGGCCTGTCCATTTTTTTTTTTTTAGCATTTTGTGACCCAACAGTGACGGTGTACTTCCATAAAACCACAGGTTTTCGACATGATGTTCATGCTCTGCGTCGTTTCTCTGGGATCAAATCCAGAAATCTGCAATCCCCAAAAATCTGACACCCTCCACCCGTCCGTCAGTGCGTCCGTCTGCCACCCACACCATGACCTCACTGCCGCACCCAGCCCACACCCTCCACCAGCTACAGCACTCGCCTATATTTAGTCCAAAAAAAAAAAAGTGCCGTACAAAGATGCTTCTCAACTTCTCATACTGTCTCTTTTCCTTCCTCTCAACACTTTTCTTCACCTGTTTTTTTCCATTCCTTTCAGTCCTTTTTACCCACCGACACCTTCTGCTTTGTATTAAAAAGTGCGTCTGACACATGGTCAGTCTGGATACGGTAACAACAGACCGACTCGACTGAATCATTCAGTAGGCGTCTGTGTTGCTCTTGGCTAATCTCCGCTCGGAGACGTTTGCGGTTTTATTTCTTTTTTTTCCTCTTAACATTAAACAGCCCTGTCTGACTGTTTTATAGTCACTTTTACCGTAGTTGCGAGGAAACACAATGCGTCCCCAGACATTTATTCCGCCCTTTACCGTCACAAATGAATGTCTAAACGTGACCTAAGCTTCAACACGTCCTAATTGCGATGAATCCCTCTTCGCAGGCTTTGTACCACGGAAAGTTCATCGACACCGGCTTCACGCTGCCGTTCTACAAGAGAATGCTGGACAAGAAACCGACACTCAAAGACCTGGAGTCAATAGACCCCGAGTTCTATAACTCCATCATGTGGGTCAAGTAAGTATCACAACACAAGTCTCTCAATCTGTCTTTTATTTTGAAATGACAACTATGGGTTGGGCTTTTCTGCATTTTCATGCTACTACTACTTGAATTTGGGCTCCATTTTTAATGTAAACGCAATTTTTTTGAAAAGTCCCAGCGGTAGTTTTGTGAAAACCTCCTTCACTTCCAAGAAAAACTGGTATTGAAATTGAACTATCTCTAAATGAATCAATATCGTATCGTAGCGTGACAAAAATCTCATCGTTAATTGGGATCTTGTGAAACTTGCTGAGTCGTATTTAGATTTACTGACCTACAGGTCAACAGTGGCCTTGATAATTGGAAATTTGTAGCCAACAAGACTCCCAACTTCCCACAGTTTGGATATTTGAAACAAACGGGGCAAGAAGGACCGTGGTCAAGCGAGGTGACCAAGAACCCAGTTGACCAGATCGCACCACCAAGTCAAAATCCAATTGGGGTCTTGTAAATCAGAATCAACTAGATTCAGGAATTTTGTAGAAATACCCCACCACTAGTACCTAAAGACTCAGCACGTGTAGATTTTATTGATATTAAGTATTAACGCTTTACAATTCTTTGTGTCTCCAGAGAAAACAATCTAGAGGAATGCGGCGTGGAGCTGTATTTTGCCCAGGACATGGAAATCCTCGGCAAAGTTTCCACCCACCAGCTGAAAGACGACGGCGAGAACGAGCTGGTGACGGAGGAGAACAAGGAAGAGTACATCAGGTACGTGGACAAAAAGAAAAAAAAAAAAAAAAAAAATGCAGTGATAGATGGATCTGAGGAAAATAAAGATGGAGGACTGCGACCATAAAACAACCAAAAACCTCTTTCTTTCCTATCAGCTTGTTGACAGATTGGAGATTCACGCGTGGGGTTGAGGAGCAAACCAAAGCGTTCCTGGACGGTTTCAACGAGGTCGTTCCTCTAGAGTGGCTGCGCTACTTCGACGAGAAGGAGCTGGAGGTAGAGAATCGATATTAAACCACACGTCGTATCGCTGAACTTACGAAACGCAATCGCTTGACGTTAAATATCGCCCCTTTTTGCAGCTGATGCTGTGCGGAATGCAGGAAATAGACATGGCCGACTGGCAGAAGAACACCATCTACAGGCATTACACCAAGAACAGCAAGCAGATCCACTGGTTCTGGCAGGTAGGCGTCTACTGGAGGTTATATAACTCTTGATTTAAACCCATTAAACCCAATGATATGAAAGATTTGTCGTGTTCTCGCAGGTCGTCAAGGAGATGGACAACGAGAAGCGGATCCGTCTGCTTCAGTTCGTGACGGGAACTTGTCGGCTTCCCGTCGGAGGCTTCGCCGAGCTCATAGGTACGAACCTCGATGATTTGTTTTGTTTCGTAATGTATCGGCGAACTTTTATTGTGGAAAAACGAGTACCGAAAATTGGGCAAAATTTGGGGCATTCCCGTCAAATTGAACGTCTTGACGAATTAAGACATTTGAATTCATGAAGCAAGTAGCCCTAAGTGATATTTGATCTTTCCCCCCCCCGACAGGAAGTAACGGTCCCCAGAAATTCTGCATAGACAAAGTGGGGAAGGAGACTTGGCTTCCAAGAAGCCACACGTGGTAAGTCGAGAAATATTCTAAAAAAATTCCGAACAATTCGAGGGTCGATACGGTTCGCATGCGCCGATTAAAACTTTGCTTTCCCGTCTCGTCGCAGCTTCAACCGCCTCGATCTGCCGCCCTACAGAAGCATGGAGCAGCTCCGAGAGAAACTCCTGTTCGCCATCGAGGAGACGGAAGGTTTCGGACAGGAGTGACGCGCGAAAAGAGGAACCATTAATTTAGTGGGATCGTTTTTTTTTTTTGTTGTTGTTTTTTTTGTTGTTTTTTTTTGCTGCTTTTATTATTTTTTTTATTTTTTTTGTTTTTTTTTTTTTTTCGGTCATTGTTAAACACAGGGCTGAGAAATCGTCTTCGCTGTTATGTTGTACGTTGGTGAACTGATGAAGTTATCGGCTACAACATTAAAAAGAAACAAAAAAAAAACCCCAAAACAACAAAAGAAACGAGTAGCAGTGGTTTTAATGTTGTAGCTGATGGATGTAGAGGACGAGTGTGTACGTATGTGTGGTTTCTCACATTAACGCTATTGTGTATATGCATATAAATGGTGTCGACGTGGATGGCATATACAAAGAATTATATTTGACTCAGTACATCTCTACTGATCGCTTAGAAACGCACCAAAAAACAAAAAACAGGATAGTTTTAATATCAGCAAACGACTCACAACAACAGCACAGCTAGTCCGCAAAAAAAAAAAAAATGCAGTATAACATATCTACCAGAGAGAAAATACATTTTTTAAAAAAAAGACATTTTAAAGTGACGAGAGAATGGAAGTGAGTGCATGTGTGTGTCTGTATAGAGGAAAGGACGTGGGGAGGCGGTCGTTGTCGACAGATTGGACGCTTTTGTCTCGAAGGCTCGAGACGCGAGACGTGATTTTATTTTTATTTTCCTGTTCATTGTGAAATTCAGCTTTTTTTTTTTTTTCCCCTCGTGTACATAACGAAAATAAATGAGATTTCAGTCTTGAGTTGGATTTTTGAGTCATTTTTATTTGATTTTCTTTACTTCAACAGATTGGTGTTTGCTTCATCTAGTTGAAACCTGAACCGTCCTTTAGTTAATGCTGCTTTAGACCTGAACCCATGATAGATTTCTGATCATTACCCAATTCCTGTCAAATTTAATAGGGATAAACCAACCTTGAATGCTACAAAATGCTAACCAGCATTAGCATCCTAACATTAGCTAAATGGCCCTAAGTCAATTTTGCAGGTATTTTGTCATACAGTAAAGAAAATACTGACCTGATGATGGTGCTAACTGAAGATCGAAAGATCAGTTTAAAACAACCGTACAACTTCTCTGAAGAATTCTGTAAAATTTTGTTGTTGGGTTTATCAAGTTGAGACCCGAACCACCCCTTAGTTATGCTGCTAAATGTCTGAACCCATGATGCACTGGGCACATACTCCCTTTCTCTACAAGATAGATGGTAAAATAATCCCTTGATGACCAGGCTGCATCATAACTGATTGGGTTCAACTAGTTGAGGCCTGTACAATCCCTTAGTTATACTGCTTTAGAGCTAAACCCATGATCAACAGTCTGTTGGATTTCTGATCATAACTCACTTCCTGTTGAAGTTAATATGGCTCCACAACTTCAATAGTGTTTATCTGTTCAGTCAAAATGCTAACCAAATTTGCTATGCTAGCAGGGACATAAATATCATGTTTAGCTAATTTAATTTTGATGATTGCTTTGCTGTCTCAGTTCAGATGGTTAGCATTTGAACATTAGCAAATTGGCGCTAAATCAATTTTGCAGATATTCGGTCGTACACCCAGGAAAATTTCGACCTGATGATGGTGCTAACTGAAGGTCAAACGATCAATTTAAAGCAACCACACAAGTTCTCTGAAGAATTCAGAAAAGCTGGGTCAATGGTGTCAGTTGTTGGCTTCACCAGCTTGAGACCTGAACAATCCCTTTGTCCCCTGCTTTAGGTCTGTTGGATTTTTGATCTTTACCCACTTCCTGTCAGATTTAGTTGGGTTTCACAACTCTAATGGTGGACCAACAGTGTTGCTAAGTACTACTACTACTGAGATCTAGTCTCTGTAAATTCTAGAATGACAAACAAGTGATGGTTTTCAGTGAGAGCGGAACCTTCCCTTAGTTTCCTAGTGATTTTCTACATTTAATTGGGTACAAAGTGGAGATACCTTTGTTCGTCTTTTATTTCCCATGTTAGCTTCTGAGTATTAGTTTCTGTAAATACTAGAATGGAGGTTTTAGGACCTGAACCATCCCATAGTTGTCCTAGTTATTGGGCATCAAGTAGAGATACCGATGTGCTTCTAGCTAAAGTATCAGCTACTAAAACAAGTGAAGACTTTTAGAGAACTAGCACCTTTTCTGACGTTTTTCAGAATAAAACCAATCACCTCTTTTTGCTTGCTTCAAAAAACAACATGTCTAAACAATTTTAAGTCAAAAATATTCCTATATAATTGCTTTAAATGTTGAATGTACGTGTTAGATATGAAATAAAGATGATTAAAGACACAGCGGAGACTTAACAAATATTGAAATAAGTCAATGGCTGCGAGACCGTCAAACCAACATCGGTTTTACCCAATAATCTGCTCAGTCACACTGGTAATAACTGATGAAAGAGGAACGATCGCGAGCTGCGTCAGAAGCAGCAGGATTTTCCACACACCAGGGCACATTCTGTGGCCGGCGCTGGCAGCATCACAATGATTGAAAACACAGATCTGGATCCGGCCGCGCAAACAAACGTTTCGCGTTTCTAACGACAGCGGGTGTCACAGGCAGCCGGGAGGTTTATGAAGTCATACTGCTTCATCTAACTTCAATACGCACCGTTGGACGTGTTTGAACTTATATTTATTAGAAAATCAGTTTCCACTTTTTTTTTTTTTAATGTGCAAGTGAATCCACCGAGCACAAAGAAGCTCAGTGTTCTCATGATGTCTGCGGCCAAAACGGCAGCACTGCAGTGTTTGTTTAGTGGTGTGACAAATCTGACCAATAGGAACGGATTAAAAATGAGTCGAAAAGCAAAACTTTCACTCGTGATCAGTGTCTCCTCCGTTCTTCAACGCTCTCGAGTGGCCAAAGTTCACCTCCGAAGATGGTTTTCAATTTTATAAATGTAACGACAACAGCGAGGGTTGAAGAGAGAAACATTTTCATCAAAAGAAGAAGAGTTAACGATCAAAACGTATAAAATATATTAATTATACACACACAAGTCACACTGAGGCCCCGTTTAGATCTGTAATCCACTCTGCCACTTTTTAAACTATACCCACAATTTACTATATTATACTGTTATATGATACGTATACTAACCTACTTTTATACTAAGTATATGTATATACGTAATGGAACTAGTTTCAGATCTTTCTATCATTTTCTTTTCTTTGTGAAGGTTTAATCTTACATTAGTGTTTTGTACTTAATTATTTGAAGTCTGTTTAGTGTAATATATGTAATATATTATTATAGATAATTACATTATATATATATATATATATATATATATATATATATATATATATATATATATATATAAGTACATGTCTGTGTGTATGTATATAGACATATTTTCGTATGTATCGTATGTATGTAATATATATATATATTGTTATATATATATATATATATATATATATATATATATATATATATATATATATATATATATATATATATGGGGCAGATGGTGTCAGTGTCTCAATAATATATAATAATATAAAAATGTGCAATCAATAAATCAAAAATAGTCCCATTTCATTTTTTCAGAAATCACGGACTTTTATTTTGAAAGTAAAACTTCCTCGATTTGGCCCGGAAGTGACTCGGTTTCCTCGAGACGCCTGCACGCGGAGCTCACTTCACTACTTGTTTGTCAACATGTCGGTGTAACAACGTGACGGTGTTAAAACAAAATCAAACACGTTTGAAATGAATGAAATCACAGTCGCGACGCTCGTACGATCGTCGCCGATGTAACATGGCGGACGCGGATGAAATCGCAAAGTTGTGCTACGATCGTTTCGAGTCGCTGCCCCGAAGAGGGAAGCCTGAGCCGGGCAGAGAGTGGACCCTGCTGGCCGCTGTGCTCCAGATCACCCGGTGTACCAACACCGACACAGGTTGGACTTAAAAGTTTTATTTATTTGATCTTTACGTCAAAAGTATAACATATACCGCGTTACTGTTCATCATATATAACTTTTAACGTCGCTGTAAAAACAAATATAACAAATATAGTTCAAAGATGGTAAATGTAATGTTTTTATTATTATTATTATTTTAACAGTTAAAAAGGAAGTTATTTCTCTGGGAACTGGAACCAAATGTATTGGACAAACACAAATGAGTCCAAATGGTTTGTATTATTTTATTTTGTATTAATACCGATACCAATACTTGGACTGATATCTGTCAATACCCGATATTGATCTGATGTCTGATATTTCCATTCAGGTGATGTACTCAACGACAGCCACGCAGAGGTCATCGCCAGACGAGGATGTATCAGGTCTGTATGTGTTTAGCTTCATGCACCGCTAACAATTACAAAAACTTTTTTAAAAATATTTTTTATTATTTTCTGCTTTTTGCGAGTGTGACTCAGATTGACATTTCAAGTGTTTAGTACAAACTTTATGCGAAGCCTTAGTGATGCTAAGTTTTACAGATGCTAAACTTTAGTGATGCTAAGTTTATAAATGCTAAGCATTAGTGAAGCTAAACGCTGGAGATGCTACGTGTTTAAGATGCTCAACGTCAGAGATGCTAAACGTTAGCAAAGCCAGGCATCAGTGGTGCAAAGCGTTGCAGATGCTAAGCATTAGCCATGACAAGTGTTAGCAATGCTAAGCATTAGCTATAAGTTTCTTTGTTTTCAAGAGACAGGAAGTGCAAATCAGTGATTTGATTCATTTGGATTGAGATGCTAAGCGTTAGTGATGCTAAACATTACAGATGCTAGACATTTGAGATGCTTAACGTTAGAGATGCTAAACGATAGCAAAGCTAGGCATTAGTGATGCCAAGCGTTAGAGATGCTAAACATTAGCAGTGCTAAGCATTAGCGATGTTAAGCATTAGAGATGCTAAGCATTTGACATGCTTACTGTTAGCGTGCTAAGCGCTGGTGATGCTGAGCATTAGAGATGCTAAGCGTTAGCCATGCTAAGTGTTAGCAATGCTAAGCGTTAGCTATAAGTTTCTTTGTTTTCCAGAGACAGGAAGTGCGAATAAGTAATTTGATTCATTTGTATTAATCGTTTTATACAATACATTCCGTGTTTGTTTTTTACGTGAAATAAATTCCATTTGTTTCAAGCTCAAGTCAATGAGTAATCATCTGAAATAATCGCGATTTGCTAGCATATTTGTGTTTCTGTGTATTTGAAGGTATCTGATCCAGGAGCTGCTCAAGGCTGTTAAAGATGGGAAGAGCTCTGTGTTTTGTCCTGCGGATGAAAAGGGAAAGTGGAAGCTTCAGTCTGGAGTTTCCTTCGTGTTTTTTACCAGTCACACTCCCTGTAAGTCCACAACTCTCCCTCCGTAGCTGCATTTCTTTAACTTTTTGCTAAACACACATTAAGAACTCGGATTTTTTCGTTTTTACCAGGCGGTGACGCCTCCATCATCCCCATGTCGGACGGCGAGTCTCAGCCTTGTGTTGCTGTCGCATCTGAAAAAGCTGGAGACCTGAAAAGAAAAGCTGAGGAGCCAATCGAAAGACAGAACGCTAAGTTGCCACGGTTACGGGAACAGATGGATCCGACATCGGAAGACGCAAAAAAAGATCAATCGCAAAGTGATGAAGCTAAAAAATCTGAGGTTCCAGATGTTCCAGATGTCCACAGGACGGGGGCCAAGTGCGTCCCAGGTGGCCTGACCGACCCATTGCATCCTGGGATAGGGTACCACAGCACAGGGGTGCTACGAGTAAAACCAGGACGAGGGGAACCGACGTTATCGCTCTCCTGTAGCGATAAAATGGCCCAATGGACAGTTCTGGGCTTCCAGGGGGCGCTACTGTCACATTACCTACAGGAGGCGCTGTATTTCAGCATCATCGTGGTGGGGAAGTGTCCGTACAACAGAGAGGTCATGGAGAGAGCTTTGATAACAAGGTGAGGGAGAATGGGGAAACGATTAAGCCTTATCAGAAGGTCGGGGTTCGATTCCCAACTTCAACGTGTTAGGATACAATATGATTCCTTTTGATGCAATATGTTTTGACACTTTTTGCGGATGACGTGGTTCTGTTGGCATCGTCAAACACCGACCTCCAGCACACACTCCCAGTGTGAAGCGACCAGAACGCGGAATCAGAACCAGAATCAGAACCTCCAAGTCTGAGGCCATGAATGGTTGTCGACTGGAATCAGGTGGTGTGCCCACTTCAGATCAAGAGCAGTTGCTTCCCCAAGTGGAGGAGTTCAAGTATCTTAGGGTCTTGTTCACAAGTGATGGGGAATCGGGGAAATGTCGTGGTGAAGAGGGTCCGTCTATGTTCAGACCCTCATCTATGGTTATGAGCTGTGGGTAGTGACTGAAAGAACGCGATTGCGGATACAAGCGGCCGAAATGAGCTTCCTCCGTAGGGTGGCCGGGCTCGGCCTTAGAGATGTCGCAGTAGAGCCGCCGCTCCTCCACGTTAAGAGGGGCCAATTGAGGTGGCAAGGGCATCTAATTAAGATGCCCCCTGGACGCCTACCGAGGGAGGTGTTCTGCGTATGCCCGTCCGGGAATAGCCGGGGGAGACCTAGGACACGCTGGAGAGACTATGTCTCGAGGCTGGCCTGGGAACGCCTCAGGGTCCCACCCGGAGGAGATGGTGGAAGTGGCCGTGGAGAGGACGGTCTGGGCCTCCCTCCTGAAGCTGCTGCCCCTGCGACCCGGACCCACCGGATGAGCGGGAGAGGACGAAACGACGAGCGTTAGCTAGCAGCCGCTAGTTGTCACTTAGCTAACGTTTTCTATTTATCTGATAACAGGAAAAGAAATGTGAGATTAATGTAAACGAACATCTTTTCAGTTTTTAATCAATCAACCAACTTGATGGATATAAACAAATCTGTAGACGCCATCTTTGTTTGTTGCCATTTGGTCGTCATGGAGACTTGTCGCATTGTCTTACATAGCAGCTAGCTACGGTAAGCTATGGTAACTAGCTAACTAGGGTGGGGTAAGAGAAGGGAAAGGGGTAAAAATGAGAAATGGGATTGATCTACGTCAGTACCAGTTTTTCTTGGACATGACAGAGACTTCATTTTTACAAAAAAAAAAATAACGTTTGCATTAAAAATTGAGCCCCAAGTTGTTATAATACACAAGCCACAGAAGTCAACAGTTCAATAATTCTCCTCAGATGTTCCCACATATCAAACCTCCCCGCCGGTTTCTCCGTGACCCCGCCACTGCTGCTCCAGTCGAGCCTTGAGTTCCCGTTCAGCCAGGCCCAGACGGAGCTCCGACACCAGGCCGGACGGGGACGCATCTCCCCTTGTGGAGCAGGTGAACTTCACTTTTTGTTATTAATTAATGTATTGACAGTAGTAAGAAAACATAACTATGCTATGCTAGGCTATGCTAATATCTGTAAACCATGACGCTAATAATACATATCTATGCAGTAATAATGGGAAAAAAATGATTCATCGGTTCATTATATGACTTTGTAAGTAGTCAGTGTTACTTTATTTTGGAAACCGGAATATCGCTAACCCTGTTTAGCTCGTTCGGGACGTTTCTGCACATTTAACGTAATGGCTAGAATACAGGGGCATCCCAAATGTAGCTAGCTAACTAGCTAGCGAAACTCTGAGTGCCCCTAAATTCCAGCCATCACAGTAAATGCATGTGAGGGTTTTCAAAATAAAACGCCAGCAAAAGATTTTATTTTAAGAAAAAAAAACAGGCTAATGTTTTGTTAAGTTTTACTAAAAATGTGAATTTTTTTTTACTTTCCAGGCTCTGTAGAAGGCAGGATAACACATTATTATTATTTTATTTTTTTGTATTTCAGCCATTAGTTGGTGTAATGTGGCGGACCAACCACTAGATGTCACCGCTAACGGCTACAAACATGGAGTCACAAAGAAGGCCTTGGGTACAGCTAAAGCCAGGTGGAGCTCACACTCTTTCTCATCATATTGTCATAAATAATACTAGTAACGCATTTTATCAAAACAAACTGTCAATTTATACAAAATTTTTAAAGATTTTTACACCAAAAAATTATCTGTTTTCTTAAGGTCACTTTTGTGTAAAGTTGAACTTTTTCACAACTTCCTGTCTCTGGTGTCTGCGACTGAACTTTCACAACTTCCAGATTCTCTCAGGTAACAAACAAAAAAAAAATAAATAAATAATCAAAAAAAGAGCTTTTTTTTTTTTTTTTTTCCTAAAATGCTAAATGAGAGTTTGCATTTGTGCTGCTTTTTCCCATCATACAACATCTTAGGTATTTCTCTCCGGTGGGTGTAGAGTATCTTGGAAGTTTGCTGCTTAGATGACACAACAAATTGTGTTAGTGTGTGTGTGTGAGACGTTTAGGGCTCACGTTACATCTGTGCATCCGGGTGGAGGTGGTGGTGGGGAGGGGTCATCCCCCTCTTGTTCACATGCTTCACGATGGTTAAGAATTCGCTCCAAAGAGAGAACAGTGGTCCCTCTATTCGTCAACATTTCAGCAGATAATTTGATCCCCGGGGTTTCGAGTCCGTCCTCGGCCCACACCTGAAACAACACCAACACACACTCGTGTACTCGGCTCTTTTTTTTTTTTTTTTTCCCCGCAATGACAACGATACGTCTGGAGAGAAGGGACAACTTAGATACGAGGGAGTGTCGGTTGTCAGTTTTGTGTCTGACGTGGCCTAATAAATGAAATAAAAATGAAATGCTAACTACAGCAGTCTGAGTAATCTCATGCTAATCCTTTCAAAAGCTGCAGCAAACATCTTGACATTCAAGTGTCCCAGTGAGTCTCAGTACGATAACGTGACACGTTGAGTTACTGTTACTGACGACTATTTAAAACTAACTGAGCATTAAGTGAGTGAGAAACAAGAATATTTAATGATTTTTGGGTCAGTAGTTCATTCTTGTTCCTTTCCTCCTGCTTTAAAAAAAAATAAAAAAATTTTTTTTTTTTTTTTTTTTTTTTGAATTCATTTTGAACGCAGCTAAGCAAAAGCACAGTTGAAAAAAAAAAAAAAAAATTTCTAGCCATGCTATGCTAGGCTAGGCTATGATGTCTTATATTGTGAGAAGTAAAACTGCGGGAAAAGAAGATTAATTAGTTCATAAATTTTCCTTTTTCTCCAGCATTTTCAAAAAAAAAAAAAATTTTTTGCAAAATTTTGTGAATTTTTTTTAATTTAAACACCACAAAGAAAGAACAACGAACCACAAAGAAACAACACAGCTAAGGAAAGCAGAGTTGAAAGAAACAATTAAAAAAAAATTCAAAAATATACAGTACCTACATAATATTGTTTTAGCCATGCTAGGCTAGGCTAATGTCTTTACATTTTGAGAAATAAAATCCTAAAAATGAATATTTACAAAGTAATACTGGAAAAAAAAAAATTATTAGTTGGTTCATTATTATTCCTTTTCTCTTGCTTTTACAAAAAAAAAAAAAAAATTACAAAATTTTTGATTAGTTTTTCAACATGGAACCGAAAAGAAACAAGACCACTAAAGGAGAAGCATAGATATGAATTCAAAACAAATGAAAAAATCAAAAAATATGAAAAGAATAACAACATATTTTATAAAAAAGTCCGGGTCCCAAATTTTATCCCCAAATTTTTTTTTTTATGTCACCGCATACGGCACTAACAGAAACATTTAAATGAGAAGAGTCTATCTCGAATTCGGTTGCTTGAACTGTCTGTCTATGTAAACGGACGCAAATAAAATGAGGCGACGTCACCGATCAAACAGTAATCCCACGTTTTTATCAGATATCTGTGTTTAGAGAGGAGCGGTGTGTGTAATTTGACCTTTTAAAACCGTTTCATGTGTGTCTGTGTGTTAGGAAACGTGATCTTCAGACGTACTGGGACTACAAGGAGGCGTCCAGGTCGTACCAACACGCCTGGCAGCAGCTGCACGGCCCGCGGGGTTTCAGCCTTTGGCCACGTAGCGACAGAAACTTCCTGCTCTTCTGTTGAAAACTGAACATCGGGGTCAGTTGGAAAACGAGAAAGTGGTTTTTGTTACCGTTGGGATGTTGGGAGGTGACAGGTCAAATTAACTGTTGTCGCCGTGTGAGAGTCACATTTCAAAGTATCATAGTAACTAACTGATCGGCCGCTCATCTTCCTTTAAATAAAACAAAGAACTCGACTGGTTTAACAGTCGCATCCTGAGATCAGACTGGGTCTGGGTGGATATTGTTTATGTGACTGGGGACGTCCTGTGATGGACCGGCTGTGTGTGACGATGTCAGTGACCGTACTTCGTTGTCCTCAGATGATGCTTTTATTTTCGCAACGTGGCTGCAGCTGCTTCGTGTCCTGAAAACACAGCAGGACGAAGCATCTGCCAGTGGAAAATAAGTTAATGTGGTTTGTGTGTATATATATATATATATATATATATATGTGTGTGTGTGTATATATATATATATATATATATATATATATATATATATATATATACACACACACACACGTCTGTGTACATACGTGTATAGATTTTCTTCATAAATACATGTATATGAGCATACATATATATCTGTGTATATATAAATACTCAAATAAATGGACACATATACTGTGTGTGTATGTATATATATATATATATATATATATTATATACACATATACTTATATGCATACATACTATATAGACACATATTCGTATGTACATGTACATATATGTATGTATATGTTCGTATACATGTATATATTTGTATGTGTGTGCATATACATACATACATATAAATACACACATGTGTGTGTATCTATATATATGTCTATCTCAATATATATATATAGATATATAGATATATACACACACACACCTATATAAACATATACAAGTATGTGCGCATGTATACACATATATGTACATAAACACACGCGCGCACACACATAGTGATTGTCTGACTGCGTCTTTTCTTCATGTGTCTCCACGTCTCATTCACTCACTCAAACAGACAAAGACTAAGTTGAATTCACAGTCAGCGAGTTAACGAAGGGGCCGAGGTTCAGCAGCTGCAGCGGATTCCTCTTCAACGCGACTCAGCTAGCGGCTAACTCGGCTAATCCTCAGCCGCATGTGGCAGGTTATGACCAGGATGCCTTACATTGTGCCTTTAACCTGATTCTCATTCTTTCGGAGACGACGTCATTTATTTTTTTTTTTTTTTTTCTCCATCAGTCTTTTGTTGGAAATTCAAAATAAAAGGGTGAAAATAAAAATGTCCATAACAATAGTGGTGGTCAAAAACTGCAAAGGGCACCTTTAATTTTTCAACAAACATGACGTTTGAATGCGTTGACATGAATGATACATTATTACACAAAGTAATAAATAGTCAAGATTTTCTTGCTAATGATACAGAGACTGTGTCTACCATTCATTTTACATTCATCTTTACTGGTCGGGTCATCCAGCAGCTACTAGCTATTTGCAAATTTTACCCTCTGCAAATAAAAAAAAAAAAATTACACCCTTATTTATTAATCATATAACACCGATGACATAAAACAAGCAACATGAATTTATCACACGTCTACATAAAGTTTAACAGCTTTAATTAGTTTTATGGTGCACAAATGTCAAAACATTGATGGGTCAAAGTGCGAAAAGAGAATTAAGGTAACTGGTTGTCTGATAAGTGATGGTCTGGAGTCATTTGAACCAACGTTCTAGCTCAAGCCAAATAGATAACAATGAAAGTAAATGGGGCAGCCAGCCAAATGTAAGTAAATTGCCATTTTTAACCACTAATAAAGCTCAAAATATTATTTCACTTCAGCAGTAGCATGAATAGGGTCCCTACACATAAACTGAAGTACTGATAACTTAATACGTGTTCCAGATCAGCAGATTCATCATTTTTCTGAACAACCGGCTGGTATGTCTGTGAAGAGCCAGGAAAATGATGAATCTGCTGATCTGAAACACGTGGACGGTGTTCTGGAACAGATTCAGCATCATTTTTCTGAACAACCGGCTGGTATGTCTGTGAAGAGCCAGGAAAATGATGAATCTGCTGATCTGAAACACGTGGACGGTGTTCTGGAACAACATTAAAAGTGTTCCAGATCAGCAGATTCATCATTTTCCTAGCTCTTCATGAACACATTTGCCTGTTGTTCGGAAAAAAATGATGAATCTGCCGATCTGCAACCAGTTATGAAAACAAGACGTTGGGTAAGTCTTTTTAATAAACTCTCAGTTCACTTACTTAGTTATCAGCACTTCAGTTTATGTGTAGGGACCCTATTCATGCTACTGCTGAAGTGAAGTGATATTTTAAGCTTTATTAGTGGTTAAAAATGGTGATTTAGAGACATTTGGCTGGCTGCCCCATTTACTTTCATTGTTAACGGTACACTTACTAAATTATAAGTACTTCAGTTTATGTGTAGGGACCCTATTCATGCTACTGTTGAAGTGAAGTGATATTTTCAGCTTTATTAGTGGTGAAAAAAAAAAGTGACCCAATTGAGTCCCAATTTAGATACATTTGGCTGGCTGCCCCATTTACTTTCATTGTTAACTATTTGGCTGTGAAAACATACTCGATATTACCGCAACCAACGTGAAAAATCTCTTGAGGGGGTGTTCAACTCTTCAGTTACTTCGGACAATATTATGTGTAATTTATTGTTCAATCATTAACGAATCAGCGCCGAGACCTTGTGTGGTTTACTCATTAAAAATTTAACGGACGCCGCGTTGGGTCAAATGTTGTGTATGTTTCGGTTCGAACAGCGAAGCGACGCAGCTGCCTCCGTGTTTGTGTTCTCAGTTGGGGTTCTGAAAAAAAAAAAAAAAAAACGAAACAAAACAAAACAAAAACGAAGATCTCGACGCAAAACAAAACAAGCCAAACTTGCGTCCCGACGTCTGTTTTTTTTTTTTTTTTCTTTCCTTCGGTAAAAACGTGTAATTACTTCAAACAATAAATCACAGTTGAAAGGTACAAGTATACACTTTTCTCAAGTGTTTTAAAGCTGCATTGATTGAACAGAAACGGAACGCGGATACGTTACAAAAAGTGTTGTTAAAGTGTTGTTTGTTTGTTTGTTTGTTTTAGCTAACGCACGGGTTTCCTGTCTATTTCAAACGACCAGCAGACGTTTAAGCATCGGTGTGAGCGTCCGAATGTTTTGCCTCCGCCTACTTTTGGAGGACTCAAAATTTCTGAAACGTTAGCCGCTAACTGTTATAGCCGCTATTGGTTGCTAGCGAGTCGGATTGCGGCCCCGGGCCAACCGAAAACGTGCTAAAAGGGGCTTAAATACCTCGGTAGAACTAGCTAGAGGTAGCTAGGTTCGCATTAATCTCGTAACAGGAAGCTAATATACGAGCTAATGGCTCCATTCCTTTTTTTTATGTATATATATATATATATATATATATATAGGTGTTTCAGATTAGCTGCCCCCGTTAGCTTTCGCATGCTCAAGAGTTGCTCTCGTTGCCTTAGCGCAAATACTGCGAAATGAAATTACGTGGTGACGTTTTATACGCGATGTGACGAACCGTACAAATGCGACCAACGGCGGTTGTCTCCCTCGTTTCAACCGTGACGACCAGAATTTGTAACTCGAAACGAACCAAGGCGCGCGTTTTCCGTGTTTGTGTCCGACACTGACTGTAATGACGCCCACGCCGCGCATCGACATCGATTCTTGTCATTTTTATGGCAGTGTTAAAGATTTCTCTCCACAACTGACCTTTAAACCGTAATCTCGACTAAAACAAGGAACAACCGTCGAATTCGATCCGTTTCTCGACGCTGAGGATGTCAGAAAGCGATCATAGTAGTTTGTTTTTTTATTATTTTTTATCATAAATGTGTAGTTTTTGTATCAAAAGATCCAGAAATGTGCCGGTATGTATCGTTGCAGTTCTAGTTTAACACACGTAAAGGCCAATGTCTGAGAAATTGTGCACCAGGATTTGTCGGGCCCCTACCGTGTTTGGTGTCTTGTGGGGTTTTTTTTAAATTATTATTATTATTTTGTAATGTTTGTGTTTGTGTGTGTTGGAGAGAGAAAGACTTTCTAATTGTATTGAGTCGAGAATTAACCACGTGTTGTATAAAAGGCCTCGAAACCGAAGGTGTTCTCTCCGCTGTAGGCGACGTACAGGAAGCCGTCCTCGTCCTTCTCCTTGTCGTAGAGCTGGCCCATGGTCAGACTGTAACACAAAACCAGTAAACAAACTCTAGAGCGTGAGTAGAGGTTGATCATATTTGAGTTAGTTAGATTATTTAAGATGGGTGTTCCCAGTCCAAACAGATGGAGATTTAGAGGAACTGTCCACATCCTGGTACGAAGAGACTCGGTCAAGACTCAGTCCTGATGTTTATTATCGTCATAACCCCTGTTGCTACGTTACATCATACTGGACTTGTCAAAAACAAAGCCGGTCAATGGATTTGATGGATGGATGGTTGATAGGTCTGTTTGTTGACTGGCTAGCTAACTGGTTGGTTGACTGGTTAACTAATTGGTTGGTTGGTTGACTGGCTAGTTGGATACTTTGTTGGCTGGCTAATTTGTTGGTTGGTTGACTGGATAGTTAGCTTGCTAATTGGTTGGTTGGTTAGTTGGCTGGCTGGCTTACTGGTTGGTTGACTGGTTGGCTAATTGGTTGGTTAGCTGGTTGATTGGTTGGCTAGCTACTTGGTTGGTTTGTTGGCTGGCTGGCTACTTAAGTGGCTAGCTGGCTACTTGGTTAGTTGTTTGGCAGGCTGGTTAGCTGATTGGTTGGGTGGCTGACTGACTGACCAATTGGTTAGCTGGTTAGCTGGCAGTGTTTTTGAAATAGACAGCATTGTAGCGACCACCACTACCAGGGCAAGTCAAAAACTACTATTGCTAGCAAATCAACCATTAGCCATAACGACTCCTTAAGGGTCTTTTTGATGAACCGATTAGTTCTAACACATGAACAACATGAATTCATCTGCTAAAGCAGGACTATGGCAAGGTGGCAATTTCATAGGCTGTATTTTTTTAAATTATTATTATTATTTTTGGTACAATCAGGACCTTTATGTCGACACTTTGATGTTATTTATAACACGCAGAGACAATTCCAACGTCCGCATCTGTACCATTTCATGTTCTGTTTCGACAGGATGTTTCCAGTTTCATGGCTCCTGGTTCCTGTATTAACATGTTTGATGTTTTTTTTAACAGTGTCAATTTACACAAGTCGGGAATGGGGGAAGTCTTTCACTGTTAAAGAAAATCTAGATAGGGTGACACGCAAGATAAAATTTCATCAACCAGTCTTTACGATAAGGAAGTGGTGGTCGATGTCAGTTCCTGGGTGACCCCTTTGTGGCAATGTTTAACTCAGGTGTGTCCTATTCTTGTTGTCCTGAATCCTGTTGGAACAGGGATTATATAATTCCATGTTTTGTATACCACGCCCAGCTGATGTGTTCACAAACTTAACAAACGTAAAGCACTGTCCACCACAGATGCGTTATCGCAACAAAAACAAAGATCTGGGAAGCAGGTCAGATTCTTCTGATATACCACACGTTTGTACGTAACATTAGCATATGAATAGATGGGAGGATACCCGTAAAAAATGAGTTGTGTAAATTGAGAGTAGGTGTAGAGCAGGCGTGGCGTCTTCATCTTTCACAGTGGGGTCGGTTTCTCAAGACACTAAGAAGTTATGTGTTCCTGCTGGTTACAGATGAACAGATAAACTCAAAAGCACAAACAAAGGCTTAAAAACATAAAGGTTTGGATGACCTGTCATCTTTTACTTCTAAATTCAGACATCTTAAAAACATTATATATATATATATATATATATATATTACGATCGAGACGTGTCCTTAGTCCTGAGTTAGCTTAGTTGTCTCGCTGTTTACATTGTATATCTGACAATTAGAGTCATGCCGTGGACAGCGACCATTAGCTGAGCCATGCTAACTTCACGCCACGCCAGCACGACTCGGCTAAAGAAATAAGGCCATGCTTTGAAGGGTCACCGTTAGCTTAGCCGTGCTAACACAGCAAATTAGCGTGGCTCGGCCAAAAAGAAAAACCAAAAAGCCGCCGTGAGGTCAGTCGCTGTTAGCCAAACCGTGCCAGTTTGGCTAGGCTAATGGCTCTAGTTTTTCAGACATGAAATGTAAGCAGTCATAGGAGGCTGACGTAGAAGCTATGCTAACTTGCTGTGTTAGCATGGCTAGGCTGATGGTGACCATCTGCAGCATGGCCTTATTTTTCAGATGTTAAAATGTAAACAGTCATAGGAGACTAACACAGAAGCCATGCTAACTTGCTAACTTGCAAAGAAGCCATGCTAACTTGCTACGTTAGCATGACTCGGCTTACTGGTGACCATACACAGCACGGCCTTATTTTTTTCATGGTCTTAATTCAACTGCACGTTTCACAAAGTAAAGTAATTCACCAGTACCAACAATGGCAGAGTCCTTCACAATAAAAGTATCCTGCAGGTTTGCTAATGTGCAAGTAGGAAAAGGTGCCAGTGGTTGGAAATAGAGACTTTCTCTCTAGGTTCAGTTAGAGGACATGGCCATGATGGAGTTTGATGTGCTCAGGTATTATTAGGTATAAAAAACTTTGCTCCTAAACACTCCTGAGTACAGAATTATTCATACTTTCATTGCTTCCTTGTCTAAAAACTGCTACAAACAGCGGTTTATCATGGAAAAATCGTTTTAACATTGACTGACCGTAATTACCATAAACAAAAAAACACAGTCAGCAAAAAGATTCACAGGCCTTAATAGCATCCAAACTGCATTTTACACAATAAAACACCTGAGCACTTTGGGGAAAGATTTGTTTTAGTGCTTTATGGCCCAAATAACAAAGATTGATGATACATAACAGGAAATGATTTTTTTTTTTTGCTTTCAGGGTGTGTTTTGGTTTCTGTAAAGTTACTCTCACCTGGACTGAGGGACGGTTTTGTCGACGAAGAGGAAGATGGCTTTCTCGGAAGGCAGCTGGATACGTTTCCTGATGATCCACATGAACTGGGCCACTGTGATGTCAGAGGGCACCAGGTACTTCCTCTTATCAATGTCCACTATCTGAGAGCCGGAGACCTTCTCCACTATCACCTGGACAAATATTAACAGGAAAATAAGCTTTTTTAACACGATTCATTTCTGCCCAGATCATTTTTTTTTTTTTTTTGGTTGCATTTTTTGCACGTGGAAGTTGCTGAGATTAAATTTTGATCTGGTTAGCTTTGGTGTCTTGGCAACTTTTTCAAATTCAATACAAAACTAGACGAGTTAAACCTTAAAAAAACAATAGCAAGATTCTTCTACTATGACATTTTAGCAGTGCATCTTTTTGCTACTTCCTGTTTCTTTTCTTCTTCTACTGTTTATTGGAGGATGATATATCTTGTCAACTTCTTGTAGTTGGCAAAAAAAAAAAAAATCTCCAACACTTTTTGTAGTCCCTCCAAAACTGGAAGGACTACATTGTCAATTGTTTCTTTTCTTCTTCTACTGTTTATTGGAGTATAATATATCATGTAAACGTCCTGAAATTGGCAAACAAAATTCCAAACTCCAACACTTTGTTGTCCCTCCAAAAATGTAATTTCTGTGACATTTTGGTTGAATTGCCAAAAATTCACAGTAGTTATATTTTTGGTACTTCCAGTTTTCACTGCTACTTCCTGTTTCTTTTCTTCTACTGTTTATTGGATGATGACATCCAATAATCAACTTCCTGCAATTGGCAAAAAAAAAGTCCAAACTCGAACACTTTTTGTAGTTCCTCCAAATATTTTTAACTCTTTTGTGGCTTTTTGGCAGCATATTTCATTGCCATTTCCTGTTTCTTTTCTTCTTCTACTGTTTATTGGAGGACGATATCTCGTGTGAACCAAACTGAGACCGCCTCAAAGACTGCAAACTGTTCGTTTTTCTGGAATAGTTTTTCTCCGTTGCCAGATTTGCTTCTTCTTCTATGACTTTTTGGCAGAGCACTGTTGTTTTTTTTTTCTTCTTTTACTATTTTTTGGATGATGATAACTCATGTCAACTTCAACAAACACAAAAAAAACAATTATTTCTTCTTCTATGACTTTTTGGCAGCACATCTCTTTGATACTCCCTGTTTCTTTTCTTCTTCTACTGCTTATTGGATGATGATATCTTGTGTCAAGTCCCTGAAAAGTGTTTGTTTGTTCGTTCGTTTTTTTTTTTTTTTCTTCTTCTTTTTTGTTTGCACCAAAATTTTTGTCACTTCAGTCCAGATTTTTGGTTCGGACCAAACTTCACGTCCTTGTTTTCTCGCTTTGTTTGTAACTAGGACATTTGATAATACGACTACAGGAGATATTCAGCAGATTTTAGCCTGATTCACTTCTACCAACAGTCAGAAGAGAAATCTGATCCTAGACCTGGACTTGTACTGATCTAACATAAAGTGAAGGGTTTGCAGATTCAGTTTATTTCTCCTAAACTGTTCACATTGACTTACAGGGACTTCCCAGGGTAATATTTAGTTGATCCTAATGAATTTATTATTTTATTAGGAGCAGATGGATAAATTTATACAACAATACAAATGAAGCAAGCTGAGTAGTTGAGCAACCATAATCCTGCCATAAAGATAAGTGGTTTAATGACAACAATCGTCTTCTACGGACACTCTATCCTTATCTTGGGACTTACTATCACTCATCATGCCCCCCCACCAACTCACCGGTACTCTGTCAGGATATTTGTTGCGTATTTTGGCTGACTCCACACATCGATGCTCTAAAGGGAGAGACGGCAAACAAACAGGAAGTCGGAGATTAAAGGGATGAACGAGGCCTCTCGGGAGACTCTTTCTTCTTAAAAAAAAAAAAAAAAAACCTTGCTGCCAAATCATGATCTAATACCTCTTAGGTGTTGGAACGACTGAAAGTCAAACCAAGTCCAAAAAAGTACGATCATCTTCATTTATTCGAGAAAAGACCCAAAACTACAAACATTACCTTTTTAAAGAGTTTTAAAGTCTTCCTGAAGGTGTTAGAACTCGTCGTCTTTATCAAGACTTCACAAAAAAAGAGTAGGCTGACACTAAACAGAGGCCATAGAGGTGATAAAAAAAAAAAGAAAAAGTGTGGATCCATTTAGGTTTGACCTGTCACACGCTTCCATTAGCCCAGATAGGAGGCCTACTTTTGGAAACGTCTCTACGACAGGATCTCTTTTTAAAACAATTAGAGGCTATTTAAAGTTAATAAGACCCGCAGAGGCTGAAATGTTGAACAGCCTGCCCTGGCTTTAAGGTATCACACATACTACTTCCGTTTATATATATATATTTAAATATATGTAGCCGAACTGAACAATTTAGCTCGAAATATCGAAAGCAATATTCAGCTGAAGGGTTAACGCAGGCCCGAGTGAGGCAGCGTTAAATCGACAGTTTTTCCAATGGGGTTTTGAATGCGAAAGGTGAAGCTGGTGTTGATAGTGGTCATTGTGCTCGCAGAAGGGTGCGGGGGTAGAGCGGGTGGGGTAGAGTGGGTGGGTTGGGTGGGTGGTTGGGGAGGGTTCATGCATTTATCATTTGCAGCATGCATTTCTGCACCCATATGCAATGACATGGCAAAAAAAATAAATAAAATAAAATAAAATACATTGAAGCGGTGGCAATAGATGCGGAGGGAAGGTGGTGGAGGAGGTGGAGGAGGCGTATGACATGACAAGAACATCCGTTGTTTCATAACAACCCCAAAGCACTTTACCGAGGGAATGGTCCTCCTTAAACATCCATTTCATCTTTGCAGGATCCCCGCACTGACGCTGATGCTACAATCAAAATGTGCGTATAGTGTCGCTGTGGTGTTTATATAGATGTATATATATATATATATAGATAGATAGATATATTTATATATCTATGTATATATGTGTTAAAAAACAAAACAAAAACAAATCCAGAGTAGATGCGATCAAAACAAAACGTCAACCGTATCCTTCTGACCGGAGCTTCCGACTGTCCGTCTCGCTGAGAGGTGACGTCACCGTCCGACAGAGGTGTGGTGGCGGTGACGATGCCTTCGCGTCCTCACGGAAATAACAGCTGCGTCCAAGATTAGATTAGATTAGCAGGTTGTACACGTTTTGCTTTGAAAAAATGAAAACAAAAATGTAATATTAAATATTCTCATAAGGTGTATATGTATATATATATATGTATATATATATATACACACACACACACATACACACACACACATATACACACATATACGTGTATATATATGTATATGTACATATACATATATGTATATGTACATATGTAATATATATGCATGTGTATATGTGTATGTATATTATGTTTTATATATATATAAATATGTATATGTGTGTGCGCGTATATACATACACATACATGTGTGTGCGTTTACACATACACACAAAATATTCGCACATGTATATATATGTGTATGTGTATATATGTGTATGTATGTATATATATGTATATTGTGTGGTTGTTGTTGTTTCAGTTGTTTACTCATCCAACAACAACAACAACAACAACACATTAAAACCCCCCAAAATGAATGCGTGAAGAGGGTAAATAAAGGTTTCCATAGTGACGCAGGCGACGGTGACGGGAACTCACCTCCAGGTTTCTCCACAATGAAAACTCCAGGATCTGTGTTAACACCAACACGAAGCCAGAGACGTTATGTAACAGCTCAGAGACTCTTTGAGGTCTCTCCTTCTAGTTTGATTTTTCTTAAAAATGAATGTCTAAAGAATGCCAACGTTACATATAATGACATATAATTTGGTATATAACTTAAGAAACAAACATGTTTGATTGATTTAACGTTTGTTATCAGTCAGAAGGATGAAGTCTACAGACTGGACTGATAAATGTAGCTGGTACTTTAGAAGACAGTCACATCAAATACATACGATTGTTACAACTAATAATATATGAAAATGATGAGGTGGTAGAAGATGAATATATATATTTCTACATAATCCTAATTATATAATCCTATATCCTTATTTGCTTTTTATATAACAATTATTCAGTCAACTGTTATATACAAATATATATATAAATATATATATATATATAATATAAACTATTTACTTTTTATTTTTTTTTAAAAATCAGTTAATTAACCTTTTATATATGACTAATTTTATATGTATGTATACATAAATAATGTGTGTGTTTAAACAAATTTATATAAATTTATAAATTAAATAAAAATGTATATTTATATATTTGATAGTTAATTATACACGACTAAAACATCAGTTTAACATTAATGACAGAAAACAACGTCTTATTTATGTTTTTAAATGAGTTCTACAATGTAAATAATAACAACAACAACAACAGTAATACTTTTATATACCCTACTAACTGTACGTTAATTTATTGTAATGCATAGTTTTACAGAGTTCCGTTATGTTTCCGTTTCCTCCCATGTTCCGTGAACGCGTCACGACTTCTCCCCCCGGCAGCCATGGTAACGACGCGACGCTGAGCTCGGCTAAAACATGGCGCGGCGCTCGCTGCTTTAGCTAGGAGGCTAACAGATAGTATGCTACTTCTCGTGCGAAAACGAAAAGAAAAACACACGCAAACGTAAAACGCTTGTTTCGATGCGGCAGCTGATAGATGGACGTGACGTAATAACGTTTAATTAACGCCCAAAGAACCGTTTATTGCCCGCGAGCGTCAGTAATCCGGTCTCACACTGTTAGCATCGAGCGTTAACTAGCTAGCTAACAGCATTAGCTTTGTTTACATCGCTCCTCATGGCTTTCTATGAAGTTTACTCCCATCCTGCTCTGATCCGCTACAAAACCAGCGTTTGCACTAAAGCCACGTTGTTTCTTATCGTTGTCCTGTGTCTCACTTACATCGCTCCGCTGCTGGTCGCTTACAGGAGTCAAGGTAAAGCTTTGTTATTAAAGCTAAAGACGCATCTGTTAGCATAATATTTCTATATGTTGATGTCGTGTTGTTGCAGGTTTCTGGCTCAAACTGAGCACATATGAGGAACAAGCGGTTGTCAGATTCCAGTACCAGACCCTGATGGTGGCAGCGACCAGTTCTGGAGGAGACTACGTGGCCTGGAGCAGCTTCCCCCATCTCAACAACATGTTGGGATCCAACCTGAGGATTCCTGCCGTTTCTGTAAAGACACGTTTACATCCACGAGCGATAAGTTGCGATACGATATGTTACGATATGATTTGATCCGATATGTTGCGCAACTATTTGATACGATATGTTGCGCTACGATATGTCATGATACGATATGAACCGATACAATTTGAGACATTATGTTGCGAAATGATTTGATACGCTGTTATAATATGTTGCGATAAGATATGTTACGCTACGATGTGCTGCGATACAGTTTGATGCGATATGTTGCGATATGATACCTTGCGATGCGATATGTTGCGATACGAAATGTTGTGAGAACTATATATTGCGATGCAATTTGATGCGATATGTTGCGATATGTTGTGATAAGATTTAATAGGATATGTTGTGATGCGAAATGTTGCGATACAATGTAATACAATATGTTGCGATGCGATGTGTTGCGATACAGTTTAATACGTTATGTTGCGATATGATACCTTGCGATGCGATATGTTGTGAGCCTATATATTGTGATGCAATTTGATGCGATATGTTGCGATACGATGATGTGTTATGATGCGATATGTTGCGATAGAGTTTATGATGCGTTATGTTGCGATACAGTTTAATACGTTATGACGATGTGTTATGATGCGATATGTTGCGATAGAGTTTAATACGTTATTATACAGTGAGTTCAAACTCTCCATTAAGAGCTAACAGATGCTGATTCTTCTTATTTCTTCATCAACCACAGGTGAGAGAAGAAGATCGCAACCACGACGGGAAGTTGGATCGTCTGATTTTCCGGCTCCAGCTTCCGTTGAAACCCGAGGAGCAAGTTTACAACGTCCAACTTCTCCTGACCTTCAGTTACAAGCTGTTTGTACGTGTTAGGTTTACTTTATATAACAGATATTATATCTATGTCTAATTATATATGTATCTCCATATGTGTGTACATATATATATATATATATATATATATATATATATGTAAACCCTTTAAATTTAAACATTATTATATCTGACTACATATATGTGATATATGTGTGTATATATACACAAACATATATATGCGTATATACAACATATATACTACTAACAAACTACTACCACATGATGTGCGTATATATATATATATATATATATATATATATATACACACACACACACTATGTATATATACTTACACATATACATATAAAAAATAGTTTGTCATATCAAAACGGTTATATATACATACATATACATATATAACCTTTTTGAAAATGATTTGATTATATATATGACTAATTTTTATATGTATGTATATGAAAGTGAATATTATATAGTAGCATTAGAACGTATATACATTACAAATGTTATATTTACTTATTTAATTATTCATTATATACATATATATATATATATATATATATATATATATATATATATATATATATAAAACTTGTAGATCTGACTTGTATCCAGTTTCTTTTTTCTTGTGTCTGTGCCAGTTTCTCTTCAGTCCGACGCTGCAGTTGAAGTAAATCATATTCTATACGTTGTGTTTACCTCAGAGGATGGCGACGGTGGCGATGCAGAGCTTGGCGTATATACAACACTCGTCCTCCGTCGCCGGAGCCAAGCTGTTCGTCAGCGGAGACCTGAGGCTGCAGCAGAAGGCGCCGCTTCCTCATCGGGGACTTTACAACATTTACAACGTGAGGATTTTTAATGTTAGTCAAATGTCGACCTCATACAGTCCTGAACGTTGACTCCAGCTGAGTCACTGAAGTGTTTTGTCTACATGAGGAGATTAGTTAGACCAGAGAGAACAGTCCCAGCCTCGTTTATAGAACTGGAGGGTTAATTGATTGATTGAGGTGATGTTAAGTCATGGTCAAGAAAACTGACTTACAATACGATACGGTTTGTTATGATACGATTTGTTATGACACGATTTGTTACGACACAATTTGTTATGACATGATTTGTTACGATACGATTTGTTTTACGATATGATTTCTTACAATTTGTTACGATACAGTTTGCTACAATACGATTTGTGATGATACATTTTGTTATGATATATATTTTTACGATACGATGCAATTTGTTACGATAGGATGCAATTTGTTACGATAGGATACGATTTGATAAAATACGATTTGTTACGATACGATACAATTTGTTACGATACCATTTGTTATGATACAATTTTTACGATACGATACAGTTTGTTACGATACCATTTGTTATGATACAATTTGTTACGATACAATTTGATACGATTCCATTTGTTACGATACGATTTGTTACGATGCGTTTTATTACGATATGATTTGTTACAATACGATTTCTTACGGTTTGTTATAATACGATTTGATACAATACGATACAATTTCTTACGATATGATACAATTTGTTACGATACAGTTTGCTACAATACGATTTGTTACGATACGATTTGTTAGGATACATTTTGTTACGATTACGATTTTTTATGAAACAATACAATTTGTTACGATACAATTTGTTATGGTACGATATTTTACGCTCTGATACAATTTGTTACGATAGGATGCGGTTTGATAAAATACGTTTTGTTACGATATGATTTGTTACGATACGATATTTTTACGATACAACACAGTTTGTTACGATAGGATACGATTTGATAAAATACGATTTGTTACGATACGATTTGTTATGTCGCTATAAGATTCACAAGGTTCAGATTCTTTGTCTCATCCTTCTCCTCCAGCTTTCAAATATTTTACAAAGATCATTTAGATCTGATTCACCTCTTTTTGGAACAAGGATTTGATCAATATTCCCAGTGACCCACTATTCAACCAGAAAAAATAAATAAATAAAAATAAAATAGGGACCCACATCAAATACAAGGTCTCATGGGCGTGAAACATACGATATAATACACAATAAACTCTTTCTTTATCATGATTCAGGTGTCGGTCATTGATGGTTCGAGCCCCTTTGCGAGTTCGTACGACCTCGACAACATAATCAGAAGCTACCAAGACCGAAACTGTAAGTCGTCTTTAGTTTTTAGTCATTAAAACCCACCGTTTTCATTTATTTTGAACTTATTTTAACTTCCTGGTTCTCCCGGTCTTATCGTCCACCACAGTGACCACGGTACTTTCTTGTCCCATGCCCGTCTGGACCGTGGGACGAGCTGCCGATTCTCCGTTTGAGCTCAACGTGGAGATCAATTACCCGCTGGAAGTCATTAGATATCCTTTAAAATATACGTTTAAGTAAGTCGGAACGACTTGTTGGAGTTTTCTACCTTAACCGATTCCTCCACTTATCGTCCCGGTTTCTGGGAAACCATCAAATTCGCGTGGATCCAGTACGTCAGCGTCCTCCTCATCTTCCTGTGGGTCTTCGAACGTATCCAGAGATTTGTTTTCCAGAACCAGGTTCTAACCACCATACCTATACCCGCGGGGAAACCTCACCTGTCGTGACGCCTGTCGGACCCCGAGGTACGACGGAACCACAGGGTTTCGCAGACGATACTGAAAAAGTCCAGCGCTACTTCAAAAACGGCCGTTCAACGTTTTTTCGTTAGGGACTGAGACTACGTATTTCTGCCGATCTCTACGAGATAGGATTTACGATGTGGTGTGATTTGATACGTTACAGCGTAATGTTACGATAATATTTGATACAACACGATAAGTTGCGATATGATATGTTGCGATGCGACGTGACCTTACGAAATGTTACGATATGATTTAATGCAATACGATGTGTTGCGATGCAATATTTTACGATACGTTACAATAAGATATACGATTTGTTACGATGCGAAATGATTTGATACGTTACAATATGTTGCGATAAGATATGTTACGCTACGATGTGTTGCGATACAGT